>CAMRHE010000701.1:0-590501 GCA_947044405.1 Leptodactylus fallax
TAGTGTCATCAGAACCAGCATATTACCCCAGCCCGGTAGACAGATAGGTTAGTGTCACCGGAACCAGCATATCACCCCAGCCCTGCAGATAGATAGGTCAGTGTCACCAGACCCAGCATATCACCCCAGCCCTGCAGATAGATAAGTTAGTGTCACCAGAACCAGCATATCTCCCCAGCCCTGCAGATAGATAGGTTAGTGTCACCAGCACCAGCATATCACCCCAGTCCTGCAGATAGATAGGTTAGTTTCACCAGAACCAGCATATCACCCCAGCCCTGCAAATAGATAGGTTAGTGTCACCACAACCAGCATATCACCCCAGCCTGCAGATAGATAGGTTAGTGTCACCAGAACCAACATATCACCCCAGCCCTGCAGATAGATAGGTTAGTGTCACCACAACCATCATATCACCCCAGCCTGCAGATAGGTAGGTTAGTGTCACCAGAACCAGCATATCACCCCAGTCCTGCAGATAGATAGGTTAGTGTCACCAGAACTAGCATATCACCCCAGCCGTGCAGATAGATAGGTTAGTGTCACCAGAACCAGCATATCACCCCAGCCCTGCAGATAGATAGGTTAGTGTCACCAGACCCAGCATATCACCCCAGCCCTGCAGATAGATAGGTTAGTGTCACCAGACCCAGCATATCACCCCAGCCCTGCAGATAGATAGGTTAGTGTCACCAGACCCAGCATATCACCCCAGCCCTGCAGATAGATAGGTTAGTGTCACCAGAACCAGCATATCACCCCAGCCCTACAGATAGATAGGTTAGGGTCACCAGAACCAGCATATCACCCCAGCCCTGCAGATAGATAGGTTAGTGTCACCAGAACCAGCATATCACCCCAGCCTGCAGATAGATAGGTTAGTGTCACCAGAACCAGTATATCACCCCAGCCCTGCAGATAGATAGGTTAGTGTCACCAGAACCAGCATATCAACCTAGTCCTGCACATAGATAGGTTAGTGTCACCAGAACCAGCATATAACCCCAGCCCTGCAGATAGATAGGTTACTGTAACCAGCATATCACCCCAGCCATGCAGATAGATAGGTTAGTGTCACCAGACCCAGCATATCACCCCAGCCCTGCAGATAGATAGGTTACTGTAACTAGCATATCACCCCAGCCATGCAGATAGATAGGTTAGTGTCACCAGAACCAGTATATCACCCCAGCCCTGCAGATAGATAGGTTAGTGTCACCAGAACCAGCATATCACCCCAGCCCTGCAGATTGGTAGGTTAGGATCAACTGAATAAAACAGTGTTTTCCCCTTATGAATCACTGCCTCCATTGTTGAGATATTGCTGTTTTTGACAATATGCAAATTATCTATTTGAAGCAAGAAGAGTGCTGCCATTGCTCCAAAGAGATAAGCAGTCCTCATTGACAGACTTCCTTTAAAGAACATAATAAGCTACTCAGATGCCTATAACCAAATCTGCATGTCAATCATGGTCCTCCAACTTATGGTCTAAAGTTGACCATACACATGGGACCAGCCAATAATGGGATGTGTATCCTCATGACTCTCCCCAATGTCAGATGTCTCAGGAGATAAAAGTTGAAATCTGTCAGCCCAATCCTTTTCTTGTGCGGCCAGACTTTCTCTCTATTAAGCACACATGTATGGCTCACCAAGCCAAGCATGCATTTGTGGGGGAGTCAGTTGCGATAGCTATTTCCAATGAGTGGCTTGATTTATACATATATGTGGATACATAAATAATATGGGAAAACTGCTATGGTTATGTTCAGAAGTAAACTGCCCATTCAGGCATTAAGACAGTTCCTGGGGACAAATTGTCTCATAAATAGTTACAAAAACTTAATTGCTGGGTATGCAAAGCATGATGGAAATGTTGAGGTGCTCCCTTAGATTTCCAGCCAATCACATAAATGCTGACCAGACAAGGTAGAAATGTCATAGATTGCAAGCTCTTGTGATCAGGATCTATCCTCCATGTGCTTTTACTGTGTTCAGTAGATTATATTTATTTTATTTAATGCACCATTGTCCATGGGATGGTTTAAATATTGCTCACTAAATGGGCTCAAAACACAAGAGTGCACCCTAGAAAAAGTAGCAACTCAAAGACATTTAGGATGCTCAGTATTCCATCCACAAGACTACACGTAGGATCATCCAGAACACCTTCAGGGCAGAGAAGATAAAGAATGGAGAGAGAAAGCAAAACTTCCCATAGAGACCAAAGACCACTGGTGGCTCACCACATCTGAACCTACAACTAGGCATATTCTAGGTGACAATTTATCGAGATTTCTCAGATTTTGTGCTTTTACAAAAACAGTTTTATAAACCAGATCCCAGTTTGATGATAACATGGGAATAATATTGCGAAAAAATACAATATCTTAGCAGAGGAACACAACGTTTGTCAAGGTTTCAGCTAAATACAGCAATCCATAACACAAGACAAAATTTCAAAGGGTTGGACCAAAGTATGAGAATTGCCAATGAGGAATGAAGGAGATCTTACCTAGAGTGGATTCATTTATGGTCTAATCTTGGGAGCCTCACCATAGATCCCATAGATTTATGCCTAAAAGTCACCTGGCCTGCCACCAATCTCTGGGATTCAATTTCATCCTGCCCTTGGGGTCAATGACTTTGGGAAGGCGTAGCAGTCCACATATATGGACATAAGTTACCTATGGAGCTACAACCTCTTCTCTTTCACTAGATTGTTTCTCAAGATGCCGAGAACCCAATAACATACCAAGATTTGTCCACATTATACATCAAAGAATCCTTCTGTAGGATTGGCTCCCCATGACTATGCCAGGCTGGTCAGAAGGAATAAGTTATCATAAAAAAATCCTACTAAGTTGCCGCATCGATGCTAATAGGCAAAAAGAGAACAGAACAGAGACGCATTTCCTAGATAGATTTTTCTTACCTCTCGCTATTCTAAAAACGATATTGAGGCGATAGTCAGACTCTTCGAATAGACTTCTTGGTATCCTATGGCCAGTCTAAGGGGATCTGTAGAAGATTTGAAAACTCTCTAAAGGCGGGGCGACCAGGATCAGAATAAACAAATGGAGCAGGAATAACGGGTGGCGGATATCGGCGGCAGGAGCTATGGTGATCTTATCTGCTTGTTTACTTACCATCTTTATTTTGGCCCATTTAGATAGTTATATCTCTTATATGGAAATCTGGATTACAACCAATACGACAGATATTGCAGCTCACTCTGGAATTGTCACTGTGATTTTCCAGACTCCTGAATGGTATTCCTAGTTACAGTTGCTTAAAGTACGTGAACCCTTACGTTTAGCAGGTAATTTGTAGGTTAGATGATTTCAATCAATAGGGTGACAATCAGTTTCTTATTTAAAGAAGAGGGTTCTATCAAAGCTTGATCTTCACACCACATGTATGGGATCAACTAAGCAGATTTCTGAGGATCTCAGAAGAAGAGTTGTTGATGCTGACCAGGCAGGAAAGAGTTACAACACCAGGTTTAAAGAGTTTAGACTCCACCAATCTACCGTCAGATAGATTGTGTACAAATGGAGAAAATTCAAGACCATTGTTATCTTCCCCAACAGAGATCATCCAAGAACAGGGTGTGTAATAGTCCACAAGGTCACAAAGGAATCCAAGGCAACCTCAGCTAAAGTTAATTCTCATAAGTCCACCATCAATGGTGTGCATTGCAGGACTGCAAAGACAAAGCTTGCAGTTTGCTAACGCTCACCTGGAAAATCTACAAGGCTATTGGAACAAAGCTTTGTGGACAGATGAGACCAAAAGAGCTTTTTGGTGCAAATGAGAAATTTTATGTTTGGAGAAAGGAAAACCCTTCATTCCAGCATGAAAACCTCCCACCATCTGTAAAACACTGTGATGATGGTATCATGGTTGGGCCTGTCTTGCTGCATCTAGGCCAGGATGATTGACCGTCATTGATGGAACAATGAATTCTAAATTATACCACTAAATTCTAAAGGAACATGTTAGGACATCTCTCAAGAGAAGGTGAGTCATGCAACAAGATAACAACCCTAAGCACACAAATTGTTTTAACAAAGAAGTTTAATGTGAAAGTTTTGTCATCATGGCCAATTCAAAGTCCTGACTTTAATTCAGTAGAAATGTTGTGGAAGGATCTGAAGCAAGCAGTTCATGGGAGGAAACCACCAACATAACAGAGCTGAAGCGAGCAGTTCATGGGAGGAAACCTCCAAAAATGACAGAGTTGAAGGTGTTTTTTCCAGAGGAATGAGCTAAAGCTCTTCCAAGCTGATGTGCAGGACTAATCTACAATTACCAGAAATGTTTAGATATAGTTATTGCCGCACAAGACATCACACCAGATGCTGAAAGCACAGGCTCACATTTGTCACTCACAGATATATGATATTGGATCATTTTCTGTTATAAATTGATGACCAAGTGTAATATTTTGGGTCTTTTCACCTACATTTAAGACTGATATAGTTTTAGGTCAAGTTTATGCAAAAATATAGAAAATTCTAAAGGGTTCAAAAACTTTCAAGCACCCCTGTAGGTGACAGGGATGTATCACTGAAAATGAGGTAGAATTGCCATTTGAGAGTCTGAAAAAGCTGGGTGTGAGAGTCTACAGATATGGCCTACAATAAAGGAATGTTCATCGCTTTAATGTACATCCGTCTTGTGACTTTCAAGCAATGCAGTTTATAAAATGCACTGTACGGCCATTCCCCAGAGGAGCAGACACTGCCTATACCCCTGGCCAGAGTTCTCTGTAACACTTTGGATTTATTATTCTATCGATCACATAGCCATGTAAGACCCACAGACCATTTTTCCGATTTACTTGGTGAGATGGTTGAGGCTGGAGTTGGGTCTTTCACTCCTGTGGGAGCCATAACACCTGTATAAACTATCCCTATAGCACTTATGACACTGGTCAACTTGAGGGACCCAAATAATCCAATAATGTTCAGGAGGTAAAGGGTGGATAATTCTGTCTAAATACAAAGGGAAACATTTGTATCATTTGTCTCCATTAGGATTTCATTAGATGTTGCAGTGCGGCTCAGTGGACGTCGTTTCGAGAGGATAATGGGGAAGGAGAATATTATTCAGCCTCTCAGCTTGCATGGTAGATATTCTGAGAAATGGCCGGTATTGGGTATCATAGCGACTCCTTCCATTAGAACACAATTCCAGCTCGAAAATCTCACAGAATTGATGGTTAATGAGTTCGTTGTCGAAAAGAGCTGGTAATGTGAAGTGCGTCATTGGCATTGATTTACAGGGCAGGATAAATGGGCGCTCCGAGCGGAGATTTCTCCTATAAAATTCACGGAACAAACAAACATCAGCAGCTATAAATTATTCAGAGGGCACCGGGAACAAACAAAGCCTCTGCGGGTGCCCTCATCCACCCCTCCAAATCACATTAGTGTCTTCCTGCCGCTGCCACTGAGTTATCCACTCTACAGATAAGTAAATAGCAATATCTGAGCTCACCCCACCATTAAGATACCAGGTGGACGCTCTACAGACATGGAAATCTGCTAAATACGTAGGAAGGGGGGCTTATCCACATAGAACTGCACGTACATATATGTTATGCCCTCCTCATAGCAAAGCCTTTACATCCTATACTTATCATATGTGTATCCTGAGTTACATCCTGTATTATACTCCAGAGCTGCGCTCACTATTCTGCTGGTACAGTCACTGTGTACATACATTACATTACTTATCCTGTACTGATCCTGAGTTACATCCTGTATTATACTCCAGAGCTGCACTCACTATTCTGCTGGTGCAGTCACTGTGTACATACATTACATTACTTATCCTGTACTGATCCTGAGTTACATCCTGTATTATACTCCAGAGCTGCACTCACTATTCTGCTGGTACAGTCACTGTGTACATACATTACATTACTTATCCTGTACTGATCCAGAGATACATCCTGTATTATATTCCAGAGCTGCACTCACTATTCTGCTGGTACAGTCACTGTGTACATACATTACATTACTTATCCTGTACTGATCCAGAGATACATCCTGTATTATATTCCAGAGCTGCACTCACTATTCTGCTGGTACAGTCACTGTGTACATACATTACATTACTTATCCTGTATTATACTCCAGAGCTGCGCTCACTATTCTGCTGGTGCAGTCACTGTGTACATACGTTACATTACTTATCCTGTACTGATCCTGAGTTACATCCTGTATTACACTCCAGAGCTGCACTCACTATTCTGCTGGTACAGTCACTGTGTACATACATTACATTACTTATCCTGTACTGATCCTGAGTTACATCCTGTATTATACTCCAGAGCTGCACTCACTATTCTGCTGGTACAGTCACTGTGTACATACATTACATTACTTATCCTGTACTGATCCTGAGTTACATCCTGTATTATACTCCAGAGCTGCGCTCACTATTCTGCTGGTACAGTCACTGTGTACATACATTACATTACTTATCCTGTACTGATCGTGAGTTACATCCTGTTTTATACTCCAGAGCTGCGCTCACTATTCTGCTGGTACAGTCACTGTGTACATACATTACATTACTTATCCTGTGCTGATCCTGAGTTACATCCTGTATTATACTCCAGAGCTGCGCTCACTATTCTGCTGGTACAGTCACTGTGTACATACATTACATTACTTATCCTGTGCTGATCCTGAGTTACATCCTGTATTATACTCCAGAGCTGCACTCACTATTCTGCTGGTACAGTCACTGTGTACATACATTACATTACTTATCCTGTACTGATCCTGAGCTACATCCTGTATTATACTCCAGAGCTGCGCTCACTATTCTGCTGGTACAGTCACTGTGTACATACATTACATTACTTATCCTGTACTGATCCTGAGTTACATCCTGTATTATACTCCAGAGCTGCGCTCACTATTCTGCTGGTACAGTCACTGTGTACATACATTACCTTACTTATCCTTTACTGATCCTGAGTTCCATCCTGTATTATACTCCAGAGCTGCACTCACTATTCTGCTGGTAGAGTCACTGTGTACATACATTACATTACTTATCCTGTACTGATCCTGAGTTACATCCTGTATTATACTCCAGAGCTGCACTCACTATTCTGCTGGTACAGTCACTGTGTACATACATTACATTACTTATCCTGTACTGATCCTGAGTTACATCCTGTATTATACTCCAGAGCTGCACTCACTATTCTGCTGGTACAGTCACTGTGTACATACATTACCTTACTTATCTTTTACTGATCCTGAGTTACATCCTGTATTATACTCCAGAGCTGCGCTCACTATTCTGCTGGTGCAGTCACTATGTACATACATTACATTACTTATCCTGTACTGATCCTGAGTTACATCCTGTATTATACTCCAGAGCTGCACTCACTATTCTGCTGGTGCAGTCACTGTGTACATACATTACATTACTTATCCTGTACTGATCCTGAGTTACATCCTGTATTTTTCACTTGATTTCCACATGTAGACGCCGTTTGGCAGGTTTATGATGATTATGAACTGGGGGTCAGTTTTATTCCCTTTTGTTGGGATTAGATACGACACATGAGGAGTCCGACCTGACACATGTGTTTGTAATAAGCAATTAGATAAAAATACTATTCTATACACATTATAACAGGGATCTTTTTGAATATTTCTTGCACTTATAAGCTCTATTTGTTGCACTTTATTATTTTATATGTATTTTTTATATATATTTGATATTTTGATTCTATTTGAGATTTGTATCTTAATTGATGTAATTACTAATTTATTATGCCCTGTGAGACCTCTCACTATAAAAGTTTGCAGTGTGCACTCCTAGGACCGAAACCTAGTTCTTTTTCACTATTTTGGAGGGCTGCCTATTTGTGATATATATATATATATATATATATATATATACACACGTGGACAAAATTGTTGGTCCCCTCGTTTTAATGGAAGAAAAACCCACAATGGTCACAGAAATAACTTGAATCTGACAAACCTGGAATTTGCCAAACTACATGTTGACAAGCCACAAAGCTTCTGGGAGAATGTCCTATGGACAGATGAGACAAAAATCAAAATTTTTGGCAAGGCACATCAGCTCTATGTTCACAGACGGAAAAATGAAGCCTATCTTGAAAAGAACACTGTCCCTACTGTGACACATGGAGGAGGCTCTGTTATGTTCTGGGGCTGCTTTGCTGCATCTGGCACAGGGTGTCTTGAATCTGTGCAGGGTACAATGAAATCTCAAGACTATGAAGGGATTCTAGAGAGAAATGTGCTGCCCAGTGTCAGAAAGCTTGGTCTCAGTCGCAGGTCATGAGTCTTACTACAGGATAATGACCCAAAACACACAGCTAAAAACCCCCAAGAATGGCTAAGAGGGAAACATTGGACTATTCTGAAGTGGCCTTCTATGAGCCCTGACCTAAATCCTATGGAGCATCTTTGGAAGGAGCTGAAACATGCCGTCTGGAAAAGGCACCCTTCACACCCGAGACAACTGGAGCAGTTTGCTCATGAGGAGTGGCCAAAATCCCTGCTGAGAGGTGCAGAAGTCTCAGTGACAGTTACAGGAATCGTCTGATTGCAGGGATTGCCTCAAAAGGTTGTGCAACTAAATATTAAGGGAACCCTCATTTCTGTCCAGGCCTGTGTCATGTTGAAGCCTGGTTGGAAAGCAATGTCTGACTTTCATTTGTTCATTTTCATAGAATTTTTATATATTATTACTTTTGTCAGATTCAAGTTATTTCTGTGACCATTGTGGGGTTTTCTTTCATTAAACGAGCTGTCATTGATGTTAGAGGGGACAATACACAGGATTAAGAGCTGGGGGATGGGAACTTTTGAAATGGGGCATTTTGATGTTTTTGGTTGTCATTATGATTTAAAAAGAGAAAACACAGAAGTTTGACAATAAATGGCTTCAACCAACCACTAACCATGAGTGGAGAAAAAGGTTTTGTGTTATCATTCATATTCTCTGAAAAAGGCTTAAAAAAACAAAAAATCTGCTGGGGGATGGAAACTTTTTAGCACAGCTGTACAGTATATAGATATAAAGTAAAATGGCAGAAGGGCACATGACTAGAAAGGTGCTGGGGCTGTTGTGTATCCTATACCAACCCATAATATCAAATTTTAACTCCATAAATACTGAGCTGAGCAACTGTATACAATGTAAGGATGGAATAATGTATATCCTATATATCATATAGTAACACAACCGCATGCTGCTGGTATCTTATGTAGGTTAACCCCGCACTAGGTCTCAGAGGTGTCACAACGGCTCCCATAACAGGGACATCAGTTCTATCCTAAAAGTAACTAGAGCCCTCATTTACTCTATTACAGGGCCTGACACATTACCCTGCATAATAGTGACAGCCATTGTACCCTATAAGTGACATCCACAGTGCCCCATAGCAGTGACATCCACAGTGCCCCAATAACAGTGACATCCACAGTGCCCCCATAACAGGGACATCCACAGTGCCCCATAGCAGTGACATCCACAGTGCCCCATAGCAGTGACATCCACAGTGCCCCATAACAGTGACATCCACAGTGCCCCAATAACAGTGACATCCACAGTGTCCCATAACAGTGACATCCACAGTGCCCCATAACAGTGACATCCACAGTGCCCCAATAACAGTGACATCCACAGTGCCCCCATAACAGGGACATCCACAGTGCCCCCATAGCAGTGACATCCACAGTGCCCCATAACAGGGACATCCACAGTGCCCCATAACAGTGACATCCACAGTGCCCCAATAACAGTGACATCCACAGTGTCCCATAACAGTGACATCCACAGTGCCCCAATAACAGTGACATCCACAGTGCCCCAATAACAGTGACATCCACAGTGCCCCAATAACAGTGACATCCACAGTGCCCCATAACAGTGACATCCACAGTGCCCCAATAACAGTGACATCCACAGTGCCCCAATAACAGTGACATCCACAGTGCCCCAATAACAGTGACATCCACAGTGCCCCATAACAGTGACATCCACAGTGCCCCAATAACAGTGACATCCACAGTGCCCCATAACAGTGACATCCACAGTGCCCCATAACAGTGACATCCACAGTGCCCCATAACAGTGACATCCACAGTGCCCATAACACTGACATCCACAGTGCCCCAATAACAGTGACATCCACAGTGCCCCATAGCAGTGACATCCACAGTGCCCCATAACAGTGACATCCACAGTGCCCCATAACACTGACATCGACAGTGCCCCAATAACAGTGACATCCACAGTGCCCCAATAACAGTGACATCCACAGTGCCCCAATAACAGTGACATCCACAGTGCCCCAATAACAGTGACATCCACAGTGCCCCAATAACAGTGACATCCACAGTGCCCCATAACAGTGACATCCACAGTGCCGCATAACAGTGACATCCACAGTGCCCCATAACAGTGACATCCACAGTGCCCCATAGCAGTGACATCCACAGTGCCCCATAACAGTGACATCCACAGTGCCCCATAACAGTGACAGCCATAGTGCCCCATAACAGTGACATCCACAGTGCCCCATAACAGGGACATCCACAGTGCCCCAATAACAGTGACATCCACAGTGCCCCAATAACAGTGACATCCACAGTGCCCCATAACAGTGACATCCACAGTGCCCCATAACAGTGACATCCACAGTGCCCCATAACAGTGACATCCACAGTGCCCCATAACAGTGACAGCCATAGTACCCTATAAGTGACATCCACAGTGCCCCATAACACTGACATCCACAGTGCCCCATAACAGTGACAGCCATAGTACCCTATAAGTGACATCCACAGTGCCACATAACAGTGACATCCACAGTGCCCCAATAACAGTGACATCCACAGTGCCCCATAACAGTGACATCCACAGTGCCCCATAACAGTGACATCCACAGTGCCCCATAACAGTGACATCCACAGTGCCCATAACACTGACATCCACAGTGCCCCAATAACAGTGACATCCACAGTGCCCCATAGCAGTGACATCCACAGTGCCCCATAACAGTGACATCCACAGTGCCCCATAACACTGACATCCACAGTGCCCCAATAACAGTGACATCCACAGTGCCCCAATAACAGTGACATCCACAGTGCCCCAATAACAGTGACATCCACAGTGCCCCATAACAGTGACATCCACAGTGCCCCAATAACAGTGACATCCACAGTGCCCCATAACAGTGACATCCACAGTGCCCCATAACAGTGACATCCACAGTGCCCCATAACAGTGACATCCACAGTGCCCCATAGCAGTGACATCCACAGTGCCCCATAACAGTGACATCCACAGTGCCCCATAACAGTGACATCCACAGTGCCCCATAACAGTGACATCCACAGTGCCCCATAACAGTGACATCCACAGTGCCCCATAACAGTGACAGCCATAGTACCCTATAAGTGACATCCACAGTGCCCCATAACACTGACATCCACAGTGCCCCATAACAGTGACAGCCATAGTACCCTATAAGTGACATCCACAGTGCCACATAACAGTGACATCCACAGTGCCCCAATAACAGTGACATCCACAGTGCCCCATAACAGTGACATCCACAGTGCCCCAATAACAGTGACATCCACAGTGCCCCATAACAGTGACATCCACAGTGCCCCAATAACAGTGACATCCACAGTGCCCCATAACAGTGACATCCACAGTGCCCCATAACAGTGACATCCACAGTGCCCCATAACAGTGACATCCACAGTGCCCATAACACTGACATCCACAGTGCCCCATAGCAGTGACATCCACAGTGCCCCATAACAGTGACATCCACAGTGCCCCAATAACAGTGACATCCACAGTGCCCCAATAACAGTGACATCCACAGTGCCCCAATAACAGTGACATCCACAGTGCCCCATAACAGTGACATCCACAGTGCCCCAATAACAGTGACATCCACAGTGCCCCATAACAGTGACATCCACAGTGCCCCATAACAGTGACATCCACAGTGCCCCATAACAGTGACATCCACAGTGCCCCATAGCAGTGACATCCACAGTGCCCCATAACACTGACATCCACAGTGCCCCAATAACAGTGACATCCACAGTGCCCCAATAACAGTGACATCCACAGTGCCCCAATAACAGTGACATCCACAGTGCCCCAATAACAGTGACATCCACAGTGCCCCATAACAGTGACATCCACAGTGCCCCAATAACAGTGACATCCACAGTGCCCCATAACAGTGACATCCACAGTGCCCCAATAACAGTGACATCCACAGTGCCCCATAGCAGTGACATCCACAGTGCCCCATAACAGTGACATCCACAGTGCCCCATAACAGTGACATCCACAGTGCCCCAATAACAGTGACATCCACAGTGCCCCATAACAGGGACATCCACAGTGCCCCATAACAGTGACATCCACAGTGCCCCATAACACTGACATCCACAGTGCCCCATAACAGTGACATCCACAGTGCCCCATAACAGTGACATCCACAGTGCCCCATAACACTGACATCCACAGTGCCCCAATAACAGTGACATCCACAGTGCCCCATAACAGGGACATCCACAGTGCCCCATAACAGTGACATCCACAGTGCCCCATAACACTGACATCCACAGTGCCCCATAACAGTGACATCCACAGTGCCCCATAACACTGACATCCACAGTGCCCCAATAACAGTGACATCCACAGTGCCATGGTAACAGACTACAATCAAACCCTGAGCCATCTGATCCTGCAGCCCTGTCACCCATCTGTGCTCTTCTACCTTACCTACTAAATGTATAATGGGACAAAACTAGGGGACGATAAAAAATGAAGCATGACTGCAGCCTGCACAGTTTGTAGTCTGTTACCGTGGCGATAGCTAGGAATGTAGCTGTAGAGAGAAAACACCAGGAGAAACAAAATAATCAGAAACTTATTTCTATTAATTCCAGATGCATCGAGATGGTAACAATAAAGTCTTATACAGTGGCTTCCATTATAATTAGGATAATCAGAACATTATCCCCTCCGCCTCCAGGGGCGCCCTGTAAACCTACAGGCAGAGCTCTAGTTATACAGCCCATAATGTAGGAGAGTTGTCTGATGACATCACACCAGCAAACCTTAAGAATGTGAAGGTGATATTGTAGGGAGGGAGGAACAAGAGAAGGAAAGTTCACCTGCAGTCACACTCGGATAAGCCCCACCAATCACACCAGGAGCCCCATCACCGGGGTGACGGTGTGACTTTCAGAGGTTCCATGCCTCATTTAGCCTTAGTAATAACCTAATTGGACTGGAAAAATGCAAGGACAGGAGCGTGAAAGCAAAATCAAAACACTTTAGCAGAGTTTACCGAACCATCGGAAAAAGAGAGATGACACAGATAAGGAGGAATTTACACATTACAGCCGTGATTAGCTATAAGTGTATAATAGTGGAAAAGTAACAATTAACCCATTACTGACAACGAGCCAAGTGTGATACAGTAACATACCGCCATACTGTACAACTAACTAGTCAGGATTGTAGGGGAATGCAGGATGATTCAGTATGTACTATAGAAAGTGACTGCACCAGCAGAATAGTGAGCGCAGCTCTGGAGTATAATACAGGATGTAACTCAGGATCAGTACAGGATAAGTAATGTAATGTATGTACACAGTGACTGTACCAGCAGAATAGTGAGCGCAGCTCTGGAGTATAATGCAGGATGTAACTCAGGATCAGTACAGGATAAGTAATGTAATGTATGTACACAGTGACTGCACCAGCAGAATAGTGAGCGCAGCTCTGGAGTATAATACAGGATGTAACTCAGGATCAGTACAGGATAAGTAATGTATGTACACAGTGACTGCACCAGCAGAATAGTGAGCGCAGCTCTGGGGTATAATACAGGATGTAACTCAGGATCAGTACAGGATAAGTAATGTAATGTATGTACACAGTGACTGCACCAGCAGAATAGTGAGCGCAGCTCTGGGGTATAATACAGGATGTAACTCAGGATCAGTACAGGATAAGTAATGTAATGTACAGTCATGGCCGAAAGTTTTGAGAATGATACAAATATTAATTTTTACAAAGTCTACTGCTTCAGTTTTTCTAATGCCAATTTGCATATACTCCAGAATGTTATAAAGAGTGATCAGCTTAACAGCAATTACTTGCAAAGTCAATATTTGCCTAGAAAATGAACTTTATCCCCCAAAACACATTTCAACATCATTGCAGCCCTGCCTTAAAAGGACCACCTAACATGGTTTCAGTGATTGCTCCAGTAACACAGGTGTGGGTGTTGATGAGGACAGGGCTGGAGATCAATCTGTCATGATTAAGTAAGAATGACACCACTGGACACTTTAAAAGGAGGCTGGTGCTTGCCATCATTGTTTCTCTTCTGTTAACCATGGTTATCTCTAAAGAAACACGTGCAGTCATCATTGCACTGCACAAAAATGGCCTAACTGGGAAGAGTATTGCAGCTAGAAAGATTGCACCTCAGTCAACAATCTATCGCATCATCAAGAACTTCAAGGAGAGAGGTTCCATTGGTGCCAAAAAGGCTCCAGGGCGCCCAAGAAAGACCAGCAAGCGGCAGGACCGTCTCTTAAAAGTGTTTCAGCTGCGGGATCGGGCTACCAGCAGTGCAGAGCTTGCTGAGGAATGGCAGCAGGCAGGTGTCAGTGCATCTGCACGCACTGTGAGGCGGAGACTCTTGGAGCAAGGCCTGGTCTCAAGGAGGGCAGCAAAGAAGCCATTTCTCTCCAGAAAAAACATCAGGGACAGACTGATATTCTGCAAAAGGTACAGGGAGTAGACTGCTGAGGACTGGGGGAAAGTCATTTTCTCTGATGACTCCCCTTTTCGATTGTTTGGAACATCTGGAAAACAGCTTATTCGGAGAAGAAGAGGTGAGCGCTACCACCAGTCTTGTCTCATGCCAACTGTAAAGCATCCTGAAACCATTCATGTGTGGGGTTGCTTCTCAGCCAAGGGAATCGGCTCTCTCACAGTCTTGCCTAAAAACACAGCCATGAATAAAGAATGGTACCAGAATGTCCTCCAAGAGCAACTTCTCCCAACCGTCCAAGAGCAGTTTGGCGCTCAACAATGCCTTTTCCAGCATGATGGAGCACCTTGCCATAAAGCAAAGGTGATAACTAAATGGCTCATGGAACAAAACATAGAGATTTTGGGTCCATGGCCTGGAAACTCCCCAGATCTTAATCCCATTGAGAACTTGTGGTCAATCATCAAGAGACGGGTGGACAAAAAAACCAACAAATTCAGACAAAATGAAAGCATTGATTCTGCAAGAATGGACTGCTATCAGTCAGGATTTGGTCCAGAAGTTGATTGAGAGCATGCCAGGGAGAATTGCAGAGGTCCTGAAGAAGAAGGGTCAACACTGCAAATATTGACTTGCTGCATTAACTCATTCTAACTGTCAATATAAGCTTCTGTTACTCATAATATGAATGCAATTCTATTTCTGTATGTGATAAAAACATCTGACAAACACACATAAAAACCAGAGAGCAGCAGATCATGTGAAAATAGAATATTTGTGTCATTCTCAAAACTTTTGGCCATGACTGTATGTACACAGTGACTGCACCAGCAGAATAGTGAGCGCAGCTCTGGAGTATAATACAGGATGTAACTCAGGATCAGTACAGGATCAGTAATGTAATGTATGTACACAGTGACTGTACCAGCAGAATAGTGAGCGCAGCTCTGGAGTATAATACAGGATGTAACTCAGGATCAGTATAGGATAAGTAATGTAATGTATGTACACAGTGACTGCACCAGCAGAATAGTGAGTGCAGCTCTGGAGTATAATACAGGATGTAACTCAGGATCAGTACAGGATAAGTAATGTAATGTATGTACACAGTGACTGCACCAGCAGAATAGTGAGTGCAGCTCTGGAGTATAATACAGGATGTAACTCAGGTTCAGTACAGGATAAGTAATGTAATGTATGTACACAGTGACTGTACCAGCAGAATAGTGAGCGCAGCTCTGGGGTATAATACAGGATGTAACTCAGGATCAGTACAGGATAAGTAATGTAATGTATGTACACAGTGACTGTACCAGCAGAATAGTGAGCGCAGCTCTGGAGTATAATACAGGATAAGTCATGTAATGTATGTACACAGTGACTGCACCAGCAGAATAGTGAGTGCAGCTCTGGAGTATAATACAGGATGTAACTCAGGATCAGTACAGGATAAGTAATGTAATGTATGTACACAGTGACTGTACCAGCAGAATAGTGAGCGCAGCTCTGGAGTATAATACAGGATGTAACTCAGGATCAGTACAGGATAAGTAATGTAATGTATGTACACAGTGACTGCACCAGCAGAATAGTGAGTGCAGCTCTGGAGTATAATACAGGATAAGTAATGTAATGTATGTACACAGTGACTGTACCAGCAGAATAGTGAGTGCAGCTCTGGAGTATAATACAGGATAAGTAATGTAATGCATGTACACAGTGACTGTACCAGCAGAATAGTGAGCGCAGCTCTGGAGTATAATACAGGATGTAACTCAGGATCAATACAGGATAAGTAATGTAATGTATGTACACAGTGACTGTACCAGCAGAATAGTGAGCGCAGCTCTGGAGTATAATACAGGATGTAACTCAGGATCAGTACAGGATAAGTAATGTAATGTATGTACACAGTGACTGTACCAGCAGAATAGTGAGCGCAGCTCTGGAGTATAATACAGGATATAACTCAGGATCAGTACAGGATAAGTAATGTAATGTATGTACACAGTGACTGCACCAGCAGAATAGTGAGCGCAGTTCTGGAGTATAATACAGGATGTAACTCAGGATCAGTACAGGATAAGTAATGTAATGTATGTACACAGTGACTGTACCAGCAGAATAGTGAGTGCAGCTCTGGAGTATAATACAGGATATAACTCAGGATCAGTACAGGATAAGTAATGTAATGTATGTACACAGTGACTGTACCAGCAGAATAGTGAGTGCAGCTCTGGAGTATAATACAGGATGTAGCTCAGGATCAGTACAGGATAAGTAATGTAATGTATGTACATAGTGACTGTACCAGCAGAATAGTGAGTGCAGCTCTGGAGTATAATAAAGGATATAACTCAGGATCAGTACAGGATAAGTAATGTAATGTATGTACACAGTGACTGCACCAGCAGAATAGTGAGCGCAGCTCTGGAGTATAATACAGGATGTAACTCAGGATCAGTACAGGATAAGTAATGTAATGTATGTACACAGTGACTGCACCAGCAGAATAGTGAGTGCAGCTCTGGAGTATAATACAGGATGTAGCTCAGGATCAGTACAGGATAAGTAATGTAATGTATGTACATAGTGACTGTACCAGCAGAATAGTGAGCGCAGCTCTGGAGTATAATAAAGGATATAACTCAGGATCAGTACAGGATAAGTAATGTAATGTATGTACACAGTGACTGCACCAGCAGAATAGTGAGTGCAGCTCTGGAGGGTAATACAGGATGTAACTCAGGATCAGTAATGTAATGTATGTACATAATATTCTATATTAATCCTGAACCACTGTCTTGGATGGGACTGAGCTGCAATTAAAGAGTCCTTAACAGGAATAATAGTAGGATGATACCTGATCTAATAGAGAACTGATGTTATTGAGAACTATGAAGATCTTGTTCACTCTTGATCACATAATGCAATACAAAGAATACAACAGAACAAGAATGACTGTGAAATAAGTACCCTCCTCCTCCTCCTCCTCCGACAAGGCTAATTTAGGTGATAATCAATACAAAAGACACAGATGATACAAAGTATCTAAACTAACCGGATACAAGAGATTGTAAAATATATCAATGTATCAATAACTATTTAGTGCAATGATCTGCAGATTCCTAGTGAAGTCAGCGGTGTAATAATCTGCAGTGTATCAATATATGTCTGTAAGGGATTAGAGAGGCATTATGGGAAAGGAGCTGGGGAGCTCATGCGCCCTCTATTGGATGTAACAAATCAAATTCACTGGTGCTCTCCTCAATGTGAGAGATTCTTGTCCCTAACCCACTCATTGCCTCCCACTAAGCCAGCCAATTCACTTTGCTCTGTACTGATGAAGGACAACAATCCGGAAACAGCGCTGTATGCAGATAAGTGAAATTGGCTTGGCTAAAATCCCTTTTGCTGTCTCAAGGCTCGGTGAGTCAAAAGCAAATTGAGGATGTGTTACATCCAATAGAGGGCGCATGAGCTCCCCAGCTCCTTTCCCATAATGCCTTGTGATATGTAGATGCTAAGTACAGGGCAAAAGGCAATTAAAATCTCTACACACCTTCACCAGGGATTAGAGAGGACAGAGCGATGTTCTGCAGGGCTCAGGAGGGATCACTGGTGTAACACTCTGCAGTATTTCGGGCAAATGGCTCCATACAAGGATATGGATATGATTTAGGATCACATGGTCACTGATCACATGACCGCCCTGGGTCATTTACAGGACGGGTATGTAGATTATACGGTATCTCCAGATGTGCGCACGGTGTAACACGTGGAGCAGAGCAGCTTCACCTTGTATGCGCCATTTACACTGATGGGTTCACTGATACCCGAGCACTGCATTATGGGAATCCTCTAAAAGTTACTGGAGAGTATCCAAGCTGGGGGTGAACGCCTAATGAAGAATGCTATACAGGGCCACTACCTGAGAGGGTATCGCACATGATCAGCTTAGATACACAGGCTCAGAAGACAGTATAACACAAAATAGGATTAAATTCACAGCTTGGTAGACACATAATAGGATCAGATAGACAGGTAAACATACATAGGATTAGATACACAGTTTAGCAGACACGAACACTCATGATATGATTAGATACGACAGTTCAAAAGACAGTAATACATATTATATGATTAGATATACAGTTTAGCAGACAGTATCACAGGCTTAGATATCAGATGGTATCACACGTGATAAGATTAGAAACATGAGCTTAAAATATGATAATACATGCCACATGGCCCCTACCTGCAGTATTCACCTGCCATATACTCATATATATTATACTCCCACCTCCCATATATATATATATATATATATATATATATATATATTATACTCCCCCCACCTGCAGTATTCACCTCCCATATATATATTATACTCCCCCCCAACTGCAGTATTCACCTCTCATATATATTATAACCGACCCCCCCACCCAGCCTGCAGTATTCACCTCCCATATACTCATATATTTTATACTTATACTTATTATTTGGGCCATACAAGGAAACCCCCAGAGAGATCAGCAACCCTATGAATACAGAATCACCTAGTGACATGCTAGCCGCTGATGTGGGATTCCCTTGCGATCACCAGTGGAAAATAACAACCATACTTTCCAAAGGACACTGCATAACAACAGCCCATCTAAGAGCCGGTGACATCTGCGGATCTCCATAGTCCTGTGTTCTCACCAGGTTCTGCTTTATGTCTGTAATGTAGCTATACCATAGTACCATAGAGGCTGACTGCTGCAAAGTGAAGAAGTGGACGTCAATGGACAACAGGACGTCAATTCTTATGGCTGAACAGAAAACTCGTCATAGTCACAGATGGGGCGAACCAATTCATAATAGGTTTGTTACAGATTTTTGGAAAAATTTTGGACTGCAGGTTTTGTGATGTTGATGTGCCCCATGTGATTGCTGAAGCCCATCTCAAGCCTACATCAGCAAGGTTACCCAGTTTGCTGGAAGACGCAGGAGAAAACCAGACACCATGGTGGCGCTCCAGAGAGGTGACGAAGATACTCAGGGACCTGAATAAACCTGCAGTGTCAATATAGCACTTCTAGCTTGGTTAGAAAAAGATAGGTCTAAATTGAAAATTGCAGGTGAACCTTGGAAATAATTGTGAAATTAATCTTGAAAGATTCACCCATCACTAGTAATAGTACAGATCCTGGAGAAGATGGGGGATCACCTATCACTAGTAATAGTACTGCACTGTCCATATATACAGAATAAGAGAAGTGGTACTGTGCACTGTCCATATATACAGAATAAGAGAAGTGGTACTGTGCACTGTCCATATATACTGTATAAGAGAAGTGGTACTGTGCACTGTCCATATATACAGTATAAGAGAAGTGGTACTTTGCACTGTCCATATATACAGGATAAGAGAAGTAGTACTGTGCACTGTCCATATATACAGGATAAGAGAAGTGGTACTGTGCACTGTCCATATATACAGAATAAGAGAAGTGGTACTGTGCACTGTCCATATATACAGAATAAGAGAAGTGGTACTGTGCACTGTCCATATATACTGTATAAGAGAAGTGGTACTGTGCACTGTCCATATATACAGTATAAGAGAAGTGGTACTGTGCACTGTCCATATATACAGAATAAGAGAAGTGGTACTGTGCACTGTCCATATATACTGTATAAGAGAAGTGGTACTGTGCACTGTCCATATATACAGTATAAGAGAAGTGGTACTTTGCACTGTCCATATATACAGGATAAGAGAAGTAGTACTGTGCACTGTCCATATATACAGGATAAGAGAAGTGGTACTGTGCACTGTCCATATATACAGAATAAGAGAAGTGGTACTGTGCACTATCCGTATATACAGAATAAGGGAAGTGGTACTGTGCAGTGTCCATATATACAGAATAAGAGAAGTGGTACTGTGCAGTGTCCATATATACAGAATAAGAGAAGTGGTACTGTGCACTGTCCATAAATACAGTATAAGAGAAGTGGCACTGTGCACTGTCCATATATACAGAATAAGAGAAGTAGTACTGTGCACTGTCCATATATACAGGATAAGAGAAGTACTGTGCACTGTCCATATATACAGGATAAGAGAAGTGGTACTGTGCACTGTCCATATATACAGGACAAGAGAAGTGGTACTGTGCAGTGTCCATATATACAGGATAAGAGAAGTGGTACTGTGCACTGTCCGTATATACAGGATAAGAGAAGTGGTACTGTGCACTGTCCATATCTACAGAATAAGAGGAGTAGTACTGTGCACTGTCCGTATATACAGGATAAGAGAAGTGTTACTGTGCACTGTCCGTATATACAGAATAAGAGAAGTGGTACTGTGCACTGTCCATATATACAGAATAAGAGGAGTAGTACTGTGCACTCTCCTTATATACAGGATAAGCGAAGTGGTACTGTGCACTGTCCGTATATACAGAATAAGAGGAGTAGTACTGTGCACTGTCCATATATACAGGACAAGAGAAGTGGAACTGTGCACTGTCCATATATACAGTATAAGAGAAGTGGTACTGTGCACTGTCCATATATACAGGACAAGAGAAGTGGTACTGTGCACTGTCCATATATACAGTATAAGAGAAGTGGTACTGTGCACTGTACATATATACAGAATAAGAGAAGGGGTATTGTGCACTGTCCATATATGCAGAATAAGAGAAGTAGTACTGTGTACTGTCCATATATACAGTATAAGAGAAGTGGTACTGTGCACTGTACATATATACAGAATAAGAGAAGGGGTACTGTGCACTGTCCATATATAAAGGGCAAGAGAAGTGGTACTGTGCACTGTCCGCATATACAGAATAAGAGAAGTGGTACTGTGCACTGTCCAAATATACAGGACAAGAGAAGTGGTACTGTGCAGTGTCCATATATACAGGACAAGAGAAGTGGTACTGTGCACTGTCCATATATACAGGACAAGAGAAGTGGTACTGTGCACTGTCCATATATACAGGACAAGAGAAGTGGTACTGTGCACTGTCCATATATACAGTATAAGAGAAGTGGTACTGTGAAGTGTACATATATACAGAATAAGAGAAGGGGTACTGTGCACTGTCCATATATAAAGGGCAAGAGAAGTGGTACTGTGCACTTTCCGTATATACAGAATAAGAGAAGTGGTACTGTGCACTGTTCATATATACAGAATAAGAGAAGCGGTACTGTGCACTGTCCATATATACAGAATAAGAGAAGTGGTACTGTGCACTGTCCATATATAAAGGGCAAAAGAAGTGGTACTGTGCACTGTCCATATATACAGAATAAGAGAAGTGGTACTGTGCACTGTCCATATATAAAGCGCAAGAGAAGTGGTACTGTGCACTTTCCGTATATACAGAATAAGAGAAGTGGTACTGTGCACTGTCCATATATACAGAATAAGAGAAGTGGTACTGTGCACTGTCCGTATATACAGAATAAAAGAAGTGGTACTGTGCACTGTCCGTATATACAGCATAAGAGAAGTGGTACTGTGCACTGTCCATATATTCAGGAGAGAAGTGGTACTGTGCAGTGTCCATATATACAGGACAAGAGAAGTGGTACTGTGCACTGTCCATATATACAGGACAAGAGAAGTGGTACTGTGCACTGTCCATATATACAGAATAAGAGAAGTGGAACTTTGCAGTGCCCATATATACATAATAAGAGAAGTTGTACTGTGCACTGTCCTTATATACAGGATAAGAGAAGTGGTACTGTGCCCTGTCTGTATATACAGGATAAGAGAAGTGGTACTGTGCACTGTCCATGTATACAGGACAAGAGAAGTGGTACTGTGCAGTGTCCATATATACAGAACAAGAGAAGTAGTACTGTGCACTGTCCATATATACAGAATAAGAGAAGTGGTACTGTGCACTGTTCATATATACAGGATAAGAGAAGTGGTACTGTGCACTGTCCATATATACAGAATAAGAGAAGTGGAACTGTGCACTGTCCATATATACAGGACAAGAGAAGTGGAACTGTGCACTGTCCATATATACAGTATAAGAGAAGTGGTACTGTGCACTGTCCATATATACAGGACAAGAGAAGTGGTACTGTGCACTGTCCATATATACAGGACAAGAGAAGTGGTACTGTGCACTGTCCATATATACAGTATAAGAGAAGGGGTACTGTGCACTGTCCATATATAAAGGGCAAGAGAAGTGGTACTGTGCACTGTCCGCATATACAGAATAAGAGAAGTGGTACTGTGCACTGTCCAAATATACAGGACAAGAGATGTGGTACTGTGCAGTGTCCATATATACAGGACAAGAGAAGTGGTACTGTGCACTGTCCATATATACAGGACAAGAGAAGTGGTACTGTGCACTGTCCCTATATACAGGATAAGAGAAGTGGTACTGTGCACTGTCCATATATACAGTATAAGAGAAGTGGTACTGTGCACTGTCCACATATACAGAATAACAGAAGTGGTACTGTGCACTGCCATATATACAGAATAAGAGAAGTGGTACTGTGCACTGTCCATATATACAGAATAAGAGAAGTGGTACTGTGCACTGTCCATATATACAGAATAAGAGAAGTAGTACTGTGCACTGTCCATATATACAGAATAAGAGAAGTGGTACTGTGCACTGTCCATATACAGAATAAGTGAAGTGGTACTGTGCAGTGTCCATATATACAGGACAACAGAAGTGGTACTGTGCAGTGTCCATATATACAGGACAAGAGAAGTGTTACTGTGCACTGTCTATATATACAGAATAAAAGAATTGGTACTGTGCACTGTCCGCATATACAGAATAAGAAAAGTGTTACTGTGCACTGTCCATATATATAGGATACGAAAAGTGGTACTGTGCACTGTCCATCTATATAGGATAAGAGAAGTGGTAATGTGCACTGTCCATATATACAGAATAAGAGAAGTGGTACTGTGCACTGCTATATACAAAATAAGAGAAGTGGTACTATGCACTGTCCGTATATACAGAACAAGAGAAGTGGTACTGTGCAGTGTCCATATATACAAGACAAGAGAAGTGGTACTGTGCAGTGTCCATATATACAGAATAAGAGAAGTGGTACTGTGCACTGTCCATATATAAAAGGCAAGAGAAGTGGTACTGTGCACTTTCCGTATATACAGAATAAGAGAGGTGGTACTGTGCACTGTCCATATATACAGAATAAGAGAAGTGGTACTGTGCACTGTCCATATATACAGAATAAGAGAAGTGGTACTGTGCACTGTCCATATATAAAGGGCAAGAGAAGTGGTACTGTGTACTGTACATATATACAGAATAAGAGAAGTGATACTGTGCACTGTCCATATATACAGAATAAGAGAAGTAGTACTGTGTACTGTACATATATACAGAATAAGAGAAGTGATACTGTGCAATGTCCATATATACAGAATAAGAGAAGTTGTACTGTGCACTGTCCATATATAAAGGGCAAAAGAAGTGGTACTTTGCACTGTCCGTATATACAGAATAAGAGAAGTGGTACTTTGCACTGTCCATATATACAGGACAAGAGAAGTGGTACTGTGCACTGTCCATATATACAGTATAAGAGAAGTGGTACTGTGCACTGTACATATATACAGATTAAGAGAAGGGGTACTGTGCACTGTCCATATATAAAGGGCAAGAGAATTGGTACTGTGCACTGTCCGTATATACAGAATAAGAGAAGTGGTACTGTGCACTGTCCATATATACAGGACAAGAGAAGTGGTACTGTGCAGTGTCCATATATACAGGACAAGAGAAGTGGTACTGTGCGGTGTCCATATATACAGGACAAGAGAAGTGGTACTGTGCACTGTCCATATATACAGGATAAGAGATGTGGTACTATGCACTGTCCATATATACAGGACAATTGATGTGGTACTGTGCAGTGTCCATATATACAGGACAAGAGAAGTGGTACTGTGCACTGTCCGTATATACAGGATAAGAGAAGTGGTACTGTGCACTGTCCATATATACAGTATAAGAGAAGTGGTACTGTGCACTGTCCATATATACAGGATAAGAGATGTGGTACTATGCACTGTCCATATATACAGGACAAGAGATGTGGTACTGTGCACTGTCCATATATACAGAACAAGAGAAGTAGTACTGTGCACTGTCCGTATATACAGTATAAGAGAAGTGGTACTGTGCACTGTCCATATATACAGTATAAGAGAAGTGGTACTGTGCGCTGTCCATATATACAGGACAAAAGAAGTGGTACTGTGCACTGTCCGTATATACAGAACAAGAGAAGTAGTACTGTGCAGTGTCCATATATTCAAGACAAGAGAAGTGGTACTGTGCAGTGTCCATATATACAGAATAAGAGAAGTGGTACTGTGCACTGTCCATATATACAGAATAAGAGAAGTGGTACTGTGCACTGTCCATATATAAAGGGCAAGAGAAGTGGTACTGTGCACTTTCCGTATATATAGAATAAGAGATGTGGTACTGTGCACTGTCCATATATACAGAATAAGAGAAGTGGTACTGTACACTGTCCATATATAAAGGGCAAGAGAAGTGGTACTGTGTACTGTACATATATACAGAATAAGAGAAGTGATACTGTGCACTGTCCATATATAGAGAATAAGAGAAGTAGTACTGTGCACTGTCCATATATACAGGATAAGAGAAGTGGTACTCTGCAATGTCCATATATACAGAATAAGAGAAGTTGTACTGTGCACTGTCCATATATAAAGGGCAAGAGAAGTGGTACTGTGCACTGTCCATATATACAGAATAAGAGAAGTGGTACTGTACACTGTCTATATATACAGGACAAGAGAAGTGGTACTGTGCAGTGTGCATATATACAGGACAAGAGAAGTGGTACTGTGCAGTGTCCATATATACAGGAGAAGAGAAGTGGTACTGTGCACTGTCCATATATACAGGATAAGAGAAGTGGTACTATGCACTGTCCATATATACAGGACAAGAGATGTGGTACTGTGCAGTGTCCATATATAGAGGACAAGAGAAGTGGTACTGTGCACTGTCCATATATACAGGACAAGAGAAGTGGTACTGTGCACTGTCCATATATACAGGACAAGAGAAGTGGTACTGTGCACTGTCCATATATACAGTATAAGAGAAGTGGTACTGTGCACTGTCCATATATACAGGATAAGAGAAGTGGTACTGTGCACTGTCCATATATACAGGACAAGAGAAGTGGTACTGTGCACTGTCCATATATACAGGACAAGAGAAGTGGTACTGTGCACTGTCCATATATACAGTACTGTATAAGAGAAGTGGTACTGTGCACTGTACATATATACAGAATAAGAGAAGGGGTACTGTGCACTGTCCATATATAAAGGGCAAGAGAAGTGGTACTGTACACTGTCCGTATATACAGAATAAGAGAAGTGGTACTGTGCACTGTCCATATATACAGGACAAGAGAAGTGGTACTGTGCAGTGTCCATATATACAGGACAAGAGAAGTGGTACTGTGCACTGTCCGTATATACAGGACAAGAGAAGTGGTACTGTGCACTGTCCATATATACAGGACAAGAGAAGTGGTACTGTGCACTGTCCATATATACAGTATAAGAGAAGTGGTACTGTGCACTGTACATATATACAGAATAAGAGAAGGGGTACTGTGCACTGTACATATATAAAGGGCAAGAGAAGTGGTACTGTGCACTGTCCATATATACAGAATAAGAGAAGTGGTATTGTGCACTGTCCATATATACAGGACAAGAGAAGTGGTACTGTGCAGTGTCCATATATACAGGACAAGAGAAGTGGTACTGTGCACTGTCCATATATACAGGACAAGAGAAGTGGTACTGTGCACTGTCCATATATACAGGACAAGAGAAGTGGTACTGTGCACTGTCCATATATACAGGACAATTGAAGTGGTACTGTGCAGTGCCCATACATACAGGACAAGAAAAGTGGTACTGTGCACTGTCCGTATATACAGTATAAGAGAAGTGGTACTGTGCACTTTCCATATATACAGTATAAGAGAAGTGGTACTGTGCACTGTCCATATATACAGGACAAAAGAAGTGGTACTGTGCACTGTCCATATATACAGAATAAGAGAGGTGGTACTGTGCACTGTCCGTATATACAGAACAAGAGAAGTGGTACTGTGCACTGTCCATATATACAAGACAAGAGAAGTGGTACTGTGCAGTGTCCATATATACAGAATAAGAGAAGTGGTACTGTGCACTGTCCATATATAAAGGGCAAGAGAAGTGGTACTGTGCACTTTCCGTATATACAGAATAAGAGAGGTGGTACTGTGCACTGTCCATATATACAGAATAAGAGAAGTGGTACTGTGCACTGTCCATATATACAGAATAAGAGAAGTGGTACTGTGCACTGTCCATATATAAAGGGCAAGAGAAGTGGTACTGTGCACTGTCCATATATACAGGACAAGAGATGTGGTACTGTGCAGTGTCCATATATACAGGACAAGAGAAGTGGTACTGTGCAGTGTCCATATATACAGGAGAAGAGAAGTGGTACTGTGCACTGTCCATATATACAGGATAAGAGAAGTGGTACTATGCACTGTCCATATATACAGGACAAGAGAAGTGGTACTGTGCAGTGTCTATATATACAGGACAAGAGAAGTGGTACTGTGCACTGTCCATATATACAGTATAAGAGAAGTGGTACTGTGCACTGTCCATATATACAGGAAAAGAGAAGTGGTACTGTGCACTGTCCATATATACAGGACAAGAGAAGTGTTACTGTGCACTGTCCATATATACAGGACAAGAGAAGTGGTACTGTGCACTGACCATATATACAGGACAAGAGAAGTGGTACTGTGCACTGTCCATATATACAGAATAAGAGAAGTGGTACTGTGCACTGTACATATATACAGAATAAGAGAAGGGGTACTGTGCACTTTCCATATATAAAGGGCAAGAGAAGTGGTACTGTGCACTGTCCATATATACAGAATAAGAGAAGTGGTACTATGCAGTGTCCATATATACAAGACAAGAGAAGTGGTACTGTGCAGTGTCCATATATAAAGGGCAAAAGAAGTGGTACTGTGCACTGTCCATATATACAGAATAAGAGAAGTGGTACTGTGCACTGTCCATATATAAAGGGCAAAAGAAGTGGTACTGTGCACTGTCCATATATACAGAATAAGAGAAGTGGTACTGTGCACTGTCCATATATAAAGGGCAAGAGAAGTGGTACTGTGCACTTTCTGTATATACAGAATAAGAGAAGTGGTACTGTGCACTGTCCATATATACAGAATAAGAGAAGTGGTACTGTGCACTGTCCGTATATACAGAATAAGTGAAGTGGTACTGTGCACTGTCCATATATACAGAATAAAAGAAGTGGTACTGTGCACTGTCCATATATACAGCATAAGAGAAGTGGTACTGTGCACTGTCCATATATTCAGGAGAGAAGTGGTACTGTGCACTGTCCGTATATACAGAATAAGAGAATTGGAACTTTGCAGTGTCCATATATACATAATAAGAGAAGTTGTACTGTGCACTGTCCTTATATACAGGATAAGAGAAGTGGTACTGTGCCCTGTCTGTATATACAGGATAAGAGAAGTGGTACTGTGCACTGTCCATATATACAGGACAAGAGAAGTGGTACTGTGCACTGTCCATATATACAGAATAAGAGAAGTGGTACTGTGCACTGTCCATATATACAGAATAAGAGAAGTGGTACTGTGCACTGTCCATAAATACAGAATAAGAGAAGTGGTACTGTGCACTGTTCATATATACAGGATAAGAGAAGTGGTACTGTGCACTGTCCATATATACAGAATAAGAGAAGTGGTACTGTGCACTGTCCATATATACAGAATAACAGAAGTGGTACTGTGCACTGTCCATATATACAGAATAAGAGAAGTGGTACTGTGCACTGTCCATATATACAGAATAAGAGAAGTGGTACTGTGCACTGTCCATATACAGAATAAGTGAAGTGGTACTGTGCAGTGTCCATATATACAGGACAACAGAAGTGGTACTGTGCAGTGTCCATATATACAGGACAAGAGAAGTGGTACTGTGCACTGTCTATATATACAGAATAAGAGAAGTGGTACTGTGCACTGTCCATATATACAGAATAAGAAAAGTGTTACTGTGCACTGTCCATATATATAGGATAAGAGAAGTGGTACTGTGCACTGTCCATATATATAGGATAAGAGAAGTGGTACTGTGCACTGTCCATATATACAGAATAAGAGAAGTGGTACTGTGCACTGTCCATATATACAGAACAAGAGAAGTGGTACTGTGCATTGTCCATATATACAAGACAAGAGAAGTGGTACTGTGCAGTGTCCATATATACAGAATAAGAGAAGTGGTACTGTGCACTGTCCATATATAAAGGGCAAGAGAAGTGGTACTGTGCACTTTCCATATATACAGAATAAGAGAGGTGGTACTGTGCACTGTCCATATATACAGAATAAGAGAAGTGGTACTGTGCACTGTCCATATATACAGAATAAGAGAAGTGGTACTGTGCACTGTCCATATATACAGGACAAGAGAAGTGGTACTGTGCACTGTCCATATATACAGTATAAGAGAAGTGGTACTGTGCACTGTCCATATATACAGAATAAGAGAAGGGGTACTGTGCACTGTCCATATATACAGGGCAAGAGAAGTGGTACTGTGCAGTGTCCATATATACAGGACAAGAGAAGTGGTACTGTGCACTGTCCATATATACAGGACAAGAGATGTGGTACTGTGCAGTGTCCATATATACAGGACAAGCGAAGTGGTACTGTGCACTGTCCATATATACAGGACAAGAGAAGTGGTACTGTGCACTGTCCATATATACAGTATAAGAGAAGTGGTACTGTGCACTGTCCATATATACAGGATAAGAGAAGGGGTACTGTGCACTGTCCATATATACAGGGCAAGAGAAGTAGTACTGTGCACTGTCCATATATACAGGAGAAGAGAAGTGGTACTGTGCACTGTCCATATATACAGGATAAGAGAAGTGGTACTATGCACTGTCCATATATACAGGATAAGAGATGTGGTACTGTGCAGTGTCCATATATACAGGACAAGAGAAGTGGTACTGTGCACTGTCCATATTTACAGTATAAGAGAAGTGGTACTGTGCACTGTCCATATATACAGGAAAAGAGAAGTGGTACTGTGCACTGTCCATATATACAGGACAAGAGAAGTGGTACTGTGCACTGTCCATATATACAGGACAAGAGAAGTGGTACTGTGCACTGTCCATATATACAGGACAAGAGAAGTGGTACTGTGCACTGTCCATATATACAGTATAAGAGAAGTGGTACTGTGCACTGTCCATATATACAGAATAAGAGAAGGGGTACTGTGCACTTTCCATATATAAAGGGCAAGAGAAGTGTACTGTGCACTGTCCATATATACAGAATAAGAGAAGTGGTACTGTGCAGTGTCCATATATACAAGACAAGAGAAGTGGTACTGTGCAGTGTCCATATATACAGAATAAGAGAAGTGGTACTGTGCACTGTCCATATATACAGAATAAGAGAAGTGGTACTGTGCACTGTCCATATATAAAGGGCAAGAGAAGTGGTACTGTGCACTGTCCGTATATACAGAATAGGAGAAGTGGTACTGTGCACTGTCCATATATACAGAATAAGAGAAGTGGTACTGTGCACTGTCCATATATACAGAATAAGAGAAGTGGTACTGTGCACTGTCCATATATACAGGGCAAAAGAAGTGGTACTGTGCACTGTCCATATATACAGAATAAGAGAAGTGGTACTGTGCACTGTCCATATATACAGGGCAAGAGAAGTGGTACTGTGCACTTTCCATATATACAGAATAAGAGAAGTGGTACTGTGCACTGTCCATATATACAGAATAAGAGAAGTGGTACTGTGCACAGTCCATATATACAGGATAAGAGAAGTGGTACTGTGCACTGTCCATATATACAGAATAAAAGAAGTGGTACTGTGCACTGTCCATATATACAGCATAAGAGAAGTGGTACTGTGCACTGTACATATATTCAGGAGAGAAGTGGTACTGTGCACTGTCCATATATACAGAATAAGAGAAGTGGAACTTTGCAGTGTCCATATATACATGATAAGAGAAGTTGTACTGTGCACTGTCCTTATATACAGGATAAGAGAAGTGGTACTGTGCCCTGTCCGTATATACAGGATAAGAGAAGTGGTACTGTGCACTGTCCATATATACAGGACAAGAGAAGTGGTACTGTGCACTGTCCATATATACAGGAGAAGAGAAGTAGTACTGTGCACTGTCCATATATACAGAATAAGAGAAGTGGTACTCTGCACTGTTCATATATACAGGATAAGAGAAGTGGTACTGTGCACTGTCCATATATACAGGATAAGAGAATTGGTACTGTGCACTGTCCATATATACAGGATAACAGAAGTGGTACTGTGCACTGTCTATATTCAGGATAAGAGAAGTGGTACTGTGCACTGTCCATATATACAGTATAAGAGAAGTGGTACTGTGCACTGTCCATATATACAGAATAAGTGAAGTGGTACTGTGCAGTGTCCATATATACAGGACAACAGAAGTGGTACTGTGCACTGTCCATATATACAGGACAAAAGAAGTGGTACTGTGCACTGTCCGTATATACAGAATAAGAAAAGTGTTACTGTGCACTGTCCATATATACAGGATAAGAGAAGTGGTACTGTGCACTGTCCATCTATATAGGATAAGAGAAGTGGTACTGTGCACTGTCCATATATACAGAATAAGAGAAGTGGTACTGTGCACTGTCCTATATACAGAATAAGAGAAGTGGTACTGTGCACTGTCCATATATACAGAACAAGAGAAGTGGTACTGTGCACTGTCCATATATACAAGACAAGAGAAGTGGTACTGTGCAGTGTCCATATATACAGAATAAGAGAAATGGTACTGTGCACTGTCCATATATAGAGGACAAGAGAAGTGGTTCTGTGCACTGTCCATATATACAGAATAAGAGAAGTGGTACTGTGCACTGTCCATATATACAGAATAAGAGAAGTGGTACTGTGCACTGTCCATATATACAGGGCAAGAGAAGTGGTACTGTGTACTGTCCATATATACAGAATAAGAGAAGTGATACTGTGCACTGTCCATATATTCAGAATAAGAGAAGTAGTACTGTGCACTGTACATATATACAGAATAAGAGAAGTGGTACTGTGCAATGTCCATATATACAGAATAAGAGAAGTTGTACTGTGCACTGTCCATATATAAAGGGCAAGAGAAGTGGTACTTTGCACTGTCCATATATACAGAATAAGAGAAGTGGTACTGTGCACTGTCCATATATACAGGACAAGAGAAGTGGTACTGTGCACTGTCCATATATACAGAATAAGAGAAGTGGTACTGTGCACTGTCCATATATACAAGACAAGAGACGTGGTACTGTGCAGTGTCCATATATACAGGACAAGAGAAGTGGTACTGTGCACTGTCCATATATACAGGACAAGTGAAGTGGTACTGTGCACTGTCCATATATACAGGATAAGAGAAGTGGTACTGTGCACTGTCCATATATAAAGGACAAGTGATGTGGTACTGTGCAGTGTCCATATATACAGGACAAGAGAAGTGGTACTGTGCACTGTCCATATATACAGTATAAGAGAAGTGGTACTGTGCACTGTCCATATATACAGTATAAGAGAAGTGGTACTGTGCACTGTCCATATATACAGGACAAAAGAAGTGGTACTGTGCACTGTCCGTATATACAAAACAAGAGAAGTGGTACTGTGCAGTGTCCATATATACAAGACAAGAGAAGTGGTACTGTGCAGTGTCCATATATACAGGATAAGAGAAGTGGTACTGTGCACTGTCCATATATACAGATTAAGAGAAGGGGTACTGTGCACTGTCCATATATAAAGGGCAAGAGAAGTGGTACTGTGCACTGTCCATATATACAGAATAAGAGAAGTGGTACTGTGCACTGTCCATATATACAGGACAAGAGAAGTGGTACTGTGCACTGTCCATATATACAGTATAAGAGAAGTGGTACTGTGCAGTGTCCATATATACAGGACAAGAGAAGTGGTACTGTGCACTGTCCATATATACAGGATAACAGATGTGGTACTGTGCACTGTCCATATATACAGGACAAGAGAAGTGGTACTGTGCACTGTCTATATATACAGGACAAGAGATGTGGTACTGTGCACTGTCCATATATACAGGACAAGAGAAGTGGTACTATGCACTGTCCATATATACAGGACAAGAGAAGTGGTACTGTGCACTGTCCATATATACAGGACAAGAGAAGTGGTACTGTGCACTGTCCATATATACAGGACAAGAGAAGTGGTACTGTGCACTGTCCATATATACAGGACAAGAGAAGTGGTACTGTGCACTGTCCATATATACAGGATAAGAGAAGTGGTACTGTGCACTGTCCATATATACAGGACAAGAGAAGTGGTACTGTGCACTGTCCATATATACAGGACAAGAGAAGTAGTACTGTGCACTGTCCGTATATACAGTATAAGAGAAGTGGTACCGTGCACTGTCCATATATACAGTATAAGAGAAGTGGTACTGTGCACTGTCCATATATACAGGACAAAAGAAGTGGTACTGTGCACTGTCCATATATACAGAACAAGAGAAATGGTACTGTGCACTGTCCATATATACAAGACAAGAGAAGTGGTACTGTGCAGTGTCCATATATACAGAATAAGAGAAGTGGTACTGTGCACTGTCCATATATACAGAATAAGAGAAGTGGTACTGTGCACTGTCCATATATACAGGGCAAGAGAAGTGGTACTGTGCACTGTCCGTATATACAGAATAAGAGAAGTGGTACTGTACACTGTCCATATATACAGGGCAAGAGAAGTGGTACTGTGTACTGTCCATATATACAGAATAAGAGAAGTGATACTGTGCACTGTCCATATATACAGAATAAGAGAAGTGGTACTGTGCACTGTCCATATATACAGAATAAGAGAAGTGGTACTCTGCACTGTCCATATATACAGAATAAGAGAAGTGGTACTGTGCACTGTCCATATATACAGGGCAAGAGAAGTGGTACTGTGCACTGTCCATATATACAGAATAAGAGAAGTGGTACTGTACACTGTCTATATATACAGGACAAGAGAAGTGGTACTGTGCAGTGTCCATATATACAGGACAAGAGAAGTGGTACTGTGCACTGTCCATATATACAGGAGAAGAGAAGTGGTACTGTGCACTGTCCATATATACAGGATAAGAGAAGTGGTACTATGCACTGTCCATATATACAGGACAAGAGATGTGGTACTGTGCAGTGTCCACATATACAGGACAAGAGAAGTGGTACTGTGCACTGTCCATATATACAGGACAAGAGAAGTAGTACTGTGCACTGTCCATATATACAGCATAAGAGAAGTGGTACTGTGCACTGTCCATATATACAGTATAAGAGAAGTGGTACTGTGCACTGTCCATATATACAGGATAAGAGATGTGGTACTGTGCACTGTCCATATATACAGGACAAGAGAAGTGGTACTGTGCACTGTCCATATATACAGGACAAGAGAAGTGGTACTGTGCACTGTCCATATATACAGTATAAGAGAAGTGGTACTGTGCACTGTCCATATATACAGAATAAGAGAAGGGGTACTGTGCACTGTCCATATATACAGGGTAAGAGAAGTGGTACTGTGCACTGTCCATATATACAGGATAAGAGAAGTGGTACTGTGCACTGTCCATATATACAGGACAAGAGAAGTGGTACTGTTCAGTATCCATATATACAGGACAAGAGAAGTGGTACTGTGCACTGTCCGTATATACAGGACAAGAGAAGTGGTACTGTGCACTGTCCATATATACAGGATAAGAGAAGTGGTACTGTGCACTGTCCATATATACAGAATAAGAGAAGGGGTACTGTGCACTGTCCATATATAAAGGGCAAGCGAAGTGGTACTGTGCACTGTCCATATATACAGAATAAGAGAAGTGGTACTGTGCAGTGTCCATATATACAGGACAAGAGAAGTGGTACTGTGCAGTGTCCATATATACAGGACAAGAGAAGTGGTACTGTGCACTGTCCATATATACAGGATAAGAGAAGTGGTACTATGCACTGTCCATATATACAGGACAATTGAAGTGGTACTGTGCACTGTCCATATATACAGGACAAGAGAAGTGGTACTGTGCACTGTCCATATATACAGTATAAGAGAAGTGGTACTGTGCACTGTCCATATATACAGTATAAGAGAAGTGGTACTGTGCACTGTCCATATATACAGGACAAAAGAAGTGGTACTGTGCACTGTCCATATATACAGAACAAGAGAAGTGGTACTGTGCAGTGTCCATATATACAAGACAAGAGAAGTGGTACTGTGCACTGTCCATATATACAGAATAAGAGAAGTGGTACTGTGCACTGTCCATATATACAGAATAAGAGAAGTGGTACTGTGCACTGTCCATATATACAGGATAACAGAAGTGGTACTGTGCACTGTCCATATATACAGGACAAGAGAAGTGGTACTGTGCACTGTCCATATATACAGGATATGAGAAGTGTTACTGTGCACTGTCCATATATACAGTATAAGAGAAGTGGTACTGTGCACTGTACATATATACAGGATAAGAGAAGTGGTACAGTGCACTGTACATATATACAGAATAAGAGAAGGGGTACTGTGCACTGTCCATATATACAGGGTAAGAGAAGTGATACTGTGCACTGTCCGTAAATACAGAATAAGAGATGTGGTACTGTGCACTGTCCATATATACAGGACAAGAGAAGTGGTACTGTTCAGTGTCCATATATACAGGACAAGAGAAGTGGTACTGTGCACTGTCCGTATATACAGGACAAGAGAAGTGGTACTGTGCACTGTCCATATATACAGTATAAGAGAAGTGGTACTGTGCACTGTACATATATACAGAATAAGAGAAGGGGTACTGTGCACTTTCCATATATACAGGGCAAGCGAAGTGGTACTGTGCACTGTCCATATATACAGAATAAGAGATGTGGTACTGTGCAGTCTCCATATATACAGGGCAAGAGAAGTGGTACTGTGCACTGTCCATATATACAGGACAAGAGAAGTGGTACTGTGCACTGTCCATATATACAGGATAAGAGAAGTGGTACTATGCACTGTCCATATATACAGGACAATTGATGTGGTACTGTGCAGTGTCCATATATACAGGACAAGAGAAGTGGTACTGTGCACTGTCCGTATATACAGTATAAGAGAAGTGGTACTGTGCACTGTCCATATATACAGTATAAGAGAAGTGGTACTGTGCACTGTCCATATATACAGGATAAGAGAAGTGGTACTATGCACTGTCCATATATACAGGACAAGAGATGTGGTACTGTGCACTGTCCATATATACAGAACAAGAGAAGTAGTACTGTGCACTGTCCATATATACAGTATAAGAGAAGTGGTACTGTGCACTGTCCATATATACAGAATAAGAGAAGTGGTACTGTGCACTGTCCATATATACAGGATAACAGATGTGGTACTGTGCACTGTCCATATATACAGGACAAGAGAAGTGGTACTGTGCACTGTCCATATATACAGGATAAGAGAAGTGTTACTGTGCACTGTCCATATATACAGTATAAGAGAAGTGGTACTGTGCACTGTCCATATATACAGAATAAGAGAAGTGGTACAGTGCACTGTCCATATATACAGAATAAGAGAAGGGGTACTGTGCACTGTCCATATATATAAGGGCAAGAGAAGTGGTACTGTGCACTGTCCATATATACAGGACAAGAGAAGTGGTACTGTGCACTGTCTATATATACAGGACAAGAGATGTGGTACTGTGCACTGTCCATATATACAGGACAAGAGAAGTGGTACTGTGCAGTGTCCATATATACAGGAGAAGAGAAGTGGTACTGTGCACTGTCCATATATACAGGATAAGAGAAGTGGTACTATGCACTGTCCATATATACAGGACAAGAGATGTGGTACTGTGCACTGTCCATATATACAGGACAAGAGAAGTGGTACTGTGCACTGTCCATATATACAGGACAAGAGAAGTAGTACTGTGCACTGTCCGTATATACAGTATAAGAGAAGTGGTACTGTGCACTGTCCATATATACAGTATAAGAGAAGTGGTACTGTGCACTGTCCATATATACAGGATAAGAGATGTGGTACTGTGCACTGTCCATATATACAGGACAAGAGAAGTGGTACTGTGCACTGTCCATATATACAGGACAAGAGAAGTGGTACTGTGCACTGTCCATATATACAGGAAAAGAGAAGTGGTACTGTGCACTGTCCATATATACAGGATAAGAGATGTAGTACTGTGCACTGTCCATATATACAGGACAAAAGAAGTGGTACTGTGCACTGTCCATATATACAGTATAAGAGAAGTGGTACTGTGCACTGTCCATATATACAGAATAAGAGAAGGGGTACTGTGCACTGTCCATATATACAGGGCAAGAGAAGTGGTACTGTGCACTGTCCATATATACAGAATAAGAGAAGTGGTACTGTGCACTGTCCATATATACAGGACAAGAGAAGTGGTACTGTGCACTGTCCATATATACAGTATAAGAGAAGTGGTACTGTGCACTGTCCATATATACTGGATAGGTGATGTGGTACTGTGCACTGTCCCTATATACAGGACAAGAGATATGGTACTGTGCACTGTCCATATATACAGGACAAGAGAAGTGGTACTGTGCACTGTCCATATATACAGGACAAGAGAAGTAGTACTGTGCACTGTCCGTATATACAGTATAAGAGAAGTGGTACTGTGCACTGTCCATATATACAGTATAAGAGAAATGGTACTGTGCACTGTCCATATATACAGGACAAAAGAAGTGGTACTGTGCACTGTCCATATATACAGAACAAGAGAAGTGGTACTGTGCACTGTCCATATATACAGGACAAGAGAAGTGGTACTGTGCAGTGTCCATATATACAGAATAACAGAAGTGGTACTGTACACTGTCCATATATACAGAATAAGAGAAGTGGTACTGTGCACTGTCCATATATACAGGATAAGAGATGTGGTACTGTGCACTGTCCATATATACAGAATAAGAGAAGTGGTACTGTGCACTGTCCATATATACAGGACAAGAGAAGTGGTACTGTGCACTGTCCATATATACAGGATAAGAGAAGTGGTACTGTGCACTGTCCATATATACAGGACAAGAGAAGTGGTTCTGTGCACTGTCCATATATACAGGACAAGAGAAGTGGTGCTGTGCACTGTCCATATATACAGGATAACAGAAGTGGTACTGTGCACTGTCAATATATACAGGACAAGAGAAGTGGTACTGTGCACTGTCCATATATACAGGATAAGAGAAGTGTTACTGTGCACTGTCCATATATACAGTATAAGAGAAGTGGTACTGTGCACTGTCCATATATACAGAATAAGAGAAGTGGTACTGTGCACTGTCCATATATACAGAATAAGAGAAGTGGTACTGTGCACTGTCCATATATACAGGGCAAGAGAAGTGGTACTGTGCACTGTCCATATATACAGGACAAGAGAAGTGGTACTGTGCACTGTCCATATATACAGGACAAGAGAAGTGGTACTGTGCACTGTCCTATATACTGAACACGTTACTGAACCCAGTGGGACTATTAAAGGACTGTCATTATTTTATACAGGATATGAGAAGTGGTACTGTGCACTGTCCATATATACTGGATAGGAGAAGTGGTACTATGCACTGTCCCTATATACAGGACAAGAGAAATGGTACTGTGCAGTGTCCATATATACAGGACAAGAGAAGTGGTACTGTGCACTGTCCATATATACAGGACAAGAGAAGTAGTACTGTGCACTGTCCATATATACAGTATAAGAGAAGTGGTACTGTGCACTGTCCATATATACAGTATAAGAGAAGTGGTACTGTGCACTGTCCATATATACAGGACAAAAGAAGTGGTACTGTGCACTGTCCGTATATACAGAACAAGAGAAGTGGTACTGTGCAGTGTCCATATATACAGGACAAGAGAAGTGGTACTGTGCACTGTCCATATATACAGAATAACAGAAGTGGTACTGTACACTGTCCATATATACAGAATAAGAGAAGTGGTACTGTGCACTGTCCATATATACAGGATAAGAGAAGTGGTACTGTGCACTGTCCATATATACAGAATAAGAGAAGTGGTACTGTGCACTGTCCATATATACAGGACAAGAGAAGTGGTACTGTGCACTGTCCATATATACAGGATAAGAGAAGTGGTACTGTGCACTGTCCATATATAGAGGACAAGAGAAGTGGTACTGTGCACTGTCCATATATACAGGACAAGAGAAGTGGTACTGTGCACTGTCCATATATACAGGATAACAGAAGTGGTACTGTGCACTGTCCATATATACAGGATAAGAGAAGTGGTACTGTGCACTGTCCATATATACAGAATAAGAGAAGTGGTACTGTGCACTGTCCATATATACAGGATAAGAGAAGTGGTACTGTGCACTGTCCATATATACAGAATAAGAGAAGGGGTACTGTGCACTGTCCATATATACAGGGCAAGAGAAGTGGTACTGTGCAGTGTCCATATATACAGGACAAGAGAAGTGGTACTGTGCACTGTCCATATATACAGGACAAGATAAGTGGTACTGTGCACTGTCCATATATACAGGACAAGAGAAGTGGTACTGTGCACTGTCCATATATACAGGAGAAGAGAAGTGGTACTGTGCACTGTCCATATATACAGGATAAGAGAAGTGGTACTATGCACTGTCCATATATACAGGACAAGAGAAGTGGTACTGTGCACTGTCCATATATACAGGACAAGAGAAGTGGTACTGTGCACTGTCCATATATACAGGACAAGAGAAGTGGTACTGTGCACTGTCCATATATACAGTATAAGAGAAGTGGTACTGTGCACTGTCCATATATACAGGATAAGAGAAGTGGTACTGTGCACTGTCCATATATACAGGACAAGACAAGTGGTACTGTGCACTGTCCATATATACAGGACAAGAGAAGTGGTACTGTGCACTGTCCATATATACAGGAAAAGAGAAGTGGTACTGTGCACTGTCCATATATACAGGATAAGAGAAGTGGTACTGTGCACTGTCCATATATACAGGACAAAAGAAGTGGTACTGTGCACTGTCCATATATACAGTATAAGAGAAGTGGTACTGTGCACTGTACATATATACAGAATAAGAGAAGGGGTACTGTGCACTGTCCATATATACAGGATAAGAGAAGTGGTACTGTGCACTGTCCATATATACAGGGCAAGAGAAGTGGTACTGTGCACTGTCCATATATACAGAATAAGAGAAGTGGTACTGTGCACTGTCCATATATACAGGACAAGAGAAGTGGTACTGTGCACTGTCCATATATACAGGATAAGAGAAGTGGTACTGTGCACTGTCCATATATATCCAGGATAAGAGAAGTGGTACTGTGCACTGTCCATATATACAGGACAAGAGAAGTGGTACTGTGCACTGTCCATATATACAGGACAAGAGAAGTGGTACTGTGCACTGTCCATATATACAGGACAAGAGAAGTAGTACTGTGCACTGTCCATATATACAGGATAAGAGAAGTGGTACTGTGCACTGTCCATATATACAGTATAAGAGAAGTGGTACTGTGCACTGTCCATATATACAGGACAAGAGAAGTGGTACTGTGCACTGTCCATATATACAGGATAAGAGAAGTGGTACTGTGCACTGTCCATATATACAGAATAAGAGAAGTGGTACTGTGCACTGTCCATATATACAGGGCAAGAGAGGTGGTACTGTGCACTGTCCATATATACAGGATAAGAGAGGAGGTACTGTGCACTGTCCATATATACAGAATAAGAGAAGTGGTACTGTGCACTGTCCATATATACAGGATAAGAGAAGTGGTACTGTGCACTGTCCATATATACAGGGCAAGAGAAGTGGTACTGTGCACTGTCCATATATACAGAATAAGAGAAGTAGTACTGTGCACTGTCCATATATACAGGATAAGAGAAGTGGTACTGTGCACTGTCCATATATACAGAATAAGAGAAGTGGTACTGTGCACTGTCCATATATACAGGGAGAAGAGAAGTGGTACTTTGCACTGTCCATATATACAGAATAAGAAAAGTAGTACTGTGCACTGTCCATATATACAGGATAAGAGAAGTGGTACTGTGCACTGTCCATATATACAGGACAAGAGATATGGTACTGTGCACTGTCCATATATACAGGACAAGAGAAGTGGTACTGTGCACTGTCAATATATACAGGACAAGAGAAGTGGTACTGTGCACTGTCCATATATACAGTATAAGAGAAGTGGTACTGTGCACTGTCCATATATACAGTATAAGAGAAATGGTACTGTGCACTGTCCATATATACAGGACAAAAGAAGTGGTACTGTGCACTGTCCGTATATACAGAACAAGAGAAGTGGTACTGTGCACTGTCCATATATACAGGACAAGAGAAGTGGTACTGTGCACTGTCCATATATACAGAATAACAGAAGTGGTACTGTACACTATCCATATATACAGAATAAGAGAAGTGGTACTGTGCACTGTCCATATATACAGGACAAGAGAAGTGGTACTTTGCACTGTCCATATATACAGGACAAGAGAAGTGGTACTGTGCAGTGTCCATATATACAGGGCAAGAGAAGTGGTACTGTGCACTGTCCATATATACAGGACAAGAGAAGTGGTACTGTGCACTGTCCATATATACAGGACAAGAGAAGTGGTACTGTGCACTGTCCATATATACAGGACAAGAGAAGTGGTACTGTGCACTGTCCATATATACAGGACAAGAGAAGTGGTACTTTGCACTGTCCATATATACAGGACAAGAGAAGTGGTACTGTGCAGTGTCCATATATACAGGGCAAGAGAAGTGGTACTGTGCAGTGTCCATATATACAGGACAAGAGAAGTGGTACTGTGCACTGTCCATATATACAGGACAAGAGAAGTGGTACTGTGCACTGTCCATATATACAGGACAAGAGAAGTGGTACTGTGCAGTGTCCATATATACAGGAGAAGAGAAGTGGTACTGTGCACTGTCCATATATACAGGATAAGAGAAGTGGTACTGTGCACTGTCCATATATACAGGACAAGAGAAGTGGTACTGTGCAGTGTCCATATATACAGGACAAGAGAAGTGGTACTGTGCACTGTCCATATATACAGGACAAGAGAAGTAGTACTGTGCACTGTCCATATATACAGTATAAGAGAAGTGGTACTGTGCACTGTCCATATATACAGTATAAGAGAAGTGGTACTGTGCACTGTCCATATATACAGGATAAGAGAAATGGTACTGTGCACTGTCCATATATACAGGACAAGAGAAGTGGTACTGTGCACTGTCCATATATACAGGACAAGAGAAGTGGTACTGTGCACTGTCCATATATACAGGACAAGAGAAGTGGTACTGTGCACTGTCCATATATACAGGAAAAGAGAAGTGGTACTGTGCACTGTCCATATATACAGGATAAGAGATGTGGTACTGTGCACTGTCCATATATACAGGACAAAAGAAGTGGTACTGTGCACTGTCCATATATACAGGATAAGAGAAGTGGTACTGTGCACTGTCCATATATACAGGATAAGAGAAGGGGTACTGTGCACTGTCCATAAATACAGGACAAGAGAAGTGGTACTGTGCACTGTCCATATATACAGAATAAGAGAAGTGGTACTGTGCACTGTCCATATATACAGGACAAGAGAAGTGGTACTGTGCACTGTCCATATATACAGTATAAGAGAAGTGGTACTGTGCACTGTCCATATATACAGGATAGGAGAAGTGGTACTGTGCACTGTCCCTATATACAGGACAAGAGATATGGTACTGTGCAGTGTCCATATATACAGGACAAGAGAAGTGGTACTGTGCACTGTCCATATATACAGGACAAGAGAAGTAGTACTGTGCACTGTCCATATATACAGGATAAGAGAAGTGGTACTGTGCACTGTCCATATATACAGGATAAGAGAAATGGTACTGTGCACTGTCCATATATACAGGACAAAAGAAGTGGTACTGTGCACTGTCCATATATACAGAACAAGAGAAGTGGTACTGTGCAGTGTCCATATATACAGGACAAGAGAAGTGGTACTGTGCAGTGTCCATATATACAGAATAACAGAAGTGGTACTGTACACTGTCCATATATACAGAATAAGAGAAGTGGTACTGTGCACTGTCCATATATAAAGGATAAGAGAAGTGGTACTGTGCACTGTCCGTATATACAGAATAAGAGAAGTGGTACTGTGCACTGTCCATATATACAGGACAAGAGAAGTGGTACTGTGCACTGTCCGTATATACAGGATAAGAGAAGTGGTACTGTGCACTGTCCATATATACAGGACAAGAGAAGTGGTACTGTGCACTGTCCATATATACAGGACAAGAGAAGTGGTGCTGTGCACTGTCCATATATACAGGATAAGAGATGTGGTACTGTGCACTGTCAATATATACAGGACAAGAGAAGTGGTACTGTGCACTGTCCATATATACAGGATATGAGAAGTGTTACTGTGCACTGTCACATATACACAGTATAAGAGAAGTGGTACTGTGCACTGTCCATATATACAGAATAAGAGAAGTGGTACTGTGCACTGTACATATATACAGAATAAGAGAAGGGGTATTGTGCACTGTCCATATATAAAGGGCAAGAGAAGTGGTACTGTGCAGTGTCCATATATACAGGACAAGAGAAGTGGTACTGTGCAGTGTCCATATATACAGGACAAGAGAAGTGGTACTGTGCACTGTCTATATATACAGGATATGAGAAGTGTTACTGTGCACTGTCCATATATACAGTATAAGAGAAGTGGTACTGTGCACTGTACATATATACAGAATAAGAGAAGTGGTACTGTGCACTGTCCATATATACAGAATAAGAGAAGTGGTACTGTGCACTGTCCATATATAAAGGGCAAGAGAAGTGGTACTGTGCAGTGTCCATATATACAGGACAAGAGAAGTGGTACTGTGCACTGTCTATATATACAGGACAAGAGAAGTGGTACTGTGCACTGTCCATATATACAGTATAAGAGAAGTGGTACTGTGCACTGTCCATATATACTGGATAGGAGAAGTGGTACTATGCACTGTCCCTATATACAGGACAAGAGATATGGTACTGTGCAGTGTCCATATATACAGGACAAGAGAAGTGGTACTGTGCACTGTCAATATATACAGGACAAGAGAAGTAGTACTGTGCACTGTCCATATATACAGTATAAGAGAAGTGGTACTGTGCACTGTCCATATATACAGGACAAAAGAAGTGGTACTGTGCACTGTCCGTATATACAGAACAAGAGAAGTGGTACTGTGCAGTGTCCATATATACAAGACAAGAGAAGTGGTACTGTGCACTGTCCATATATACAGAATAACAGAAGTGGTACTGTACACTGTCCATATATACAGAATAAGAGAAGTGGTACTGTGCACTGTCCATATATAAAGGATAAGAGATGTGGTACTGTGCACTGTCCGTATATACAGAATAAGAGAAGTGGTACTGTGCACTGTCCATATATACAGGACAAGAGAAGTGGTACTGTGCACTGTCCGTATATACAGGATAAGAGAAGTGGTACTGTGCACTGTCCATATATAGAGGACAAGAGAAGTGGTACTGTGCACTGTCCATATATACAGGACAAGAGAAGTGGTACTGTGCACTGTCCATATATACAGGATAACAGATGTGGTACTGTGCACTGTCAATATATACAGGACAAGAGAAGTGGTACTGTGCACTGTCCATATATACAGGATATGAGAAGTGTTACTGTGCACTGTCCATATATACAGAATAAGAGAAGTGGTACTGTGCACTGTACATATATACAGAATAAGAGAAGTGGTACTGTGCACTGTACATATATACAGAATAAGAGAAGGGGTACTGTGCACTGTCCATATATACAGGGCAAGAGAAGTGGTACTGTGCAGTGTCCATATATACAGGACAAGAGAAGTGGTACTGTGCACTGTCTATATATACAGGACAAGATAAGTGGTACTGTGCAGTGTCCATATATACAGGACAAGAGAAGTGGTACTGTGCAGTGTCCATATATACAGGAGAAGAGAAGTGGTACTGTGCACTGTCCATATATACAGGATAAGAGAAGTGGTACTATGCACTGTCCATATATACAGGACAAGAGAAGTGGTACTGTGCAGTGTCCATATATAAAGGACAAGAGAAGTGGTACTGTGCACTATCCATATATACAGGACAAGAGAAGTGGTACTGTGCACTGTCCGTATATACAGTATAAGAGATGTGGTACTGTGCACTGTCCATATATACAGGATAAGAGATGTGGTACTGTGCACTGTCCATATATACAGGACAAGACAAGTGGTACTGTGCACTGTCCATATATACAGGACAAGAGAAGTGTTACTGTGCACTGTCCATATATACAGGAAAAGAGAAGTGGTACTGTGCACTGTCCATATATACAGGATAAGAGATGTGGTACTGTGCACTGTCCATATATACAGGACAAAAGAAGTGGTACTGTGCACTGTCCATATATACAGTATAAGAGAAGTGGTACTGTGCACTGTACATATATACAGAATAAGAGAAGGGGTACTGTGCACTGTCCATATATACAGAATAAGAGAAGTGGTACTGTGCACTGTCCATATATAAAGGGCAAGAGAAGTGGTACTGTGCACTGTCCATATATACAGAATAAGAGAAGTGGTACTGTGCACTGTCCATATATACAGGACAAGAGAAGTGGTACTGTGCACTGTCCATATATACAGTATAAGAGAAGTGGTACTGTGCACTGTCCATATATATCCTGGATAAGAGATGTGGTACTATGCACTGTCCCTATATACAGGACAAGAGAAGTGGTACTGTGCAGTGTCCATATATATAGGACAAGAGAAGTGGTACTGTGCACTGTCCATATATACAGGACAAGAGAAGTAGTACTGTGCACTGTCCATATATACAGTATAAGAGAAGTGGTACTGTGCACTGTCCATATATACAGTATAAGAGAAGTGGTACTGTGCACTGTCCATATATACAAGACAAGAGAAGTGGTACTGTGCAGTGTCCATATATACAGAATAAGAGAAGTGGTACTGTACACTGTCCATATATACAGAATAAGAGAAGTGGTACTGTGCACTGTCCATATATACAGGACAAGAGAGGTGGTACTGTGCACTGTCCGTATATACAGAATAAGAGAGGAGGTACTGTGCACTGTACATATATACAGAATAAGAGAAGTGATACTGTGCACTGTCCATATATACAGAATAAGAGAAGTGGTACTGTGCACTGTCCATATATAAAGGGCAAGAGAAGTGGTACTGTGCACTGTCCATATATACAGAATAAGAGAAGTAGTACTGTGCACTGTCCATATATACACAATAAGAGAAGTGGTACTGTGCACTGTCCATATATACAGAATAAGAGAAGTGGTACTGTGCACTGTCCATATATAAAGGGCAAGAGAAGTGGTACTTTGCACTGTCCGTATATACAGAATAAGAAAAGTAGTACTGTGCACTGTCCATATATACAGGACAAGAGAAGTGGTACTGTGCACTGTCCATATATACAGGATAAGAGAAGTGGTACTGTGCACTGTCCATATATACAGAATAAGAGAAGTAGTACTGTGCAGTGTCCATATATAAAGGGCAAGGGAAGTGGTACTGTGCAGTGTCCATATATACAGGACAAGAGAAGTGGTACTGTGCACTGTCCTTATATACAGGACAAGAGAAGTGGTACTGTGCACTGTCCATATATACAGGACAAGAGAAGTGGTACTGTGCACTGTCCATATATACAGGACAAGAGAAGTGGTACTGTGCACTGTCCATATATACTGGACAAGAGAAGTGGTACTGTGCAGTGTCCATATATACAGGGCAAGAGAAGTGGTACTGTGCAGTGTCCATATATACAGGACAAGAGAAGTGGTACTGTGCACTGTCCATATATACAGGACAAGAGAAGTAGTACTGTGCACTGTCCGTATATACAGTATAAGAGAAGTGGTACTGTGCACTGTCCATATATACAGTATAAGAGAAGTGGTACTGTGCACTGTCCAATATACAGGATAATAGAAGTGGTACTGTGCACTGTCCATATATACAGGATGAGAGAAGTGGTACTGTGCACTGTCCATATATACAGGATAAGAGAAGTGGTACTGTGCACTGTCCATATATACAGGACAAGAGAAGTGGTACTGTGCACTGTACATATATACAGAATAAGAGAAGGGGTACTGTGTACTGTCCATATATAAAGGGCAAGATAAATGGTACTGTGCACTGTCCATATATACAGAATAAGAGAAGTGGTACTGTGCACTGTCCATATATACAGGACAAGAGAAGTGGTACTGTGCACTTTCCGTATATACAGTATAAGAGAAGTGGTACTGTGCACTGTCCATATATACAGTATAAGAGAAGTGGTACTGTGCACTGTACATATATACAGAATAAGAGAAGGGGTACTGTGCACTGTCCATATATTAAGGGCAAGATAAGTGGTACTGTGCACTGTCCGTATATACAGAATAAGAGAAGTGGTACTGTGCACTGTCCATATATACAGTATAAGAGAAGTGGTACTGTGCACTGTACATATATACAGAATAAGAGAAGGGGTACTGTGCACTGTCCATATATTAAGGGCAAGATAAGTGGTACTGTGCACTGTCCATATATACAGGACAAGAGAAGTGGTACTGTGAAGTGTCCATATATACAGGAGAAGTGAAGTGGTACTGTGCAGTGTCCATATATACAGGACAAGAGAAGTGGTACTGTGCACTGTCCATATATACAGGATAAGAGAAGTGGTACTGTGCACTGTCCATATATACAGTATAAGAGAAGTAGTACTGTGCAGTGTCCATATATAAAGGGCAAGGGAAGTGGTACTGTGCAGTGTCCATATATACAGGACAAGAGAAGTGGTACTGTGCACTGTCCTTATATACAGGACAAGAGAAGTGGTACTGTGCACTGTCCATATATACAGGACAAGAGAAGTGGTACTGTGCACTGTCCATATATACAGGACAAGAGAAGTGTTACTTTGCACTGTCCATATATACTGGACAAGAGAAGTGGTACTGTGCAGTGTCCATATATACAGGGCAAGAGAAGTGGTACTGTGCAGTGTCCATATATACAGGACAAGAGAAGTGGTACTGTGCACTGTCCATATATACAGGATAAGAGATGTGGTACTGTGCACTGTCCATATATACAGGACAAGAGAAGTGGTACTGTGCACTGTCCATATATACAGGACAAGAGATGTGGTACTGTGCAGTGACCATATATACAGGACAAGAGAAGTGGTACTGTGCACTGTCCATATATACAGGACAAGAGAAGTAGTACTGTGCACTGTCCATATATACAGGACAAGAGATGTGGTACTGTGCACTGTCCATATACAGTATAAGAGAAGTGGTACTGTGCACTGTCCATATATACAGGATGAGAGAAGTGGTACTGTGCACTGTCCATATATACAGGATAAGAGATGTGGTACTGTGCACTGTCCATATATACAGGACAAGAGAAGTGGTACTGTGCACTGTACATATATACAGAATAAGAGAAGGGGTACTGTGTACTGTCCATATATAAAGGGCAAGATAAATGGTACTGTGCACTGTCCGTATATACAGAATAAGAGAAGTGGTACTGTGCACTGTCCATATATACAGGACAAGAGAAGTGGTACTGTGCACTTTCCGTATATACAGTATAAGAGAAGTGGTACTGTGCACTGTCCATATATACAGTATAAGAGAAGTGGTACTGTGCACTGTACATATATACAGAATAAGAGAAGGGGTACTGTGCACTGTCCATATATTAAGGGCAAGATAAGTGGTACTGTGCACTGTCCGTATATACAGAATAAGAGAAGTGGTACTGTGCACTGTCCATATATACAGTATAAGAGAAGTGGTACTGTGCACTGTACATATATACAGAATAAGAGAAGGGGTACTGTGCACTGTCCATATATTAAGGGCAAGATAAGTGGTACTGTGCACTGTCCATATATACAGGACAAGAGAAGTGGTACTGTGAAGTGTCCATATATACAGGAGAAGTGAAGTGGTACTGTGCAGTGTCCATATATACAGGACAAGAGAAGTGGTACTGTGCACTGTCCATATATACAGGACAAGAGAAGTGGTACTGTGCACTGTCCATATATACAGGACAAGAGAAGTAGTACTGTGCACTTTCCGTATATACAGTATAAGAGAAGTGGTACTGTGCACTGTCCATATATACAGTATAACAGAAGTGGTACTGTGCACTGTCCATATATAAAGGGCAAGAGAAGTTGTACTGTGCACTGTCCGTATATACAGAATAAGAGAAGTGGTACTGTACACTGTCCATATACACAGGACAAGAGAAGTGGTACTGTGCAGTGTCCATATATACAGGACAAGAGAAGTGGTACTGTGCATTGTCCATATATACAGGACAAGAGAAGTGGTACTGTGCACTGTCCATATATACAGGACAAGAGAAGTAGTACTGTGCACTGTCCATATATACAGTATAAAAGGAGTGGTACTGTGCACTGTCCATATCTACAGTATAAGAGAAGTGGTAGTGTGCACTGTCCATATATACAGGATAAGAGAAGTGCTACTGTGCGCTGTCCATATATACAGGATAAGAGAAGTGTTACTGTGCACTGTCCATATATACAGGATAAGAGAAGTGGTACTGTGCACTGTCCATATATACAGGGCAAGAGAAGTGGTACTGTGCAGTGTCTGTATATACAGTATAAGAGAAGTGGTACTGTGCGCTGTCCGTATATACAGGATAAGAGAAGTGGTACTGTGCACTGTCCATATATACAGGATAAGAGAAGTGCTACTGTGCACTGTCCATATATATAGGATAAGAGAAGTGGTACTGTGCACTGTCCATATATACAGGATATGAGAAGTGGTACTGTGCAGCGTACATATACATTGCTGGCCAAAAGTATTGGCACCCCTGCAATTCTGTCAGATAATACTCAGTTTCTTCCAGAAAATGATTGCAATCACAAATGCTTTGGTAATAATATGTTCATTTATTTTGCTTGCAATGAAAAAACACAAAAGAGAATGAAAAAAAAATCTAATCATTGATCATTTTACACAAAACTCCAAAAATGGGCCGGACAAAAGTATTGGCACCCTCAGCCTAATACTTGGTAGCACAACCTTTAGACAAAATAACTGCGAACAACCGCTTCCGGTAACCATCAATGAGTTTCTTCCAATGCTCTGCTGGAATTTCTCCAGGTCCCTGAGATGTGAAGGGCGCCTTCTCCAAACTGCCATTGTGAGATCTCTCCTTGGGTGTTCTATGGGATTCAGGTCTGGACTCATTGCTGGCCACTTTACAAGTCTCCAGTGCTTTCTCTCAAACCATTTTCTAGTGCTTTTTGAAGTGTGTTTTGGGTCATTGTCCTGATGGAAGACCCATGACCTCTGAGGGAGACCCAGCTTTCTCACACTGGGCCCTACATTATGCTGCAGACTTCATAATGCCATGCACACGGTCAAGCAGTCCAGTGCCAGAGGCAGCAAAGCAACCCCAAAACATCAGGGAACCTCCGCCATGTCTGACTGTAGGGACCGTGTTCTTTTCTTTGAAGGCCTCTTTTTTTTTCCTGTAAACTCTATGTTGATGCCTTTTCCCAAAAAGCTCTACTTTTGTCTCATCTGACCAGAGAACATTCTTCCAAAAAGTTTTTGGCTTTCTCAGGTAAGTTTTGGCTTTTTTATGTCTCTGGGTCAGAAGTGGGGTCTTCCTGGGTATCCTACCATAGAGTCCCTTTTCATTCAGACGCCGACGGATAGTACGGGTTGACACTGTTGTACCCTCGGACTGCAGGGCAGCTAGAACTTGTTTGGATGTTAGTCGAGGTTCTTTAGCCACCATCCGCACAATCTTTCGTTGAAATCTCTCGTCAATTTTTCTTTTCCGTCCACATCTAGGGAGGTTAGCCACAGTGCCATGGGCTTTACACTTCTTGATGACACTGCGCACGGTAGACACAGGAACATTCAGGTCTTTGGAGATGGACTTGTAGCCTTGAGATTGCTCATGCTTCCTCACAATTTTGCTTCTCAAGTCCTCAGACAGTTCTTTGGTCTTCTTTCTTTTCTCCATGCTCAATGTGGTACACACAAGGACACAGGATAGAGGTTGAGTCAACTTTAATCCATTTCAACTGGCTGCAAGTGTGATTTAGTTATTGCCACCACCTGTTATGTGCCACAGGTAAGTAACAGGTGCTGTTAATTACACAAATTAGAGAAGCATCACATGATTTTTCAAAGGGTGCCAATACTTTTGTCCACCCCCTTTTTTATGTTTGGTGTGGAATTATATCCAATTTGGCTTTTTGACAATTCTTTTTGTGGTTTTCCATTGAAGACAAATTAAATGAAGATATTATTACCAAAGCATTTGTGATTGCAATCATTTTCTGGAAGAAATTGAGTATTATCTGACAGAATTGCAGGGGTGCCAATACTTTTGGCCATCACTGTATACAGTATAAGAGGTATTTTGGATGACAATAACACGAGATCTAATCCTCATGTAAGATGTTATAAGACATTTTATGCTGGAAAACATCCAAACAGATGGAAGAAAAGTAAATTTTCAGAACTTCCTGAATCCTTTTGTAAATTACTTTGGTTTCCTTTGTCTGCTTTATTTCCTGCCAGTAATCCCAGATATATTCACACATCTGTAAACTCCCCTATTTACACATGATACGCCATACCTGACTACTAGTGCACATTGTATCTGTATAGTGCCACAGAATAACAGGAATAGTCTGTGATTCCGGACCAAGTCATCATTTTCCAGAAGTTTATGGACCCGTCTTACTGGGACACAAAAGGTCTCATAGACCTCTCCAGGCTAAAGAGAATGCCATAACTATGTATGTCTCCATAATACAGAGGAAATAGAGTCAGTGTGTCCAGCAGGAGGTGGCATCAGTCAGCAGGAGGCAGATTCAGTCAGCAGGAGGCGGCATCAGTCAGCAGGAGGCAGATTCAGTCAGCAGGAGGCGGCGTCAGTCAACAGGAGGTGGTGTCAGTCAGCAAGAGGTAGATCTAGCAGGAGGAATCTTGAGTCAGCAGGAGGCAGCATCAGTCAGCAGGAGGCGGTGTCAGTCAATAGGAGGCAGTGTCAGTCAGAAGGAGGCAGATCCAGCAGGAGAAATCTTCAGTCAGTAGGAGGCAGCATCAGTCAGAAGGCGGTGTCAGTCAGCAGGAGGCGGTGTCAGTCAGCAGAAGGAGGTGTCAGTCAGCAGGAGGCAATGTCAGTCAGCAGGAGTCGTCAGCCAGCAGGAGGCAGATCCAAAGGAGTAAACCGGAGCCAGGGCAGGGCAGTATTGCACCTAGTATATTGCAGGCATGTGGCTCTATTTAGGAGCCCTGTGACTATTGCTGTGGCTGTTGCTTTATTTTTATGCTGTATTTAACTCTTTCAGTTGCCGAGCACCCATAAAATCAGGTGACATAAATTTGCTATCACTCCGGAGACCATCGCTGCTGTTTTGTGCACATTTCGCTTCGCCAGTATTGCAACGTTGATAGGATCCTCATCTTGTTTGACAACATCCTGCCGAGCTCAGCAAAAAATCCAATCAGTGATATTGCTCAGCAAAGGTTACGTAAGGCAATAATATTGTAGTGATCAATACACAGGTCACTCCTGAGAGTTGTACAAGGATGTAATATACTGCAATATACTGCGAGTAACATCCGGCGTCATTACTGCAGCCGAGCCGGTGCAAATCATTAGGAGAAGATCACAGCGCAATCGCATTGGTTATAAATCCTCGCAAAACGGAGACGTCTACAGATGTGTAGTAAGAGAAGATCGCCAATATGGACAATCACTTTATGTTATAAGGTTGTCTAAAAATGAGCTGCGACCTCCAGAAATCAACTGGAAACCGTCAGGGAATCGGGCAGTAAGGCTTCATTTCACTTGCAACACCACCATAGGTTATAGGAAGGTATAAAGTCTTATTAATGAACTCAACAGGCTGTACAAAGTGCCCAGCAATGTATAGACAACCTGTATCCAGTGTACATACTGAATAGTGAGCACAGCTCTGGAGTATAATACAGGATGTAACTCAGGATCAGTACAGGATAAGTAATGTAATGTATGTACACAGTGACTGCATTATGCAGAATAGTGAGCGCAGCTCTGGAGTATAATACAGGATGTAACTCAGGATCAGTACAGGATAAGTAATGTAATGTATGTACACAGTGACTGTACCAGCAGAATAGTGAGTGCAGCTCTGGAGTATAATACAGGATGTAACTCAGGATCAGTACAGGATAAGTAATGTAATGTATGTACACAGTGACTGCACCAGCAGAATAGTGAGCACAGCTCTGGAGTATAATACAGGATGTAACTCAGGATCAGTACGGGATAAGTAATGTAATGTATGTACACAGTGACTGCACCAGCAGAATAGTGAGTGCAGCTCTGGAGTATAATACAGGATGTAACTCAGGATCAGTACAGGATAAGTAATGTAATGTATGTACACAGTGACTGCACCAGCAGAATAGTGAGTGCAGCTCTGGAGTATAATACAGGATGGAACTCAGGATCAGTACAGGATAAGTAATGTAATGTATGTACACAGTGACTGCACCAGCAGAATAGTGAGCGCAGCTCTGGAGTATAATACAGGATGGAACTCAGGATCAGTACAGGATAAGTAATGTAATGTATGTACACAGTGACTGCACCAGCAGAATAGTGAGCGCAGCTCTGGAGTATAATACAGGATGGAACTCAGGATTAGTACAGGATAAGTAATGTAATGTATGTACACAGTGACTGCACCAGCAGAATAGTGAGCGCAGCTCTGGAGTATAATACAGGATGGAACTCAGGATCAGTACAGGATAAGTAATGTAATGTATGTACACAGTGACTGCACCAGCAGAATAGTGAGTGCAGCTCTGGAGTATAATACAGGATAATTAATATAATGTATATACACAGTGTCTCAATTGTTTTTTTACACATTTTGTCAATATATAGTCAATAATGATTTGGTGACTGTACAAACAGGTCTGATATAGTGTCTGTATATGTGGGGGAATAATCTAGGCACTGTACAGTACACAGGGAATCCACTCTACAGTCTGTCAATGGGGGTTCTTGTCTTGGGTCTCTACATAAGATGTCTACAGTGCCTTGCGAAAGTATTCAGCCCCCTTAAGTTAATACTTTGTAGCGCCACCTTTTGCTGCGATTACAGCTGCAAGTCGCTTGGGGTATGTCTCTATCAGTTTTGCACATGGAGAGACTGAAATTCTTGCCCATTCTTCCTTGGAAAACAGCTGGAGCTCAGTGAGGTTGGATGGACAGCGTTTGTGAACAGCAGTTTTCAGCTCTTTCCACAGATTCTCGATTGGATTCAGGTCTGGACTTTGACTTGGCCATTCTAACACCTGGATACGTTTATTTGTGAACCATTCCATTGTAGATTTGGCTTTATGTTTGGGATCATTGTCTTGTTGGAAGATAAATCTCCGTCCCAGTCTCAGGTCTTTTGCAGACTCCAACAGGTTTTCTTCCAGAATGCTCCTGTATTTGGCTCCATCCATCTTCCCATCAATTATAACCATCTTCCCTGTCCCTGCTGAAGAAAAGCAGGCCCAAACCATGATGCTGCCACCACCATGTCTGACAGTGGGGATGGTGTGTTCAGGGTGATGAGCTGTGTTGCTTTTACGCCAAACATATCATTTTGCAATGTGGCCAAAATGTTGGATTTTGGTTCCATCTGAGCAGAGCACCTTCTTCCACATGTTTGGTGTCTCCCAGGTGGCTTTTTATGGATATCTTTGAGAAATGGCTTTCTTCTTGCCACTCTTCCATAAAGGCCAGATTTGTGCAGTGTATGACTGATTGTTGCCCTATGGACAGACTCTCCCACCTCAGCTGTAGATCTCTGCAGCTCATCCAGAGTGATCATGAGCCTCTTGGCTGCATCTCTGATCAGTCTTCTCCTTGTTTGAGATGAAAGTTTAGAGGGATGGCTGGGTCTTGGTAGATTTGCAGTGGTCTGATACTCCTTCCATTTCAATATGATCGCTTGCACAGTGCTCCTTGGGATGTTTAAAGTTTGGGAAATCTTTTTGTATCCAAATCCTGCTTTAAACTTCTCCACAACAGTATCACGGACCTGCCTGGTGTGTTCCTTGGTCTTCATGATGCTCTCTGCGCTTTAAACAGAACCCTGAGCCTATCACAGAGCAGGTACATTTATACGGATTGATTCTTCACCAAAAAATTTAAATTTTATATCTTTATGTTTGAAGCCTGAAATGTGGCAAAAGGTTGAAAAGTTCAAGGGGGCCGAATACTTTCGTAGGCAGTGTAAATCTTGAGTCTGTAAATTGTGGGTTCTGTTTTGGGTCCTTTGTACAGGGAGTTCAGATCTGTCCTTATTTTCAGGTATGGTTTACATATATATATATATATATATATATATATATATATATATACAGTTAAGGAAATAAGTATTTGATCCCTTGCTGATTTTGTAATTTTGTCTACTGACAAAGACATGAACAGTCTATAATTTTAAGGGCAGGTTAATTTTAACAGTGAAACATAGAATATCAAAAATAAAATCCAGAAAATCACATTGTATACATTTTATAAATTTATTTGCATTTTGCAGACAGAAATAAGTATTTGCCCCCCTACCAACCATTCTGGCTCCTACAGACCAGTTAGACGCTCTCTTATATTGTCACCTGTATAAAAGACTCCTGTCCACAGACTCAATGAATCAGTCAGACTGTAACCTCTACAACATGGGCAAGACCAAAGAGCTTTCTTGTCAGGGACAAGATCATAGACCTGCACAAGGCTGGAGTGGGCTACAAAACCATAAGGAAGATGCTGGCTGAGAAGGAGACAACTGTTGGTGCAATAGTAAGAAAATGGAAGAAATACAAAATGACTGTCAATCGACATCGATCTGGGGCTCCATGCAAAATCTCACCTCGTGGGGTATACTTGATCATGAGGAAGGTGAGAGATCAGCCTAAAACTACACGGGGGGACCTTGTTAATGATCTCAAGGCAGCTGGGTCCACAGTCACCAAGAAAACCATTGTTAACACATTATGCCGTAATGGATTAAAATCCTGCAGTGCCCGCAAGGTCCCCCTGCTCAAGAAGGCCCATGTACAGGCCCGTCTGAAGTCTGCCAATGAACACCTGGATGATTCTGCGAGTGAATGGGAGAAGGTGCTGTGGTCAGAGGAGACAAAAACTGAGCTCTTTGGCATTAACTCAACTCGCCATGTTTGGAGGAAGAGAAATGCTGCCTATGACCCAAAGAACATCGTCCCCACTGTCAAGCATGGAGGGGGAAACATTATGTTTTGGAGGTGTTTCTCTGCTAAGGGCACAGGACTACTTCACTGCATCAATGAGAGAATGGATGGAGCCATGTACCGTAAAATCCTGAGTGACAACCTCCTTCTCTCCGCCAGGACATTAAAAATGGGTTATGGTTGGGTCTTCCAGCAGGACAATGACCCAAAACATACAGCCAAGGCAACAAAGGAGTGGCTCAAAAAGAAGCACATTAAGGTCATGGCGTGGCCTAGACAGTCTCCAGACCTTAATCCCATAGAAAACTTATGGAGGGAGCTGAAGCTCCAAGTTGCCAAGCAACAGCCTCAAAATCTTAATGATTTAGAGATGATCTGCAAAGAGGAGGGGACCAAAATTCCTCCTGACATGTCCGAAACCTCATCATCAACTACACAGAACGTCTGACTGCTGGGCCTGACAACAAGGGTTTTGCCACCAAGTATTAGGTCTTGTTTGCCAGAGGGATCAAATACTTATTTCTCTCTGCAAAATGCAAATAAATTTATAAAATTTATACAATGTGATTTTCTGGATTTTATTTTTGATATTCTCTCTCTCTCACTGTTAAAATTAACCTACCCTTAAATGTATAGACTGTTCATGTCTTTGTCAGTATATATATACCTTTACTGTATGTATATATATATATATATATATATATATATATATATACTATTTGCTACCATCTCCCTGATATTCTATCTCAAGGTGCCAAGTGTGAATTAAACTCTACTGGATCCGGTTAAATACTGATAAATGATGATGTCTCTCGGCTGAGGGGCTTACAATAAATTTAAGGTCTTAGGGTCCCATTCTGGAGCAGATACCTGTAGGTCTGTGTCTCCTTATGTGATAGCGGCAGATGGCGGAGGGTAATTGTGATGGATCGTCCTGTGTTTGCGCTTCCGCAAGCTTTGATTGTTTTCTGTCAGACATAATAGATCCGTTATTTACTCTGCTCGCCATGCGGGTTTTCAGCAGCGGTGACATGGCTGAGCGTAGCTGGAGGGGCTGGGGGTTAATACATTCACCGAGGGTCAGGCCACCTCATTAAATCACATTGCGTTCCCTGGTTAATAGCTGGTTATATTAGCAGATTCTCTTTCCACGGACCAGTTAAAGGTGACAGTTAACCCTGTGATGGCCACTAAAGCTGCAGCTTGTCAATGGATTTCCTCTCCAACTTTACTTGTTTTATTGAAAAACTGGTATAAAATGTTCACAAGTAGCTGCGATTAAATAGGTCAAGGCTATGCAAAGAATGTTTGTGGCCCCCTTCTGCAGTTAGGACCCCTCCAATAAATTTAACCTTGGGGGTTAAATGTGACCACAATAGGGGTGTAGCTATATTTTTATCATGGCTATAACACCTATTTTGACAACTAATAAACCTCATTAATGTGATAACAACCCTGGTGGTCTAGGCTATTAAAGGGGCTAATCGCAGTATTCCTGGTGGTCTACGCTATTAAAGGGGCTAATCGCAGTATTCCTGGTGGTCTAGGCTATTAAAGGGGCTAATGCCAGTATCCCTGGTGGTCTACGCTATTAAAGGGGCAAATGCTAGTATCCCTGGTGGTCTAGGCTATTAAAGGGGCTAATCGCAGTATTCCTGGTGGTCTACGCTATTAAAGGGGCTAATCCCAGTATGCCTGGTGGTCTAGGCTATTAAAGGGGCTAATGCCAGTATCCCTGGTGGTCTACGCTATTAAAGGGGCTAATCCCAGTATGCCTGGTGGTCTAGGCTATTAAATAGGATAATGCCAATATCCCTGGTGGTCTACGCTATTAAAGGGGCAAATGCTAGTATCCCTGGTGGTCTAGGCTATTAAAGGGGCTAATTGCAGTATGCCTTGTGGTCTAGGCTATTAAAGGGGCTAATTGCAGTATCCCTGGTGGTCTACGCTATTAAAGGGGCTAATCCCAGTATTCCTGGTGGTCTACACTATTAAAGGGGCTAATGCCAGTATCCCTGGTGGGCTACGCTTTTAAAGGGGCAAATGCTAGTATCCCTGGTGATCTAAGCTATTAAAGGGGCTAATGCCAGTATCCCTGGTGGTCTAGGCTATTAAAGGGGCTAATGCCAATATCCCTGGTGATCTAGGCTATTAAAGGGGCTATTCGTAGTATTCCTGGTGGTCTACGCTATTAAAGGGGCTAATACCAATCTCCCTGGTGGTCTAGGCTATTAAAGGGGCTAATCCCAGTATTCCTGGTGGTCTACACTATTAAAGGGGCAAATTCCAGTATCCCTGGTGGTCTAGGCTATTAAAGGGGCTAATCTCAGTATTCCTGGTGGTCTATGCTATTAAATGGGCTAATGCCAGTATCCCTGGTGGTCTAAGCTATTAAAGAGGTTGTCCAAGAAACAGGCATAATGGATTCTGATGACTTATCCTCACCCGCACCCGGCATGGACTCGCATGCCAGAAGCCTTATACAAGGTATACAGCTGGGAGCAGCTCTGCTACTATTCAAGTAAATGAGAGCAGAACTAGAATACATCTAGGTCTAAGGTAGTGGAAAAATTAAAGCTGATGGTCCAGGGTACTTAATAGGTTAATGGCCTGGTCCTTTGCACTGTAGGGTAGTAAAAGGAATAACGCCAACATCCCTGGTGGTCTAGAGCAATGAATACATTACTTGTATCATGCCTGGTAAACTAGGAGAGGGAGGAACTTAACATCAGCATACCTGGTGGTCTAGGGTAGTGAAGAGGTCTGTTAATACCCTGCGTCCATAGTTACTAAACTTCCCAGATTACCCTGGCTCCAGCAAAGTCCCCCAAAACTGATAATAGAAATATGGGCAAGACACAGACAGGACTGTAAGGATGTTATAGCAGTATTCATTTAGGGGACCTGATACCCCCTGGACTCCCACGTCAGTCTGATCAGTTAGATGTAATGGGGGAACCTCATTTTAAACACATAGACTAGCAAATATAACATTACAGGGTATCCTTTGATGTTCATTACAGGGTTACTTCTCCTTTGCAGCTATGTCTAAAAAGCTTGTATTGTTTTGTGTTTACAGCTCTAATGCACACCTATGTGTCTCCATGGTAACCAGACACCAACCTTGTGTAGTCAGGTCCAGCAGTCATTGTCAGATCCATCGATTCTTACTTTTATACATTTGGAGGGTCAGTAAAAATAGAGGGCAGTTGAATTATAACATGAGTTACCATGGAGACATATAGGTCTATATTACAGATAACATTTATAGGCACAATACAATGTTACATAGATACACATGTCTTTATTCAACCATACTATTAGATTCAGTCAAGGGATGGGAAATTACATGGCTAAAGGGATGAATGAAGGAAATCTAAGCTTTGTCTGCAGTGACCTGCTCCTGGGTAGGCTATTCCACAGATTCACAACCCTTACAGTATAGAACCAGCTCTTGGGTAGGCTATTCTACAGATTCACAGTCCTTACAGTATAAAACATGTTCCTGGGTAGGCTATTCTAAAGATTCACAGTCCTTACAGTATAGAACAAGTTCCTGGGTAGGCTATTCTAAAGATTCACAGTCCTTACAGTATAGAACAAGTTCCTGGGGTAGGCTATTCTACAGATTCACAGTCCTTACAGTATAGAACAAGCTCCTGGGTAGGCTATTGTAAAGATTCACTGCTCTTCCAGTATGGAACAAGCTCCTGGGGTAGGCTATTCTACAGATTCACAGTCCTTACAGTATAGAACAAGCTCCTGGGTAGGCTATTGTAAAGATTCACTGCTCTTCCAGTATGGAACAAGCTCCTGGGGTAGGCTATTCTACAGATTCACAGTCCTTACAGTATAGAACAAGCTCCTGGGTAAGCTATTGTAAAGATTCACTGCTCTTCCAGTATGGAACAAGCTCCTGGGGTAGGCTATTCTACAGATTCACAGTCCTTACAGTATAGAACAAGCTCCTGGGTAGGCTATTGTAAAGATTCACTGCTCTTCCAGTATGGAACAAGCTCCTGGGGTAGGCTATTCTACAGATTCACAGTCCTTACAGTATAAAACAAGCTCCTGGGTAGGCTATTCCACAGATTCACAGTCTTTACAGTATAGGACATGCTCCTGGGTAGGCTATTCTAAAGATTCACAGCCCTTACAGTATAGAACATGCTCCTCGGTAGGCTATTCTACAAATTCACAGTCCTTACAGTATAGAACAAGCTCCTGGGTAGCTTATTCTAAAGATTCACAGTCCTTACAGTATAGAACAAGCTCCTGGGTAGGTTATTCTACAGATTCACAGTCCTTACAGTATAGGACAAGTTCCTGGGTAGGCTATTCTAAAGATTCACAGCCCTTACAATATAGAACATGCTACTGGGTAGGCTATTCTAAAGATTTGCAGCTTTTACAGTATAGAACAAGCTCCTGGGTAGCTTATTCTAAAGATTCACAGAACTTACAGTATAGAACAAACTCCTGGGTAGGTTATTCTATAGATTCACAGTCCTTACAGTATAGAACAAGCTCCTGAGGGAATTTTACATGAACTTCTTTTCTCCATATTTCTTGTTTGGGCTATTTATATATTATACAGGTTTATCATATCTCCCCTTAAACGCCTCTTCTCTAGACTAAACAGATTTATCTCCTTTAGTCTCTCCTCATAACTGAGGTCCTCCAGGCCCCTGTTTTGTGGTCCTCTATTGAACCTTTTCCAACTCTAGGACATCCTTTCTATGTACTGGTGCCCAGAACTGAACTACATATTCCAGATGGACGGCACCAATGACTTATATAGTTGTAATATTACATCTCTGTCCCGTGAGTCCATACCTCTTATACTACATGACAATATCCTACTGGCCTTAGACGCAGCGGACTGACATTGTGCTGTTATGAGTCTATGATGTGCAAGTACACGCAGGTCCTTCTCCAACAGGGACTCTCCCAGCTTTACTCCCCCAGGACATAGGTTCACCTCATTTGCCATGTGGTTGCCAAAATACAAGTCTGCTTGTAACCTACTGTACATACATCCTCAATAGATTGTACTGTACTACATAGCTTGTGTCATCTGTATATATACAGTACTACTACTCCTATCATCTATAGACTATACTGTACTAATTAGCTATCTGCAGGCGGCAGGTTATAGAGCAGGAGGAGCAGATTGTACATAGTCTCCTATCTACAGGTTATAGAGCAGATTGTACATAGTGTCCTATCTACAGGTTATAGAGCAGATTGTACATAGCGTCCTATCTACAGGTTATAGAGCAGGAGGAGCGGATTGTATATAGTGTCCTATCTACAGGTTATAGAGCAGATTGTACATAGTGTCCTATCTACAGGTTATAGAGCAGATTGTACATAGTGTCCTATCTACAGGCTATAGAGCGGATTGTACATAGTGTCCTATCTACAGGTTATAGAGCAGATTGTACATAGTGTCCTATCTACAGGTTATAGAGCAGATTGTACATAGTGTCCTATCTACAGGTTATAGAGCAGATTGTACATAGTGTCTTATCTACAGGTTATAGAGCAGATTGTACATAGTGTCCTATCTACAGGTTATAGAGCAGATTGTACATAGTGACCTATCTACAGGTTATAGAGCAGATTGTACATAGTGTCCTATCTACAGGTTATAGAGCAGATTGTACATAGTGTCCTATCTACAGGTTATAGAGCAGGAGGAGCAGATTGTACATAGTGTCCTATCTACAGGTTATAGAGCAGATTGTACATAGTGTCCTATCTACAGGTTATAGAGCAGATTGTACATAGTGTCCTATCTACAGGTTATAGAGCAGATTGTACATAGTGTCCTATCTACAGGTTATAGAGCAGATTGTACATAGTGTCCTATCTACAGGTTATAGAGCAGATTGTACATAGTGTCCTATCTACAGGTTATAGAGCAGATTGTACATAGTGTCCTATCTACAGGTTATAGAGCAGATTGTACATAGTGTCCTATCTACAGGTTATAGAGCAGATTGTACATAGTGTCCTATCTACAGGTTATAGAGCAGATTGTACATAGTGTCCTATCTACAGGTTATAGAGCAGATTGTACATAGTGTCCTATCTACAGGTTATAGAGCGGATTGTACATAGTGTCCTATCTACAGGTTATAGAGCAGATTGTACATAGTGTCCTATCTACAGGTTATGGAGCAGATTGTACATAGTGTCCTATCTAAAGGTTATAGAGCACATTGTACATAGTGTCCTATCTACAGGTTATAGAGCAGATTGTACATAGTATCCTATCTACAGGTTATAGAGCAGATTGTACATAGTGTCCTATCTATAGGTTATAGAGCAGATTGTACATAGTGTCCTATCTACAGGTTATAGAGCAGATTGTACACAGTGTCCTATCTACAGGTTATAGAGCAGATTGTACATAGTGTCCTATCTACAGGTTATAGAGCAGATTGTACATAGTGTCCTATCTACAGGTTATAGAGCAGATTGTACATAGTGTCCCATCTACAGGTTATAGAGCGGATTGTACATAGTGTCCCATCTACAGGTTATAGAGCGGATTGTACATAGTGTCCTATCTACAGGTTATAGAGTGGATTGTACATAGTGTCCTATCTACAGGTTATAGAGCAGATTGTACATAGTGTCCTATCTACAGGTTATAGAGCAGATTGTACATAGTGTCCTATCTACAGGTTATAGAGCAGATTGTACATAGTGTCCTATCTACAGGTTATAGAGCAGATTGTACATAGTGTCCTATCTACAGGTTATAGAGCAGATTGTACATACTGTCCTATCTACAGGTTATAGAGCAGATTGTACATAGTGTCCTATCTACAGGTTATAGAGCAGATTGTACATAGTGTCCTATCTACAGGTTATAGAGCAGATTGTACATAGTGTCCTATCTACAGGTTATAGAGCAGATTGTACATAGTGTCCTATCTACAGGTTATAGAGCAGATTGTACATAGTGTCCTATCTATAGGTTATAGAGCAGATTGTACATAGTGTCCTATCTACAGGTTATACAGCAGATTGTACATAGTGTCCTATCTACAGGTTATAGAGCGGATTGTACATAGTGTCCTATCTACAGGTTATAGAGCGGATTGTACATAGTGTCCTATCTACAGGTTATAGAGCGGATTGTACATAGTGTCCTATCTACAGGTTATAGAGCAGATTGTACATAGTGTCCTATCTACAGGTTATAGAGCAGATTGTACATAGTGTCCTATCTACAGGTTATAAAGCAGATTGTACATAGTGTCCTATCTACAGGTTATAGAGCAGATTGTACATAGTGTCCTATCTACAGGTTATAGAGCGGATTGTACATAGTGTCCTATCTACAGGCTATAGAGCAGATTGTACATAGTGTCCTATCTACAGGTTATAGAGCAGATTGTGCATAGTGTCCTATCTACAGGTTATACAGCAGATTGTGCATAGTGTCCTATCTACAGGTTATAGAGCAGATTGTACATAGTGTCCTATCTACAGGTTATAGAGCAGATTGTACATAGTGTTCTATCTACAGGTTATAGAGCGGATTGTACATAGTGTCCTATCTACAGGTTATAGAGCAGATTGTACATAGTGTCCTATCTACAGGTTATAGAGCAGATTGTACATAGTGTCCTATCTACAGGTTATAGAGCAGATTGTACATAGTGTCCTATCTACAGGTTATAGAGCAGATTGTACATAGTGTCCTATCTACAGGTTATAGAGCAGGAAGAGCAGATTGTACATAGTGTCCTATCTACAGGTTATAGAGCAGATTGTACATAGTGTCCTATCTACAGGTTATAGAGCAGGAGGAGCAGATTGTACATAGTGTCCTATCTACAGGTTATAGAGCAGATTGTACATAGTGTCCTATCTACAGGTTATAGAGCAGATTGTACATAGTGTCCTATCTACAGGTTATAGAGCAGGAGGAGCAGATTGTACATAGTGTCCTATCTGCAGGTTATAGAGCAGATTGTACATAGTGTCCTATCTACAGGTTATAGAGCAGATTGTATATAGTGTGCTATCTGCAGGTTATAGAGCAGATTGTACATAGTGTCCTATCTACAGGTTATAGAGCAGATTGTACATAGTGTCCTATCTACAGGTTATAGAGCAGATTGTACATAGTGTCCTATCTACAGGTTATAGAGCAGATTGTACATAGTGTCCTATCTACAGGTTATAGAGCAGATTGTACATAGTGTCCTATCTACAGGTTATAGAGCAGATTGTACATAGTGTCCTATCTACAGGTTATAGAGCAGGAGGAGCAGATTATACATACAGTCATGGCCAAAAGTTTTGAGAATGACACAAATATTATATTTTCACATGATCTGCTGCCCTCTGGTTTTTATGTGTGTTTGTCAGATGTTTTTATCACATACAGAAATAGAATTGCATTCATATTATGAGTAACAGAAGCTTATATTGACAGTTAGAATGAGTTAATGCAGCAAGTCAATATTTGCAGTGTTGACCCTTCTTCTTCTTGACCTCTGCAATTCTCCCTGGCATGCTCTCAATCAACTTCTGGACCAAATCCTGACTGATAGCAATCCATTCTTGCAGAATCAATGCTTTAATTTTGTCTGAATTTGTTGGTTTTTGTTTGTCCACCCGGCTCTTGATGATTGACCACAAGTTCTCAATGGGATTAAGATCTGGGGAGTTTCCAGGCCATGGACCCAAAATCTCTATGTTTTGTTCCCTGAGCCATTTAGTTATCACCTTTGCTTTATGGCAAGGTGCTCCATCATGCTGGAAAAGGCATTGTTGAGCGCCAAACTGCTCTTGGACGGTTGGGAGAAGTTGCTCTTGGAGGACATTCTGGTACCATTCTTTATTCATGGCTGTGTTTTTAGGCAAGACTGTGAGAGAGCCGATTCCCTTGGCTGAGAAGCAACCCCACACATGAATGGTTTCAGGATGCTTTACAGTTGGCATGAGACAAGACTGGTGGTAGCGCTCACCTCTTCTTCTCCGAATAAGCTGTTTTCCAGATGTTCCAAACAATCGAAAAGGGGATTCATCAGAGAAAATGACTTTACCCCAGTCCTTAGCAGTCCACTCCCTGTACCTTTTGCAGAATATCAGTCTGTCCCTGATGTTTTTTCTGGAGAGAAGTGGCTTCTTTGCTGCCCTCCTTGAGACCAGGCCTTGCTCCAAGAGTCTCCGCCTCACAGTGCGTGCAGATGCACTCACACCTGCCTGCTGCCATTCCTCAGCAAGCTCTGCACTGCTGGTAGCTCGATCCCGCAGCTGAAACACTTTTAAGAGACGGTCCTGCCGCTTGCTGGTCTTTCTTGGGCGCCCTGGAGCCTTTTTGGCACCAATGGAACCTCTCTCCTTGAAGTTCTTGATGATGCGATAGATTGTTGACTGAGGTGCAATCTTTCTAGCTGCAATACTCTTCCCAGTTAGGCCATTTTTGTGCAGTGCAATGATGACTGCACGTGTTTCTTTAGAGATAACCATGGTTAACAGAAGAGAAACAATGATGGCAAGCACCAGCCTCCTTTTAAAGTGTCCAGTGGTGTCATTCTTACTTAATCATGACACATTGATCTCCAGCCCTGTCCTCATCAACACCCACACCTGTGTTAATGGAGCAATCACTGAAACGATGTTAGGTGGTCCTTTTAAGGCAGGGCTGCAATGATGTTGAAATGTGTTTTGGGGGATAAAGTTCATTTTCTAGGCAAATATTGACTTTGCAAGTAATTGCTGTTAAGCTGATCACTCTTTATAACATTCTGGAGTATATGCAAATTGACATTAGAAAAACTGAAGCAGTAGACTTTGTAAAAATTAATATTTGTATCATTCTCAAAACTTTTGGCCATGACTGTAGTGTCCTATCTACAGGTTATAGAGCGGATTGTACATAGTGTCCTATCTACAGGTTATAGAGCAGATTGTACATAGTGTCCTATCTACAGGTTATAGAGCAGATTGTACATAGTGTCCTATCTACAGGTTATAGAGCAGATTGTACATAGTGTCCTATCTACAGGTTATAGAGCAGATTGTACATAGTGTCCTATCTACAGGTTATAGAGCAGATTGTACATAGTGTCCTATCTACAGGTTATAGAGCGGATTGTACATAGTGTCCTATCTACAGGTTATAGAGCAGATTGTACACAGTGTCCTATCTACAGGATATAGAGCAGATTGTACATAGTGTCCTATCTACAGGTTATAGAGCGGATTGTACATAGTGTCCTATCTAAAGGTTATAGAGCACATTGTACATAGTATCCTATCTACAGGTTAAAGAGCAGGAGGAGCAGATTGTACATAGTGTCCTATCTACAGGTTATAGAGCAGATTGTACATAGTGTCCTATCTACTGGTTATAGAGCAGGAGGAGCAGATTGTACAGTGTCCTATCTACAGGTTATAGAGCAGATTGTACATAGTGTCCTATCTACAGGTTATAGAGCAGGAGGAGCAGATTGTACATAGTGTCCTATCTGCAGGTTATAGAGCAGATTGTACATAGTGTCCTATCTACAGGTTATAGAGCAGATTGTATATAGTGTGCTATCTGCAGGTTATAGAGCAGATTGTACATAGTGTCCTATCTACAGGTTATAGAGCAGATTGTACATAGTGTCCTATCTACAGGTTATAGAGCAGATTGTACATAGTGTCCTATCTACAGGTTATAGAGCAGATTGTACATAGTGTCCTATCTACAGGTTATAGAGCAGATTGTACATAGTGTCCTATCTACAGGTTATAGAGCAGGAGGAGCAGATTGTACATACAGTCATGGCCAAAAGTTTTGAGAATGACACAAATATTATATTTTCACATGATCTGCTGCCCTCTGGATTTTATGTGTGTTTGTCAGATGTTTTTATCACATACAGAAATAGAATTGCATTCATATTATGAGTAACAGAAGCTTATATTGACAGTTAGAATGAGTTAATGCAGCAAGTCAATATTTGCAGTGTTGACCCTTCTTCTTCAGGACCTCTGCAATTCTCCCTGGCATACTCTCAATCAACTTCTGGACCAAATCCTGACTGATAGCAATCCATTCTTGCAGAATCAATGCTTTAATTTTGTCTGAATTTGTTGGTTTTTGTTTGTCCACCTGGCTCTTGATGATTGACCACAAGTTCTCAATGGGATTAAGATCTGGGGAGTTTCCAGGCCATGGACCCAAAATCTCTATGTTTTGTTCCCTGAGCCATTTAGTTATCACCTTTGCTTTATGGCAAGGTGCTCCATCATGCTGGAAAAGGCATTGTTGAGCGCCAAACTGCTCTTGGACGGTTGGGAGAAGTTGCTCTTGGAGGACATTCTGGTACCATTCTTTATTCATGGCTGTGTTTTTAGGCAAGACTGTGAGAGAGCCGATTCCCTTGGCTGAGAAGCAACCCCACACATGAATGGTTTCAGGATGCTTTACAGTTGGCATGAGACAAGACTGGTGGTAGCGCTCACCTCTTCTTCTCCGAATAAGCTGTTTTCCAGATGTTCCAAACAATCGAAAAGGGGATTCATCAGAGAAAATGACTTTACCCCAGTCCTCAGCAGTCCACTCCCTGTACCTTTTGCAGAATATCAGTCTGTCCCTGATGTTTTTTCTGGAGAGAAGTGGCTTCTTTGCTGCCCTCCTTGAGACCAGGCCTTGCTCCAAGAGTCTCCGCCTCACAGTGCGTGCAGATGCACTCACACCTGCCTGCTGCCATTCCTCAGCAAGCTCTGCACTGCTGGTAGCCCGATCCCGCAGCTGAAACACTTTTAAGAGACGGTCCTGCCGCTTGCTGGTCTTTCTTGGGCGCCCTGGAGCCTTTTTGGCACCAATGGAACCTCTCTCCTTGAAGTTCTTGATGATGCGATAGATTGTTGACTGAGGTGCAATCTTTCTAGCTGCAATACTCTTCCCAGTTAGGCCATTTTTGTGCAGTGCAATGATGACTGCACGTGTTTCTTTAGAGATAACCATGGTTAACAGAAGAGAAACAATGATGGCAAGCACCAGCCTCCTTTTAAAGTGTCCAGTGGTGTCATTCTTACTTAATCATGACACATTGATCTCCAGCCCTGTCCTCATCAACACCCACACCTGTGTTAATGGAGCAATCACTGAAACGATGTTAGGTGGTCCTTTTAAGGCAGGGCTGCAATGATGTTGAAATGTGTTTTGGGGGATAAAGTTCATTTTCTAGGCAAATATTGACTTTGCAAGTAATTGCTGTTAAGCTGATCACTCTTTATAACATTCTGGAGTATATGCAAATTGACATTAGAAAAACTGAAGCAGTAGACTTTGTAAAAATTAATATTTGTATCATTCTCAAAACTTTTGGCCATGACTGTAGTGTCCTATCTACAGGTTATAGAGCGGATTGTACACAGTGTCCTATCTACAGGTTATAGAGCAGATTGTACACAGTGTCCTATCTACAGGTTATAGAGCAGATCGTACATAGTGTCCTATCTACAGGTTATAGAGCGGATTGTACATAGTGTCCTATCTACAGGTTATAGAGCGGATTTACATAGTGTCCTATCTACAGGTTATAGAGCAGATTGTACATAGTGTCCTATCTACAGGTTATAGAGCGGATTGTACATAGTGTCCTATCTACAGGTTATAGAGCAGATTGTACACAGTGTCCTATCTACAGGATATAGAGCAGATTGTACATAGTGTCCTATCTACAGGTTATAGAGCGGATTGTACATAGTGTCCTATCTAAAGGTTATAGAGCACATTGTACATAGTATCCTATCTACAGGTTATAGAGCAGATTGTACCTAGTGTCCTATCTATAGGTTATAGAGCAGATTGTACATAGTGTCCTATCTACAGGTTATAGAGCAGATTGTACATAGTGTCCTACCTACAGGTTATAGAGCGGATTGTACATAGTGTCCTATCTACAGGTTATAGAGCGGATTGTACATAGTGTCCTATCTACAGGTTATAGAGCAGATTGTACATAGTGTCCTATCTACAGGTTATAGAGCAGATTGTACATAGTGTCCTATCTACAGGTTATAGAGCGGATTGTACATAGTGTCCTATCTACAGGCTATAGAGCAGATTGTACATAGTGTCCTAGCTACAGGTTATAGAGCAGATTGTGCATAGTGTCCTATCTACAGGTTATAGAGCAGATTGTGCATAGTGTCCTATCTACAGGTTATAGAGCAGATTGTAAATAGTGTCCTATCTACAGGTTATAGAGCAGATTGTACATAGTGTTCTATCTACAGGTTATAGAGCGGATTGTACATAGTGTCCTATCTACAGGTTATAGAGCGGATTGTACATAGTGTCCTATCTACAGGTTATAGAGCAGATTGTACATAGTGTCCTATCTACAGGTTATAGAGCGGATTGTACATAGTGTCCTATCTACAGGTTATAGAGCAGATTGTACATAGTGTCCTATCTACAGGTTATAGAGCAGGAGGAGCAGATTGTACATAGTGTCCTATCTACAGGTTATAGAGCAGGAGGAACGGATTGTACATAGTGTCTTATCTACAGGTTATAGAGCAGATTGTACATAGTGTCCTATCTACAGGTTATAGAGCAGATTGTACGTAGTGTCCTATCTACAGGTTATAGAGCAGATTGTACATAGTGTCCTATCTACAGGTTATAGAGCAGATTGTACATAGTGTCCTATCTACAGGTTATAGAGCAGATTGTACATAGTGTCCTATCTACAGGTTATAGAGCAGATTGTACATAGTGTCCTATCTACAGGTTATAGAGCAGATTGTACAAAGTGTCCTATCTACAGGTTATAGAGCAGATTGTACATAGTGTCCTATCTGTAGGTTATAGAGCAGATTGTACATAGTGTCCTATCTACAGGTTATAGAGCAGGAGGAGCGGATTGTACACAGTGTCCTATCTACAGGTTATAGAGCAGATTGTGCATAGTGTCCTATCTACAGGTTATAGAGAAGATTGTACATAGTGTCCTATCTACAGGTTATAGAGCAGATTGTACATAGTGTCCTACCTACAGGTTATAGAGCAGATTGTACATAGTGTCCTATCTACAGGTTATAGAGCAGATTGTACATAGTGTCCTATCTACAGGTTATAGAGCAGATTGTACATAGTGTCCTATCTACAGGTTATAGAGCAGATTGTACATAGTGTCCTATCTACAGGTTATAGAGCAGATTGTACAAAGTGTCCTATCTACAGGTTATAGAGCAGATTGTACATAGTGTCCTATCTGTAGGTTATAGAGCAGATTGTACATAGTGTCCTATCTACAGGTTATAGAGCAGGAGGAGCGGATTGTACACAGTGTCCTATCTACAGGTTATAGAGCAGATTGTGCATAGTGTCCTATCTACAGGTTATAGAGAAGATTGTACATAGTGTCCTATCTACAGGTTATAGAGCAGATTGTACATAGTGTCCTATCTACAGGTTATAGAGCAGATTGTACATATTGTCCTATCTACAGGTTATAGAGCGGATTGTACATAGTGTCCTATCTACAGGTTATAGAGCAGATTGTACATAGTGTCCTATCTACAGGTTATAGAGCAGATTGTACATAGTGTCCTATCTACAGGTTATAGAGCAGATTGTACATAGTTTCCTATCTACAGGTTATAGAGCAGATTGTACATAGTGTCTTATCTACAGGTTATAGAGCAGATTGTACATAGTGTCCTATCTACAGGTTATAGAGCAGGAAGAGCAGATTGTACATAGTGTCCTATCTACAGGTTATAGAGCAGATTGTACATAGTGTCCTATCTACAGGTTATAGAGCAGGAGGAGCAGATTGTACATAGTGTCCTATCTACAGGTTATAGAGCAGATTGTACATAGTGTCCTATCTACAGGTTATAGAGCAGATTGTACATAGTGTCCTATCTACAGGTTATAGAGCAGGAAGAGCAGATTGTACATAGTGTCCTATCTACAGGTTATAGAGCAGATTGTACATAGTGTCCTATCTACAGGTTATAGAGCAGGAGGAGCAGATTGTACATAGTGTCCTATCTATAGGTTATAGAGCAGATTGTACATAGTGTCCTATCTACAGGTTATAGAGCAGGAGGAGCAGATTGTACATAGTGTCCTATCTACAGGTTATAGAGCAGATTGTACATAGTGTCCTATCTACAGGTTATAGAGCAGGAGGAGCAGATTGTACATAGTGTCCTATCTATAGGTTATAGAGCAGATTGTACATAGTGTCCTATCTACAGGTTATAGAGCAGGAGGAGCAGATTGTACATAGTGTCCTATCTACAGGTTATAGAGCAGATTGTACATAGTGTCCTATCTACAGGTTATAGAGCAGATTGTACATAGTGTCCTATCTACAGGTTATAGAGCAGGAGGAGCAGATTGTACATAGTGTCCTATCTACAGGTTATAGAGCAGATTGTACATAGTGTCCTATCTGCAGGTTATAGAGCAGATTGTACATAGTGTCCTATCTACAGGTTATAGAGCAGATTGTACATAGTGTCCTATCTACAGGTTATAGAGCAGATTGTACATAGTGTCCTATCTACAGGTTATAGAGCAGATTGTACATAGTGTCTTATCTACAGGTTATAGAGCAGATTGTACATAGTGTCCTATCTACAGGTTATAGAGCAGATTGTACATAGTGTCCTATCTACAGGTTATAGAGCAGGAGGAGCAGATTGTACATAGTGTCCTATCTATAGGTTATAGAGCAGATTGTACATAGTGTCCTATCTACAGGTTATAGAGCAAGAGGAGCAGATTGTACATAGTGTCCTATCTACAGGTTATAGAGCAGATTGTACATAGTGTCCTATCTACAGGTTATAGAGCAGATTGTACATAGTGTCCTATCTACAGGTTATAGAGCAGGAGGAGCAGATTGTACATAGTGTCCTATCTGCAGGTTATAGAGCAGATTGTACATAGTGTCCTATCTACAGGTTATAGAGCAGATTGTATATAGTGTGCTATCTGCAGGTTATAGAGCAGATTGTACATAGTGTCCTATCTACAGGTTATAGAGCAGATTGTACATAGTGTCCTATCTACAGGTTATAGAGCAGATTGTACATAGTGTCCTATCTACAGGTTATAGAGCAGATTGTACATAGTGTCCTATCTACAGGTTATAGAGCAGATTATACATAGTGTCCTATCTACAGGTTATAGAGCAGGAGGAGCAGATTGTAGATAGTGTCCTATCTACAGGTTATAGAGCAGATTGTACATAGTGTCCTATCTACAGGTTATAGAGCAGATTGTACATAGTGTCCTATCTACAGGTTATAGAGCAGATTGTACATAGTGTCCTATCTACAGGTTATAGAGCAGATTGTACATAGTGTCCTATCTACAGGTTATAGAGCAGATTGTACATAGTGTCCTATATACAGGTTATACAGCAGATTGTACATAGTGTCCTATCTACAGGTTATAGAGCAGATTGTACATAGTGTCCTATCTACAGGTTATAGAGCAGATTGTACATAGTGTCCTATCTACAGGTTATAGAGCAGGAGGAGCAGATTGTACATAGTGTCCTATCTGCAGGTTATAGAGCAGATTGTACATAGTGTCCTATCTACAGGTTATAGAGCAGATTGTATATAGTGTGCTATCTGCAGGTTATAGAGCAGATTGTACATAGAGTCCTATCTACAGGTTATAGAGCAGATTGTACATAGTGTCCTATCTACAGGTTATAGAGCAGATTGTACATAGTGTCCTATCTACAGGTTATAGAGCAGATTGTACATAGTGTCCTATCTACAGGTTATAGAGCAGATTATACATAGTGTCCTATCTACAGGTTATAGAGCAGAAGGAGCAGATTGTACATAGTGCCCTATCTACATGTTATAGAGCGGATTGTACACAGTGTCCTATCTACAGGTTATAGAGCAGATTGTACATAGTGTCCTATCTACAGGTTATAGAGCAGATTGTACACAGTGTCCTATCTACAGGTTATAGAGCAGATTGTACATAGTGTCCTATCTACAGGTTATAGAGCAGATTGTACATAGTGTCCTATCTACAGGTTATAGAGCAGATTGTACACAGTGTCCTATCTACAGGTTATAGAGCAGATTGTACATAGTGTCCTATCTACAGGTTATAGAGCAGATTGTACACAGTGTCCTATCTACAGGTTATAGAGGAGATTGTACATAGTGTCCTATCTACAGGTTATAGAGCACATTGTATATAGCGTCCTATCTACAGGTTATAGAGCAGATTGTACATAGTGTCCTATCTACAGGTTATAGAGCAGATTGTACATAGTGTCCTATCTACAGGTTATAGAGCAGATTGTACATAGTGTCCTATCTACAGGTTATAGAGCAGATTATACATAGTCTCCTATCTACAGGTTATAGAGCAGATTGTACATAGTGTCCTATCTACAGGTTATAGAGCAGATTGTACATAGTGTCCTATCTACAGGTTATAGAGCAGGAGGAGCAGATTGTACATAGTGTCCTATCTACAGGTTATAGAGCAGATTATACATAGTCTCCTATCTACAGGTTATAGAGCAGATTGTACATAGTGTCCTATCTACAGGTTATAGAGCAGATTGTACATAGTGTCCTATCTACAGGTTATAGAGCAGATTGTACATAGTGTCCTATCTACAGGTTATAGAGCAGATTGTACATAGTGTCCTATCTACAGGTTATAGAGCAGATTGTACATAGTGTCTTATCTACAGGTTATAGAGCAGGAGGTGCAGATTGTTATATAGTTTTGTGCCTGTTAAACAGGTGCCAACCAGGGGCTGCAGTCTGTGTCCCTTTAAACTGACAACCTTCTCAGCCAATCGGTACAGTTGTACATACATGATCACATGATCTGTTCTGATCGCAGGGATTATTACGAGTCTCACTCATGATACAAGTGGTAACTTGGGAAAGGAAGGAAGTAAAATCCTAATAATTAACCTGTGTGTTGCCAGGCAACTAATGAATTATTCAGCACCTGCCAGGACAACCCCCCACTGGGTTCTGCTCATTAGTGTCATGTTAACCTCTGACCCCATCTGGGAGGTGCAGAGAGCGGGTCACCCATAAATTATTCCAAAAAATCTATGAAAACTGCTTACAATTATTGACAGATTATCCAGGCACCTACACAGATGAGAAGTCTAACTCCAGGGAGAAGGAAGCTGAGGTATAGGGTGCTGTCTGGCAGGAGCCTCATGTTACAGAGATAATAGTCAGCAATGATTTTATTGCTAGAATTCCTATCATGTGCCAGACAGCACCCCAAATCTCAGCTACCTGCTCTCCTACATGTGAAACATAAAGGAAGGGGTGCGGGGATGGGACTATCACCCCTTCAGCAATAAATTAGTCTATTACACACTGAGTAACATGGTAAGGAAGGGGTTACAGGGAGAAAACGAGTATTTCTGTAATTACTGCAACAATTAGCATTTTCCTCCAGTTTTAATATTATTTGTCTTGAGCGCAGCTCTGAGGGAGCAGAATTAATAATGTTTCACTAAGGTCGTATGTAATAATAGTAAATATACTAGACAGAGCTGCAGGGTCATACCAGACTGTGTAATCTACTGTGTTACATGGGACTGCAGGTGACATCTACTACATTATCTGTACTCAGAGAGTTATCACTGTGTTATCTGTGGTGTTACATAGGACTACAGGTGACATCTACTACATTATCTGTACTCAGAGAGTTATCACTGTGTTATCTGTGGTGTTACATAGGACTGCAGGTGACTACTACATTATCTGTACTCAGAGAGTTATCACTGTGTTATCTGTGGTGTTACATAGGACTGCAGGTGACATCTACTACATTATCTGTACTCAGAGAGTTATCGCTGTGTTATCTGTGGTGTTACATAGGACTGCAGGTGACATCTACTACATTATCTGTACTCAGAGAGTTATCACTGTGTTATCTGTGGTGTTACATAGGACTGCCGGTGACACTACTACATTATCTGTACTCAGAGAGTTATCACTGTGTTATCTGTGGTGTTACATAGGACTGCAGGTGACACTACTACATTATCTGTACTCAGAGAGTTATCACTGTGTTATCTGTGGTGTTACATAGGACTGCAGGTGACATCTACTACATTATCTGTACTCAGAGAGTTATCACTGTGTTATCTGTGGTGTTACATAGGACTGCAGGTGACATCTACTACATTATCTGTACTCAGAGAGTTATCACTGTGTGTTATCTGTGGTGTTACATAGGACTGCAGGTGACATCTACTACATTATCTGTACTCAGAGAGTTATCACTGTGTTATCTGTGGTGTTACATAGGACTGCAGGTGACATCTACTACATTATCTGTACTCAGAGAGTTATCACTGTGTTATCTGTGGTGTTACATAGGACTGAAGGTGACATCTACTACATTATCTGTACTCAGAGAGTTATCACTGTGTTATCTGTGGTGTTACATAGGGCTGCAGGTGACATCTACTACATTATCTGTACTCAGAGAGTTATCACTGTGTTATCTGTGGTGTTACATAGGACTGCAGGTGACATCTACTACATTATCTGTACTCAGAGAGTTATCACTGTGTTATCTGTGGTGTTACATAGGACTGCAGGTGACACCTACTACATTATCTGTACTCAGAGACTTATCACTGTGTTATCTGTGGTGTTACATAGGACTGCAGGTGACATCTACTACATTATCTGTACTCAGAGAGTTATCACTGTGTTATCTGTGGTGTTACATAGGACTGCAGGTGACATCTACTACATTATCTGTACTCAGAGAGTTATCACTGTGTTATCTGTGGTGTTACATAGGACTGAAGGTGACATCTACTACATTATCTGTACTCAGAGAGTTATCACTGTGTTATCTGTGGTGTTACATAGGGCTGCAGGTGACATCTACTACATTATCTGTACTCAGAGAGTTATCACTGTGTTATCTGTGGTGTTACATAGGACTGCAGGTGACATCTACTACATTATCTGTACTCAGAGAGTTATCACTGTGTTATCTGTGGTGTTACATAGGACTGCAGGTGACACCTACTACATTATCTGTACTCAGAGACTTATCACTGTGTTATCTGTGGTGTTACATAGGACTGCAGGTGACATCTACTACATTATCTGTACTCAGAGAGTTATCACTGTGTTATCTGTGGTGTTACATAGGACTGCAGGTGACATCTACTACATTACCTGTACTCAGAGAGTTATTACTGTGTTATCTGTGGTGTTACATAGGACTGCAGGTGACATCTACTACATTACCTGTACTCAGAGAGTTATCACTGTGTTATCTGTGGTGTTACATAGGACTGCAGGTGACATCTACTACATTATCTGTACTCAGAGAGTTATCACTGTGTTATCTGTGGTGTTACATAGGACTGCAGGTGACATCTACTACATTATCTGTACTCAGAGAGTTATCACTGTGTTATCTGTGGTGTTACATAGGACTGCAGGTGACACCTACTACATTATCTGTACTCAGAGAGTTATCACTGTGTTATCTGTGGTGTTACATAGGACTGCAGGTGACATCTACTACATTATCTGTACTCAGAGAGTTATCACTGTGTTATCTGTGGTGTTACATAGGACTGCAGGTGACATCTACTACATTACCTGTACTCAGAGAGTTATTACTGTGTTATCTGTGGTGTTACATAGGACTGCAGGTGACATCTACTACATTACCTGTACTCAGAGAGTTATCACTGTGTTATCTGTGGTGTTACATAGGACTGCAGGTGACATCTACTACATTATCTGTACTCAGAGAGTTATCACTGTGTTATCTGTGGTGTTACATAGGACTGCAGGTGACATCTACTACATTATCTGTACCCAGAGAGTTATCACTGTGTTATCTGTGGTGTTACATAGGACTGCAGGTGACATCTACTACATTATCTGTACTCAGAGAGTTATCACTGTGTTATCTGGGGTGTTACATAGGACAGCAGGTGACATCTACTACATTATCTGTACTCAGAGAGTTATCACTGTGTGTTATCTGTGGTGTTACATAGGACTGCAGGTGACATCTACTACATTATCTGTACCCAGAGAGTTATCACTGTGTTATCTGTGGTGTTACATAGAACTGCAGGTGACATCTACTACATTATCTGTACTCAGAGAGTTATCACTGTGTTATCTGTGGTGTTACATAGGACTGCAGGTGACACCTACTACATTATCTGTACTCAGAGAGTTATCACTGTGTTATCTGTGGTGTTACATAGGACTGCAGGTGACATCTACTACATTATCTGTACTCAGAGAGTTATCACTGTGTGTTATCTGTGGTGTTACATAGGACTGCAGGTGACATCTACTACATTATCTGTACTCAGAGAGTTATCACTGTGTTATCTGTGGTGTTACATAGGACTGCAGGTGACATCTACTACATTATCTGTACTCAGAGAGTTATCACTGTGTTATCTGTGGTGTTACATAGGACTGCAGGTGACATCTACTACATTATCTGTACTCAGAGAGCTATCACTGTGTTATCTGTGGTGTTACATAGGACTGCAGGTGACACTACTACATTATCTGTACTCAGAGAGTTATCACTGTGTTATCTGTGGTGTTACATAGGACTGCAGGTGACATCTACTACATTATATGTACTCAGAGAGTTATCACTGTGTTATCTGTGGTGTTACATAGGACTGCAGGTGACACCTACTACATTATCTGTACTCAGAGAGTTATCACTGTGTTATCTGTGGTGTTACATAGGACTGCAGGTGACACTACTACATTATCTGTACTCAGAGAGTTATCACTGTGTTATCTGTGGTGTTACATAGGACTGCAGGTGACATCTACTACATTATCTGTACTCAGAGAGTTATCACTGTGTTATCTGTGGTGTTACATAGGACTGCAGGTGGCATCTACTACATTATCTGTACTCAGAGAGTTATCACTGTGTTATCTGTGCTGTTACATAGGACTGCAGGTGACATCTACTACATTACCTGTACTCAGAGAGTTATCACTGTGTTATCTGTGGTGTTACATAGGACTGCAGGTGACACTACTACATTATCTGTACTCAGAGAGTTATCACTGTGTTATCTGTGGTGTTACATAGGACTGCAGGTGACATCTACTACATTATCTGTACTCAGAGCGTTATCACTGTGTTATCTGTGGTGTTACATAGGACTGCAGGTGACACTACTACATTATCTGTACTCAGAGAGTTATCACTGTGTTATCTGTGGTGTTACATAGGACTGCAGGTGACACTACTACATTATCTGTACTCAGAGAGTTATCACTGTGTTATCTGTGGTGTTACATAGGACTGCAGGTGACATCTACTACATTACCTGTACTCAGAGAGTTATCACTGTGTTATCTGTGGTGTTACATAGGACTGCAGGTGACACTACTACATTATCTGTACTCAGAGAGTTATCACTGTGGTATCTGTGGTGTTACATAGGACTGCAGGTGACACCTACTACATTATCTGTACTCAGAGAGTTATCACTGTGTTATCTGTGGTGTTACATAGGACTGCAGGTGACATCTACTACATTATGTGTACTCAGAGAGTTATCACTGTGTTATCTGTGATGTTACATAGGACTGCAGGTGACATCTACTACATTATCTGTACTCAGAGAGTTATCACTGTGTTATCTGTGGTGTTACATAGGACTGCAGGTGACATTTACTACATTATCTGTACTCAGAGAGTTATCACTGTGTTATCTGTGGTGTTACATAGGACTGCAGGTGACATCTACTACATTATCTGTACTCAGAGAGTTATCACTGTGTTATCTGTGGTGTTACATAGGACTGCAGGTGACATCTACTACATTATCTGTACTCAGAGAGTTATCACTGTGTTATCCGTGGTGTTACATAGGACTGCAGGTGACATCTACTACATTATCTATAGGTTAGTGACATATTAAGCTCTGCTACATCAATAGGTAATGTCTAAACATTATGGCATATGAAACCATCAGCACTCACCTGCGCACAGCCAGAATAGAGAGGTGCTGAGAGTAAAGTGTCCGGGGGTCCCCAGTCTCTGGCTCTTGATGTCACTGATCCACTGCTGTCTACAAATGCTTAGAAATCCCACAGGCACATGAGCCCCCCACGTCCTGGCACACCAGACACTGCACTGTATCCCAGCCACAGCCAGACCAGAGTCTGAATACGCTGCTAGCCCTGCACAATACTGAAAGGATCAATTACAGACACCTGCTCCCCGCAGACCCCCCTCTCAGGGCACCGCCAATACTCCTGCGTACAGTGAAGACCCTATAGAGCTGTACAAATATCTTAATATATCTTATAATGCCTGACCTACTGGAATTACCCTATATACAGTATATAGCCCTAAGAGCCCTATATAACACTATAAAGACCCTTATACATACATGTATGGAACACTGCAGAGACCCCTAAATATACTCTAATTCCCCTATATTACACTACAGAGTCCCCTACATATACTCAAATTCCCCTATATACAGTATTTATGTAAAACTGACCCATATAGATACATTGATGTATATATAACCCCATAGATTCCTGAGCACACCCTCGTACAATATACAATGAATCCCATACAAATCCAGCACTATCAAGACCCCCAAAGTCCCTATTCCAGTAAATCCCCTATACCTGTCGGTCAGCACAATATATGGGCAGAGCTCCCAGACCTAGAGGTCAGTTTCTTCTCATAGGACTCCCTATACTTCCCTGAGTGTGACTGATCTCATCATCCTGACACTGTCACCCCCAGCGATGCCCCTTCCTCTCAGTATCTGCAGCCCCTGTAATTCCCCAGTAATGCTCTGCTGCCTGCCTGCTGCCTGCCTGCCTGCCGCCTGTCTGCCTGCCTACAGTGCTGCTGGATCTCTCCAGTCCCTGCTCCTTCTGATACTCTGCAGCAGTCAGAACTCCATCCACACAGTGCAGGAGCAGAGACTGAAGGCGGCAATTCCCCCTGACTGCCACTAGAGGGACAACTCACAAGTTTTATTAGTTAGTTAAGCTTATTTCTCCCCTTTAAGAGACTAAAAATGTCTTATACATATTAAATGTCCCAAAGTTAAAAAAAATGTGTAAAAATAGTGAAGCTAAAAGGGACCACTGTATGATATATAGAGTCCGGCTACTGTTCTGTGTCTGCAGCTTGTAGGCAGATCTATGCGTCTCTATGGTTACAGATTATATATGCTCCCTATAGATTGGAGACTGATCCTGCAGTTATCTCGCTCTCTCCACCTCCTCTTTTTATTACCTGTCCATTATACAGAAGCGAGGAGCAGATAATATTCACATGTGCAATGTTCCGCTTTGTGACATCACCTGATACATTTATGATGTGTTTATAAAATACAAAGTATCTGAGATACACATATAGAGTCACATATAGAGATGTCAGTATGAAGCAATGCGGCAGAACCACAAAGAGAAAAGCACAATGCTTCCTCTAACAGGGATGGACCTATCATAAAGGAATGGTCTAGGACTTTGAAGGGATTAATGTCTGTAATCTTGGTGATCTAAGGCTGGAAAGAGAGTAATACCTGCACCCCTCATGGTCCTGGGCTGTGAATGGATTTATGTCTACACTCCTGGTGGTCTAGAGCAGAGAAGGGATTAATGGCTGCATTCTTGGTGGTCTAGAGTAGTAAAGGGATTAATGCCTGTACCCCTGATGGTCCAGGGCTGTGAATGGATTAATATCTACAACCCTTGTGGTCTAAGGCAGTGAAGGGATTAATGTCTATATTCCTGGTGATCTAGGTCAGTGAAGGGATTAATATCTGGATTCCTGGTGGTCTAGAGTAGTAAAGGGATTAATATCTCCATTCCCGTTCTAGAGCATAGAAGGCATTGATGACTGCATTCCTGGAGGTCTAGGGCAGTGAAGGGATTAATCTCTGCATTCATTGTGTTCTAAGGCAGTGGATGGGTTAATGTTTACCTTCTTGGAGATCTAGGGCAGTGAAAGGATTAATGCCTGCACCCCTGATGGTCCAGGGCAGTGAATGATTTAATGTCTGCACTCTTTATGGTCTAAGGCAGTGAAGGGATTAATATCTGCATTCTTGGTGATCTAGATCAGGGAATGGAATAACCTGCTGCACTCCTTGTGGTCTAGGGCAGTTAAGGGGTTAATCTCTACATTTTTTTGTGGTCTAGTGCAGTGAAGGGGTTAATGTCTGTACTCCTGATGGTCCAGAGTAGTGACTAGATTAATGTCTACACAGCTTGTGGTCTAAGGCAGTGATGGGATTAATGCCTATATTCCTGGTGGTCTAGGGCAGTGAAGGGATTAATATCTGCATTCCTGGTGGTCTAGGCCAGTGAAGGGGTTAATGTCTGTACTCCTGATGGTCCAGAGTAGTGACTAGATTAATGTCTACACACCTTGTGGTCTAAGACAGTGAAAGGATTAATGTCTATATTCTTGGTGGTCTAGGGCAATTCTCACACAGAAGTCCTCCGCCTTCAGTCATGTGACCTAACTACTAGTGACTACTGACTTTATCTTCTACGTGTTTAGGTTGAGTTTATCAGGGCTTGCTGTTAAGATGCGGAGTTTTCCTTTAAGCCCGCCATGGCTTCCTGTTGCATGGTACAGCTTCTATATGCCATAGGCTGTCTATAAGCCTCATGATAACTGAAGGTGGAGCTCCCCTTTAAGTTGAGCCCCTTGCTGTACAGGTGAGGCCGGACCCTGCAGCTTCTTCCCTAATGGATAATGTGACAAGCGATGAGTAATGTCAGGGCTCGGTCTCTGCTGACTCTGCAGATCTGGAGGGAAACGTTCTGTGTAGTCACAGGTAGGAATGAAACCCGAGTTGTGTGAGAACAGGCGGCCGGGGTTATTTATAAGGAGCGAGGCCCAAGTCTGCTAAGGAGCTGGTGACATCACAATCAGCTTTATTAATCAGCAAACACACGAGACGGCGACAATTCTCCTCCTGAACACGGGGTTTACTTCAGTTGTATCCAGTCTAGACCACCAGGTCTAGCACAAATTTCTGTTCTGTCCTGAAGGTTTGTTACAATGTACCAGTGCAGGTAAATGTCTCAGTTTAATCTATTAACTGACACAAACTGAAACCTCATACAGATCCAGGGGTGCAGAGGCAGCAGTCACTAGGGGGCCCCAAAGGTCCCACTGCCACATATACTATAACAATATTCTAAATGGCCCACGATAGATAGGGGCACCCTTACAGATTTTGCATGGGGACGCAGGAGCTTTAAGTTACCCCTCTGTGTCCTGCACCTGTCACTCAAACCCTGCACAATGCACTAAACTCCATAGACCAGCAGAACCGTCGCTGCAGCTCTGGATGTGACTATGAGACGTAAAGAGGACATCCACCAAATCAACTTTTCATCATTTAATAGCCCCCTACCCTTCCATTGATTCTGGCACAATTTCTTCTCTAGCCCCCACCATTCCTGAGCAATCAATGTTGTTAGTTTTGGTGTCTGATAAGTTATCTAAACTCCCTAATAGCAAGTGGGTAGTGTCAGCCAGGAACAGACAAAGGGGTGGGATTCTAAGCTATGACACTGCATATGATTAGAGCTCTCAGACGCACCAAAACTAACAGCCCTGATTGCTCTGGAATGGTGGGGGCTAGAGAAAAAATTCCAACTGTGCCGGAATCAGTAGAAGGGGGCTATTAAATGATGGTAAGAGCTCCAGGTGGTGAAAGGTCTTCCTTAAGATCAATACTTGATACATAAAACAATGGATTAGTGGAGAGTGTGATCCAGAACTAGATTTTGGAATATTCCTCTTCTACTCTATAGGCGCGGTGGTCACATGATCCGCTTCACTTCGCCCTCCATTGCTGTAGCCTGTGCCCGCTCCTCTATGTGTAACACCTCTGACAGATGAGTCCTGTATATAGGAGGCTTCTTCGTGCATTCTCCGCATTGCTCCTGCGTGGACGGCGAGCGGGGAATTCCACGTCTCGCTGTTTACGATCCGGGAAGTGATGAGCTCGGCGTATTTTTCTTGACGATCCACGGTTTCTTATCTCTTGTTTTCTCTGTGAATGAGGCAGGAGAAGGCGATTATCATCACGGCGACATGAATGAGCTGCTCTCGCATATCTGCCCCATCTCTGGCCCCTATGGGTGGACTGAGCGGAACCAAAATATCAGCGCGCCTGCACCGCCTCCCCCTGCTGGAAAAATACTAGCGCCCTGCATGGGACAGAAGTGGACTGACTGCAGGTAACCTCATACATGGGGCACACAGGGCTGGAGGCTGCTCTGCGACGGTCCTCCTCACCTCCAGGGCTAGTCTATGTGGTATACATCAATAATCCCCAACCTGTGACTCTCCAGCTCTTGTGGAACTACAACCCCCAGCATGCCCTGACAGCCTTAATCTGCTAGGGCACACTGAGAGTTAATATATACAATGCCGGCCAGGAGGTGCGGGCACAGAAGTCACCGCAGGCAGCCTGTGGCACCATGTGGTCTTTATATGGCAGCGATGCTCTCCCCATATAGCCCTTATCTGAATGAGAGGTCACATGGCACCGACACTCAGACAACCCCTCAGGGCAGGACTTTACACCCTCTTGTCCTTCCCTTCATTTGTGTAATAACCAAGTGTGTACAATGCAGTATATAGACCTCAAAACCAAGAAATCCACAGCGACATCTAGTGGACAATGTGTAAACTGCACATATACTATAAATACTGCCTAATAATGACATCCCCTTTAATTAACCCCTTCCCACTGATCAGTTTTGCGTTTTCATTTTTTTTTTTTTTTTTACCCCCTTTGCCTTCCAAACGCAATAACTTTAATATTTTTCCATTCAGAGAGCCATAGATTTTTTTGCAGACAGATCACACATAAGATTGAATATTCTGCTCCTCCCCTCTGTCTAATCTCCTGCAGGGTCTGGTCAATATGACCACAGGGATCAGAGCAACGGCCAGCATCAGAGGACTCTATTATCCCAATCGTTACACCGAACTGTCAGTCACATCCGACTGCAGAGCCCATAAGTCACCATAGTGTATTAGTACGTCAAGATGCAGGAAGGGATTAAGACTACTTTAGAGGAAGTCTCTGGGTACAATTGTGTGTGTGAATACCGGAGAGGTTCTCAGTGTCATGCCCCGCCCCTCTTTCCTATGACACATTGTATCAAACCAGTAATAAATGATGTTGTATCCTTTATGTTACAGTGCCTTGCGAAAGTATTCGTCCCCCTTGAACTTTTCAACCTTTTGCCACATTTCAGGCTTCAAACATAAGGACATAAAATTTTAATTTTTTGGTGAAGAATCAACAACAAGTGGGACACAATCGTGAAGTGGAACCAAATTTATTGGTTATTTTAAACTTTTGTAAATAATAAAAAACTGAAAAGTGGGGCGTGCAATATTATTCGGCCCCCTTAAGTTAATACTTTGTAGCGCCCCCTTTTGCTGCGATTACAGCTACAAGTCGCTTGGGGTTGTCTCTATCAGTTCTTGCCCATTCTTCCTTGGAAAACAGCTGGAGCTCAGTGAGGTTGGATGGAGAGCGTTTGTGAACAGCAGTTTTCAGCTCTTTCCACAGATTCTCGATTGGATTCAGGTCTGGACTTTGACTTGGCCATTCTAACACCTGGATACGTTTATTTGTGAACCATTCCATTGTAGATTTGGCTTTATGTTTGGGATCATTGTCTTGTTGGAAGATAAATCTCCGTCCCAGTCTCAGGTCTTTTGCAGACTCCAACAGGTTTTCTTCCAGAATGGTCCTGGATTTGGCTCCATCCATCTTCCCATCAATTTTAACCATCTTCCCTGTCCCTGCTGAAGAAAAGCAGGCCCAAACCATGATGCTGCCCCCACCATGTGTGACAGTGGGGATGGTGTGTTCAGGGGGATGAGCTGTGTTGCTTTTACGCCAAACATATCGTTTTGCATTGTGGCCAAAAAGTTCGATTTCGGTTTCCTCTGAGCAGAGCACCTTCTTCCACATGTTTGGTGTCTCCCAGGTGGCTTTTTATGGATATCTTTGAGAAATGTCTTTCTTCTTGCCACTCTTCCATAAAGGCCAGATTTGTGCAGTGTACGACTGATTGTTGTCCTATGGACAGACTCTCCCACCTCAGCTGTAGATCTCTGCAGTTCATCCAGAGTGATCATGGGCCTCTTGGCTGCATCTCTGATCAGTCTTCTCCTTGTTTGAGATGAAAGTTTAGAGGGACGGCCGGGTCTTGGTAGATTTGCAGTGGTCTGATACTCCTTACATTTCAATATGATCGCTTGCACAGTGCTCCTTGGGATGTTTAAAGTTTGGGAAATCTTTTTGTATCCAAATCCGGCTTTAAACTTCTCCACAACAGTATCACGGACCTGCCTGGTGTGTTCCTTGGTCTTCATGATGCTCTCTGCGCTTTAAACAGAACCCTGAGCCAATCACAGAGCAGGTGCATTTATACGGAGACTTGTACACACAGGTGGATTATATTTATCATCATCAGTCATTTAGGACAACATTGGATCATTCAGAGATCCTCACTGAACTTCTGGACTGAGTTTACCATAGACAATCAGACATTTAACTATTAGCCCTCTCATTGCACTAGGTCAAAAATGTCCATGGCTTACTATATATCATGTCCTCCTGGCCACCAGCTACAGAATGATGGCAAATATGAGAAGATAGATAGATAGATAGATAGATAGATAGATAGATAGATATGAGATAGATATGAGATAGATAGATAGATATGAGATAGATAGATATGAGATAGATAGATAGATAGATATGGGATAGATAGATAGATAGATAGATAGATAGATAGATAGATAGATATTAGATAGATAGATAGATATGAGATAGATACATAGATAGATAGATATGAGATAGATAGATAGATAGATAGATAGATAGATAGATAGATAGATATGAAATAGATAGATATGAGATAGATATGAGATAGATAGATATGAAATAGATAGATATGAGATGGATAGATATGAGATGGATAGATAGATAGATAGATAGATAGATATGAGATAGATAGATAGATATGAGATAGATAGATAGATATGAGATAGATAGATAGAGATTAGATAGATAGATAGATAGATATGAAATAGATAGATATGAGAAAGATAGATATGAGATAGATAGATATGAGATAGATAGATATGAAATAGATAGATAGATAGATATGAGATAGATAGATAGATAGATATGAGATAGATAGATAGATAGATAGATAGATATGAGATAGATATGAGATAGATAGATATGAAATAGATAGATATGAGATGGATAGATATGAGATGGATAGATAGATAGATAGATAGATATGAGATAGATAGATAGATATGAGATAGATAGATAGATATGAGATAGATAGATAGAGATTAGATAGATAGATAGATAGATATGAAATAGATAGATATGAGAAAGATAGATATGAGATAGATAGATATGAGATAGATAGATATGAAATAGATAGATAGATAGATATGAGATAGATAGATAGATAGATATGAGATAGATAGATAGATAGATAGATATGAAATAGATATGAGATAGATATGAAATAGATAGATATGAGATAGATAGATAGATAGATAGATAGATAGATAGATAGATAGGAGATAGATAGATAGATAGATAGATAGATATGAAATAGATAGATATGAGATAGATAGATATGAGATAGATAGATATGAGATAGATAGATATGAGATAGATAGATAAATAGATAGATAGATAGATAGATAGATATGAGATAGATAGATAGATAGATATGAGATAGATAGATAGATATGAAATAGATATGAGATAGATATGAAATAGATAGATATGAGATAGATAGATAGATATGAGATAGATAGATATGAAATAGATAGATATGAGATAGATAGATATGAAATAGATAGATATGAGATAGATAGATATGAGATGGATAGATAGATAGATAGATAGAGAGAGAGAGAGATAGATATGAGATCGATAGATATGAGATAGATAGATAGATAGATATGAAATAGATAGATATGAGATAGATAGATAGATAGATAGATATGAGATAGATAGATATGAGATAGATAGATAGATAGATAGATAGATATGAGATAGATATGAGATAGATAGATATGAGATAGATATGAAATAGATAGATATGAGATGGATAGATATGAGATGGATAGATAGATAGATATGAGATAGATAGATAGATATGAGATAGATAGATATGAGATAGATAGATAGATAGATAGATAGATATGAGATAGATAGATATGAGATAGATAGATATGAGATAGATAGATATGAAATAGATATGAGATAGATATGAAATAGATAGATATGAGATAGATAGATAGATAGATATGAGATAGATAGATATGAGATAGATAGATAGATAGATAGATATGAGATAGATAGATAGATATGAGATAGATAGATAGATATGAGATAGATATGAAATAGATAGATATGAGATAGATAGATATGAGATAGATAGATATGAGATAGATAGATATGAGATAGATAGATAGATAGATAGATAGATATGAGATAGATAGATAGATAGATAGATATGAGATAGATAGATATGAGATAGATAGATATGAGATAGATAGATATGAGATAGATAGATAGATAGATATGAGATAGATAGATAGATATGAGATAGATAGATAGATATGAGATAGATAGATAGATAGATAGATAGATAGATAGATAGATAGATAGATATGAGTAGATAGATAGATAGATAGATAGATATGAGATGGATAGATAGATAGATAGATAGATAGATATGAGATAGATAGATAGATATGAGATAGACAGATAGATAGATATGAGATACATATGAGATAGATAGATATGAGATAGATAGATATGAGATAGATAGATAGATATGAGATAGATAGATAGAGATTAGATAGATAGATAGATAGATAGATATGAAATAGATAGATATGAGAAAGATAGATATGAGATAGATAGATATGAGATAGATAGATATGAAATAGATAGATAGATAGATATGAGATAGATAGATAGATAGATAGATAGATATGAAATAGATATGAGATAGATATGAAATAGATAGATATGAGATAGATAGATAGATAGATAGATAGGAGATAGATAGATAGATAGATAGATAGATATGAAATAGATAGATATGAGATAGATAGATATGAGATAGATAGATATGAGATAGATAGATATGAGATAGATAGATATGAAATAGATAGATAGATAGATAGATAGATATGAGATAGATAGATAGATAGATAGATATGAGATAGATAGATAGATAGATATGAAATAGATATGAGATAGATATGAAATAGATAGATATGAGATAGATAGATAGATATGAGATAGATAGATATGAAATAGATAGATATGAGATAGATAGATATGAAATAGATAGATATGAGATAGATAGATATGAGATGGATAGATAGATAGATAGATAGATAGATAGATAGATAGAGAGAGAGATAGATATGAGATCGATAGATATGAGATAGATAGATAGATAGATATGAAATAGATAGATATGAGATAGATAGATAGATATGAGATAGATAGATAGATAGATATGAGATAGATATGAGATAGATAGATATGAGATAGATATGAAATAGATAGATATGAGATGGATAGATATGAGATGGATAGATAGATAGATATGAGATAGATAGATAGATATGAGATAGATAGATATGAGATAGATAGATAGATAGATAGATAGATATGAGATAGATAGATAGATATGAGATAGATAGATATGAGATAGATAGATATGAAATAGATATGAGATAGATATGAAATAGATAGATATGAGATAGATAGATAGATAGATATGAGATAGATAGATATGAGATAGATAGATAGATAGATAGATAGATATGAGATAGATAGATAGATAGATAGATATGAGATAGATAGATAGATATGAGATAGATATGAAATAGATAGATATGAGATAGATAGATATGAGATAGATAGATATGAGATAGATAGATATGAGATAGATAGATAGATAGATAGATAGATAGATATGAGATAGATAGATAGATAGATATGAGATAGATAGATATGAGATAGATAGATATGAGATAGATAGATATGAGATAGATAGATAGATAGATATGAGATAGATAGATATGAGATAGATAGATAGATAGATATGAGATAGATAGATAGATAGATAGATAGATATGAGATAGATAGATATGAGATAGATAGATAGATAGATAGATAAATAGATAGATAGATAGATAGATAGATATGAGATAGATAGATAGATAGATAGATAAATAGATAGATAGATAGATAGATAGATAGGACCTTTTTCACATTTTGTCACAACCACAAACTTAAATGTATTTTCTTGAGATTTTCAGTGATAACAACACAAAGTATCAGATAATTGTGAAGTGGAAGGAAAATGATACAAGGTTATCAACATTGTAAGCCAATAAAAATCTGAAAAGTGTGACGTGCAAAAGTCTTCCGCCCCCCTATATCAGTACTTCTGAGCCTCCTTTTACAATTCCAGCTCCAAGTCTTTTGGGCTCGGTCTCTTCCAGCTTTGCACATCTAGAGATGAGATTTCTGCCCCTTCTTCTTCTTCGCAGCCAGATTGGATGGAGCGTCTGTGAGCAGCAATTTTCATGTCTTGCCACAGATGCTCAATGGGATTTGGGTCTGGACTGTGACTGGGCCATTCTAACACCGGAATATTCTGTCATCTAAACCATTCCCTGGAGCTCGGGCTGGAGGTTTAGGGTCATTGTCTTGCTGGAATCTCCTTCCCAGTCTCAAGTCTTTTGCAGCCTCCAGTCTCAGGTTTTCTTCCAGAATTGCCCTGTATTTAGCTCCTTATGCCGCAACAGAGTTGGATGAGACCGGAGGATGGGAGTAGTAGTGGTGGATGCTGTGCCACCTAGCAGGCCGAGCATGCTCCCCAATCACTCCAGTCCCACTCCTAGGCCGGACAAAGTCGAGGGGGGTCCTGCAGCACTACTGGATGGTGGTGGTAGTAGTTCTTTCCCCCCGGGGCACTTCCAGTTGAAGAGGGGGACCTCTCCTACCTGAGCCGGCGTGGTGTTGGTCGGAAGAGCCCTGATGGTAAAGCAGGCACGACTCAGGGGTCAGCGATGCAGGTAAACCAAACAGCCGTTTATTAAGGCAACTTGAACAGAGGGTCAACAGCAGCTTCCAGATGGGGGTAGTAGTCCTGCAGTATCCAAACCCCAGCCTTGGTTCTAGGAGGGCGCCCAAAGGTGGTATAGGCTCCACAGGATGGCCTTCTCTACTTCTCCTCTGTGCCTCTCCCAGCCAATACTCTGGGGATAGAGTTACAGGGAGTCCTGACAGGGATCTGGTTACCTGGAAACTAGGCCCGAATACGCCCTCAGTCCGGAGACTGGTGGCAGGTCAGCTCTGCACACCTTGTCTGGTCTACAGCATGCACTGAACTAACTTCCAACCGTCGCCGGGGGAGATAATATCTCCTCACATCCCCGCCCAGTGGCCTGTGATAGGCCAGAGCAGAACCCAGTCTGGGTCTGAACACTGCAGGGGAAACATATAAGGAAAAGCTGCACATCAAAACACTTAACATAGAACAAAACTTACAGACATAAAACCCAGAGACACACAAGACAAACACATAAATTCAGTAGCACTCTGGGATGCTGCACACACCCCTATTTTTACCTGAGCCGTCCTCGGCGAATCTTTGCCCAGGCTAGGGAAGGCAATACAGCGGACAAGACAAGACGAACAGCATGACAAATAAAACATGGCAAAATATATACATCAATGAATGGGAGATTGGCGAAGACCTGGTACCTGAGGCACAAGTCCGTCAGTGTCCAATCTCAGGCACCAGCAAAACATGGGGAGAAGGGGAGCCGACATCTCCAGAGAGGTCCCTGAGGCACAGGTGCATTAGTGTCTATTCTCAGGGCCTCAACTGAACAATAAGGGACTCCAGGGCACAGGTGCGTTAGTGTCCATCCTGGAGCATGGGGACAGGTGAACAAGTAGGGAAAACTGGGGCAGCGTCCAAAAGTTCGGCACAAAAATGCAAAGGGGCAAGAACTTGGAGCTATGTACAACCGTAGGAGTCCAAGGGAGTCACTCCAGGGGGCGCCCTGGAGGGCAAAGAAAACTTGATCTCCCCAGTCAGGTGTAGACTGGGGGGCACAAACTTACGGGTGGCGACCTTTACTCCTCAGCTTCTGTGGAAGAAGATCCCGATGTCTTGGGACGTGAAGCTGGTGCGGGTGTCAGTGGTGCAGCCTCAGGCAACCTGGACAGGCGTCGTAATTCCAGGCCCTTCTTCTCCATGGCTTTGTAGAAGGCGGTGACGGTGGCTGGGCTCATGCTGCTTTTGTAGACAGGTGGCTCCATTTGCTGTGCAGCTGCAAGAGTTGCAGAGTGACCTCCGATACAGATGTGGTCACCCCCCGAGATGATGATGGTGCTCAGGACAGCAGGCGGTGATGCAGCAGGAGCAGGGCGTGGCGGTGATGAGAAGTGCTGCAGGTGCAGCCCCGGAGGGAAGTGGACCGTAGGCCAGGCCTGCAGCTGTTGTTAGCAGGCGACCAGGGGTGGCTGTGGCAGAGTCCTCCCAGACCTCGTGTCGTGGTGGTGACATAGGGATCCGGTCCACATCGGCTGCCCAGAAACCCTTAGGGCCTACCTTCAGGGTGAACTCCACTCTCTCACCTGGGTGCAGATTATGTAGATGCTCCGGCAACCCAGGCCTCTTCACCGACCTACAGTTGACAAACACGCTGGCCTGCTCGGAGTCCTCCGCGATGTATCCACAGCCATTTCTCCGGTCAAAATCCATAACGGTACCTCTTCTCCGGTCAGGCACCTCGCTCTCCACAGGTGGTTCTAAGCCAGCTCGTCTGCAAAAATACGCCTTCTCTTCCTCCACTTTAAGTTGTTGGCGCCCGGCGATAGTAGTAGGCCTTCGGGCGCGAACAGCAGTTGGCGGGACAGCAGCAGGTAAAACGGGGGCTCCGGCCGGAGTCCTCGAGGTAGTCAGCATCACGGCCACTGGAATTTCTTCCATAACCTCCTCAGCGTCCATCTCCTCTCCCCAGGTCCAGGCATCAGGATCAGGGTTAATACCTTGGACAGATGGGGGACGTGACATGATGCAGCAGGACAAACTAACTCTGCGTGCACAAGATCCGACTAACGCACACTCTCTGGAACTTTCCAGGAACTTCTGCTCAAGATGGATGCTGGTGGGCGGTGCTACTATGCATAGGACAGGTCTGGGGTTGGACTCACCCAAGATGGCGGCGCCCAGGAGGCTCCGATGACGCTGTCCTATAGGAGGGGCTGTCCCGCTGACGTCAGCGGCTGCTGATTCGTCCTTTTCAAAGCAGGAGGGTGGAGCTTGGCTGATGCACTTCTGATGTTAGTCTTTCCCGCCTGAGCGCTGGTTTTGGCGAGCTGGCGATTAACCTCTGCGGAGCTGTAGAATGATGCAGCTCCGTCTGAGGCTGAAGTTAACCCCTCGTGAATACAGTCCGGTAACGGCTGGCAGTCCTCTGGCTTGCGATACGTGGCACAAACACAGCAAACAGTTGCAACAGTCCACAGTCTCTGCAAATAGTCCAGGGAACTAGTGACAACCAGCTCCGGGCACACACACAGAGTCCTCAGTAAATCCACAGGGAAAAGTCTCTCACACAGCCAATAAAGGTTTCAGCTCACCCGATGTAAAGATGAAGTTAGGATCTTGACACCGTAGACTGTGATGTTATAGGACACGGGAGTCACAATCCTGCCGACTACGCCAAAAATCGCCTTGCCGCAACCCAGTCGGATGAGATTGGAGGATGGGAGTAGTAGTGGCGGATGCTGTGCCACCTAGCAGGCCGAGCACGCTCCCAAACAGCTCCAGTCCCACTCCTAGGCCAGACAAAATCGAGGGGGGTCCTGCAGCACTACCGGATGGTGGTGGTAGTAGTTCTTTCCCCCGGGGCACTTCCAGTTGAAGAGGGGGACCTCTCCTACCTGAGCCGGCGTGGTGTTGGTCAGCAGAGCCCTGATGGTAAGGCAGGCACGACTCAGGATTCAGCAATGCAGGTAAACCAAACAGCCGTTTATTAAGGTAACTTGAACAAAGGGATAACAGCAGCTTCCAGATGGGGGTAGTAGTCCTGCAGTGTCCTAACCCCAGCCTTGGTTCTAGGAGGGTGCCCAAAGGTGGTATAGGCTCCACAGGATGGCCTTCTCTACTTCTCCTCTGTGCCTCTCCCAGCCAATACTCTGGGGATAGAGTTACAGGGAGTCCTGACAGGGATCTGGTTACCTGGAAACTAGGCCCGAATACGACTCTCCTGTCAGGGTCCTCTCCTGCTCCTCCTGGCACGGCACTGAATTGAATCAGCCTCTTGTAAAACGTTACTCCCTTGCTCTGGGCTATCTTCAGATGAGCCTGGGGCTGATGATGTCCCTCCTGAGGCTGTGGTAGCGGCGGTTGGCCTTCAGTCCAGAGTCTGGTGGCAGGTCAGCTCTGCACACCTTGTCTGGCTTGCTGCATGCACTGAACTCACTACCAACCGTTGCTGGGGAGATAATATCTCCTCACAACCCCGCCCAGTGGCCTGTGATAGGCCAGAGCAGAACCCAGTCTGGGTCTGAACACCGAAGGGGAAACATATAAGGGAAAAGCTGCACAAAAATACACTTAACATAGAGCAAACTTACAGACATAAAACCCAGAGGCACACAAGACAAACACATAAAAGCAGTAGCACTCTGGGATGCTGCACTTCCATCTTTCCATCACCTCTGAGCAGCTTCCCTGTCCCCCCAGCATGATGCTGCCCCCTATGTGTCACAGTGGGGATGACAGTATGTTCAGGGGGATGAGCAGGGTTACTTTGCATTTAGGCCATAAAGTTCCCCTTTGGTCTCCTCTGAGCAGAGCACCTTCTCCCACATGTTTGCTGTGTCCCCTATATGACTTGTGGCCCCTATATGACTTGTGGCCATAAACTGCAGATGCCACTTCTTATGTCTTTCTTACAACAATGGATTTCTTCTTGCCGCTCCTCCATATAGATTGGCAGATTTGTGGGGTGCGCAGTGACTTCTAGTTGTCCTGTGGACAGATTCTCCCTGTACCTGAGGATTTCTGCAGCTCCTCCACAGTGACCATGGGCCTCTTGGCTGCTTCTCTGACCAGCGCTCTCCTTGCTCAGTGATCTGTCAGTTTAGGTGGTCGGCCATGTCTTGGTAGGTTTGCAGTTGTAGAATACTTTTTCCATGTTTGGATGATGGATTGAACAGCGCTCCTTGGGATGCTCAGAGCTTGGGATATGTTTTTATAACCTAACCCTGCTTTACACTTCTCCACAACTTTATCTCTGACCTGTCTGGTGAGTTCCTTGGTCTTCATGATGCTGTTTGTTCACTAGTGTTCTCTAACAAACCACTGAGGCCTTCACAGAACAGATATATTTATACTGAGACTAAATTACACACAGCCAAACTCTATTAACTCATTAAGTGACTTCTGAGGGCAATTGTGTGGACTGGATTATATTTAGGGGTATCAGAGTACAGGGGGCTGAAGACTTTTGCACATCACACTTTTCAGATTTTTATTAGATTATAATTTTGATAACCTTGTATCATTTTCCTTCTACTTCAGAATTATCTGCTACTTTGTGTTGGTTATCACTGAAAATCTCAAGGAAATACATTTAAGTTTGTGGTTGTGAGGTGAGAAAATGTGACAAAGGTCAAGGGGTAGGAAGACTTTTGCAAGCCACTGTAGATAGAAAGATAGATATGAGATAGATAGATAGATAGATAGATAGATATGAGATAGATATATAGATAGATAGATAGATATGAGATAGATAGATATGAGATAGATAGATATGAGATGGCTAGATAGATAGATAGATAGATAGATAGATAGATAGATAGATAGATAGATATGAGATAGATAGATAGATAGATAGATAGATATGAGATGGATAGATATGAGATAGATATCTAGATATGAGATAGATATGAGATAGATAGATAGATATGAGATAGATAGATAGATATGAGATAGATAGATAGATAGATAGATATGAGCTAGATAGATATGAGATAGATAGATAGAGAGATAGATAGGAGATAGATAGATATGAGATAGATAGATAGAGAGATAGATAGGAGATAGATAGATAGATAGATAGATATGAAATAGATAGATATGAGATAGATAGATAGATATGAGATAGATAGATAGATAGATATGAGATAGATAGATAGATAGATAGATAGATAGATATGAGATAGATAGATATGGGATAGATATGAGATAGATAGATAGATAGATAGATAGATAGATATGAGATAGATAGATAGATAGATATGAGATAGATAGATAGATAGATAGATAGATAGATAGATAGATATGAGATAGATAGATAGATATGAGATAGATAGATAGATATGAGATAGATAGAGAGATAGATAGATATGAGATAGATAGATAGATAGATATGAGCTAGATAGATATGAGATAGATAGATAGAGAGATAGATAGGAGATAGATAGATAGGAGATAGATAGATATGAGATAGATAGAGAGATAGATAGGAGATAGATAGATAGATTAGATAGATAGATAGATATGAGATAGATACATAGATAGATAGATAGATAGATAGATAGATAGATATGAGATAGATACTGTAGGGAACTGCCATTTCTACTAGTATATAATGTATCTGGCTTCTTTGCCCCTGCAGTTTGGCTTCAGAGACCCCAGGCATTTAGTGCAAGTTTTGTTTTGTAAATACAGTGAGTCAGACACATGTGAGGCAGAGCTGCTGGGGGGAGAGATGTGAGCAGAGCTGCTGAGACAGACATGTTATGTCTGGGGGAGTCTAAGAGCCACTTGTTCCTCTTTACTTCACAGTATATAGTTAGGTATGTGTTACCCCCTATATACTCACAGGACCTAGCTAGTAACTGTAGTTAGGGATCCATATATATATACAGTTCAGGGCAGTGATAGGTTAGGCTTCTGAAGGCCAACTAGCTAGTTAGAGGCCCGGTGGCACTAGTAGTTTAGCTGGCAGGTTAAGGACTCAGTGTTAGGGTAGTCAGGCCTGCATCTACTGCCGTCACCGTCGCCCTGTTTGCTGCCTGTGAAGAATCTCACCATCATCATCATCATCTCCTGATCGGCTGTCTGTCATCTCCTGGAAGAATCCGAGGATCCACAGTCATCCACAGGGGCCCCTGCATCTCTTCTGTTGCCTGGAGGTATTGTGCACTGGACTCTTGCTATATATCTATATATATACCCGGGTATATAACCTAAGACGGTTGAGGACTTGCTGGTTGTTGTAGTATTGCTGTGTTCTGAGTATATTGTATGTATGTATTATTACCCTGTTGATTCTTATAAAGCTACTGTTATAACCTTATGTGGTATCTGTATGTATTCTTCAGACTGTGAGATTAGTACAGTGATCCTTGTTAAGGCTACTAACTGTACTTCATGGGTAAGTCCCAGGAAGAGATCCTCCCTGTAATACAGAGGCTCTATCCTGGGTGGAGGCACTGATATATTTCATATATGTTCCCACTCTTCCCTTCAGCGAAGGCTTCAGGTCCCATTATACACACAGGTCAGCGCCAGAGTCTGTTGCGGGAGGGATAATACTCATACCCCCCCCAAATAGGGCTACATTTGGAGGCACTGCTGAGATTTAGAAGTGGGAATAGTCATTGATATGGAGAAGCGATATAGCTCAGAGGGGAACCTCCCACTAGCTACTACATGGGATTACCGACCGCCTGTTCCTCCCCTGGTTCAGGTAAAGGAAGAACCCCGCTCAGCCAGTTACCCCCCCAGTATGGCTGTCGCTAGCAGTTCCTCTAGTGACAGTGCTATTAGCACTTTAGCCAGGCTGACTGAAATGTTAGCTCAGGGCCTGCAGGCCACTCACTACAAGAAACTAAAAGTATTCTCTGGTAATGTCCCAGTACCACAAGGGGAGGAAAACTTTGAGATATGGAAAGAACATACTCTCCAATGCCTGAAGGAATGGTCTTGCTCTGAAGAAGGCAAGCGGCAGCGTATCAGTGAAAGTTTGCGGTCTCCTGCTGCAGAATTGATCCGCTTGTACAGAGACTCTCATGAAGGAGTGAGTGCATTGGACTATATACAAGTACTGTCTGATCACTTTGAGCCATACTATGACCTTGCCCAGATGGTTGCTGATTACCGAATGGTTCGTCAAAAAGAAGGGGAAAATGTCTCTACTTTTATTAACCGTTTACAGCTACTTCTTTCACGTCTGGTGTACCACGCAGCTATATCTACTTCAGAGGTAGACGCTCTGAGAACCAGTCAGTTGGTGAGAGGGTTACAACCTCATCATCCTCTTGCTCAAGTACTCAAGGTCTTACTATCTGATAGAGTCCTTCCATTTCCTGACTTAATGAAGTTAGTGAAGAAACAAGAAGCTGACATTAGTTTTAGTACCCCTAAGAAAGCGAAAAGCATCTCTAAAGAAGATGTTGTTCCTAATTCAAACAAGGACAAACCAGCGGAGCGGTCAGAACTTAGACAGTCCGCCACTCCACCCACTGCCACTCAACGGAGGAAAGATGCTAGAACCTGTTATAAATGTGGTCAGACGGGCCATACTGCCAGACAGTGTACGGAGGACAGTGAGGGATTGAGACACAGTGCTGTCTTCTCTATTCAGAATCAAAGACACCGAAGGAAGGCGGGCCGAGTAAATACCAGAGGCGCTATCGCGGGCTCCAGGTCCGTTGTCAAAGTCACTGTCAATGGTCATGCCGCTCCTGCCCTGTTTGATACAGGATCTCAAGTGACCCTGATTTATCGCTCGTTCTACCAAAAGTATCTGAGGGATATACCTCTTCAGTCTACAGGACAAATGAAATTGTGGGGGCTTAATTCAGGATCATATCCTGTAGATGGCAGCCTACAAGTAGTTATAGCTGTCCCTGAATTAGAAGATCAGAGTGTCGCTCCCATGAAGATTACGGCTCTTGTCTGTCCTGATACAGGGGATTCTTGTGCAGCTCCTGTGATACTTGGCACTAATTGTCCCGCAGTGCATTATGCTTTTCAGAAGTTTCTTGGAAGAGATTGGAACCCTGCAGCTCAGCCGGTGAATATATCTTCTGATCTTAGAGAACTCTGTGATGCCCTGTCTACTGGCTATCGACATGGAATGGTATATCATATCGGTGAGAGAACCGTGGAAGTTCCTGCCGGCGGGGAGAGAATTCTGAGAGTAGCCTCCAGCATTGCTCCCGATTTGCTTGAAGGGGGGAGTTATGTCCTTATGGAAACCCCTGAAGAAATGATTAACCAGAATGGCTGGATGGTGATCCCAGAGAGAAAGGACTGGAGAAATAAAGTGGAGTTATCTACCTGTGTGACAGTGAGGAACTGTTCACCGCATCCGATTGTAATTGGACCATACCAGAATGTGGCCCACTGCTACCCTGTGCTTGGAGTAAATCCATACGCTGAAGTGTGCAGGATTCAAATCCGAGATGCAATCCCTAATCTCAATCTTGACTTGAGTGATCCACATTTACCAGAGGCCTGGAATCAGCGACTGACACAGAAGTTGTCTGAATTATCGGAAGTGTTCTCCATGGATGATATGGATGTAGGTTGTGCTAAAAGTGCTCAACACACTTTCCGATTGACCGATTCTACTCCCTTCCGGGAGCGTCCACGGAGAGTTGCTCCAAAGGATGTTGATGAATTAAGACAGACTCTACAGCAAATGAAAGGTCAGGGGATCATTGTGGACAGTAAGAGCCCCTATGCCTCACCTATTGTGGTGGTAAGAAAAAAATCTGGAGCAATTCGCCTATGTGTGGATTACAGAACTCTGAACCGGAGAACCTTACCTGATCAGTATACACTGCCGAGAATTGAAGAAGCTCTGGAAGCTCTGAATGGAAACTGTTGGTTCACAGTGCTGGACCTAAGATCGGGATACTATCAAGTCCCAATGGCACCTGAGGATCAGGAAAAGACAGCCTTCATATGCCCCTTGGGTTTCTTTCAGTTCACTCGTATGCCGCAAGGTACAAAAGGTGCGCCAGCAACGTTCCAAAGGTTGATGGAAAGAGTGTTAGGTGATTTAGTGCCCCGGGAATGCCTTGTATATCTTGATGACATTATTGTGTTTGGAAAGACGCTGGAAGAACATGAAGAACGACTCATGAGAGTACTCCATCGCTTAAAAGAAGAGGGGCTGAAGTTGTCGGCTGACAAATGCAAATTTTGTAGATCTTCGGTCACTTATGTAGGTCATATTGTTTCTGCTGAAGGAGTTGCTACCGATCCTGGTAAGATTGAAGCTGTGGTGAATTGGCCCCGACCGCAAAATATTACGGAGTTGCAATCTTTCTTGGGGTTTTGTGGATTCTATCGACGATTTGTGGAAGGATATTCAAAAATTGCTCGAGCCCTCCTCGACCTGTTGAAGAGTGATGCAGGAGATCCGGGAAAGAAGAAAGGGTCTTCCAAAAGCCTTTTTGGCGATAGGTGGACTGCGGATTGTGAAGAAGCATTTAAGTTGTTGAAGAAGAAATTGACAGAAGCTCCCGTTCTGGCTTATGCTGATGCACAGAAGCCATATGTGCTACATGTAGATGCCAGCTTTGAAGGATTAGGTGGCGTGCTGCACCAAGAATACCCGGCCGGGTTACGGCCCATAGCTTTCATAAGTCGAAGTCTTTCTCCCAGCGAGAAAAATTATCCAGTACATAAATTGGAGTTTTTGGCGCTCAAGTGGGCCATTGTTGATAAATTACATGACTATTTATACGGAGCCACGTTTGAAGTAAGAACAGACAACAATCCACTGACATACGTTTTGTCAACCGCTAAACTCGATGCTACAGGACATCGCTGGTTGGCAGCTTTATCCAACTACCAATTCACACTCAAGTATAAATCGGGGCCTAAGAACATTGGGGCAGATGCTCTATCAAGACGGCCTGGATTACCTAGTCCGGAAGTAGTGGATGAATGGGAAGAAGTGCCAAGTCCTGGAGTAGGAGCTTTGTGTGCCATGGCTGCTGTAGTTGAAGACCGAGTAGCCTTTTCTGAAACTCGGCTTATTGACTCTATTGGGGGAGGTCCCGAAGCTGTACCAGACATGTTTGCCTACCCTGCCGCTTTAGGATCCTTTGAGAGTTGTTCTATATCTTCAAAGCGAATGATCTGGAGTCAAAAGACTGATCCTTTAATTGGACCTCTTTATCAAGCAGTGAGTTCTCAAGACAGAGAAATGTTAAAGACATCCCTACCCTCTGAATGCAGTCAACTTCTACGAGATTGGGAGAAGTTTGAAATAGACAATGGCCTACTTTATCGTGTGGTGCTGTATCATGATCACCCTGGAAGGCGCCAACTAGTTATTCCAAGCTGCTTTCAGAAGATGATTTTCCGAAGTCTGCATGATTATCATGGTCATTTGGGACCTGAGAAGACTTATGGCCTAATACAAGACCGATTCTACTGGCCCAAAATGAGAGATACCGTGACTCGTCTGTGTAGGTGCTGTCGCAGATGTTTGCAGAGGAAGACTGTTCCGGTTCGAGCGGCCTTCATGGGACACTTGAAGAGTTCGGGCCCCATGGATCTTGTCTGCATAGACTTCCTTTGTATTGACAACGACTCCAGAGGATTTGGAAATGTATTGGTGGTGACTGATCACTTCACACGATATGCTCAAGCCTTTCCGACTAAGGATCAAAAAGCAGTCACTGTTGCAAGAGTGCTTTGGGAAAAGTATTTTATCCATTATGGCTTACCACACCGGTTGCATTCTGATCAAGGCCGGGATTTTGAGAGTAACCTGATCAAAGAGTTACTTCAGTTGTTGAACATCCGCAAAAGTCGGACGACGCCTTACCATCCAGAGGGAGATGCCCTTCCTGAAAGATTTAACAGGACTTTACTTGATATGCTTGGTACCTTACGAATTGAGGATAAGCGATCCTGGAGTAGAAAAGTGGAGGCTATGGTGCATGCCTATAATAGTACAAGGCACGAGAGCACAGGATATTCACCATACTTTCTGATGTTTGTAAAAGAGAGCCTAGGCTACCTATTGACATCTTGTTGGGAGTCTCTACCGATGGTATCAGTCATCGAGATCATTACCGATACGTGGCACGTTTGAAAGAAACGCTTAAGAGTGCTTATCAGCTGGCTGAGGAAAATGCGGCCAAAGTGAATGAAGGAAATCAAAGGAGATTTGATCTTCGAGTAAGATACCGAGAATTGAACCCTGGGGACCATGTTCTGCTACGGAATTTGGGAGCATCTGCAAAACATAAGCTGGCTGATCGATGGCGGAGTGAACTCTTTACAGTGGTAGATCGGTTGCCTGGAATACCAGTCTACAAGATAAAAGGACGGGACGGGAGGATCAGGACTTGGCATAGAAATCATTTGTTGCCTGTACCTCAGATTGATGGTATGGATATCTCCAATGATGGCTCGGCCTGCGATTCTCCACAGTCCTTAGCCGATATTCCACCTGACCTTCCTGAAACTCCTGAGAGTGATTGGACTGTGGCTCCTGAAGTTCCTAGATCACCAGTATCTTCTCCTTCAGGGAGACCTATGAACCCTCAAACTCCAGAATTCGTACCTAGATCTGTGTCTACAGATGAGCAGGGATCTAGCTCTCCTACGCCACCAGCACCATCCCCTCCCATGGCAGACAACCCTAGTTTAGGGCCTGGACATGCTAGTTTACCTCAGAGAGAGGTACGGAGAGGAGAGAGAATTAGACACCCTCCACCTATGCTGACATATGATAGTTTGGGGGACCCCAGATTTACTACTCAGCCTCATTTATACCATGCTTGGGTGGGTGCAGTGTCCACTTTGGTCAATATGTTACCAATTTTCGCTCCTGCTGGCATGTATACCTATTAACCTGTTGTGACTCTGTAAATGCAAAAGCAACCATATTGATATTGTCATTGGTAATGTTGACTGTATACTATGACTTTGTATGTCTTTGACGTGACGTAAAGATTTCACCAGAGGGAGAGTGTAGGGAACTGCCATTTCTACTAGTATATAATGTATCTGGCTTCTTTGCCCCTGCAGTTTGGCTTCAGAGACCCCAGGCATTTAGTGCAAGTTTTGTTTTGTAAATACAGTGAGTCAGACACATGTGAGGCAGAGCTGCTGGGGGGAGAGATGTGAGCAGAGCTGCTGAGACAGACATGTTATGTCTGGGGGAGTCTAAGAGCCACTTGTTCCTCTTTACTTCACAGTATATAGTTAGGTATGTGTTACCCCCTATATACTCACAGGACCTAGCTAGTAACCGTAGTTAGGGATCCATATATATATATATATATAGTTCAGGGCAGTGATAGGTTAGGCTTCCGAAGGCCAACTAGCTAGTTAGAGGCCCGGTGGCACTAGTAGTTTAGCTGGCAGGTTAAGGACTCAGTGTTAGGGTAGTCAGGCCTGCATCTACTGCCGTCACCGTCGCCCTGTTTGCTGCCTGTGAAGAATCTCACCATCATCATCATCATCTCCTGATCGGCTGTCTGTCATCTCCTGGAAGAATCCGAGGATCCACAGTCATCCACAGGGGCCCCTGCATCTCTTCTGTTGCCTGGAGGTATTGTGCACTGGACTCTTGCTATATATTTATATATATACCCGGGTATATAACCTAAGACGGTTGAGGACTTGCTGGTTGTTGTAGTATTGCTGTGTTCTGAGTATATTGTATGTATGTATTATTACCCTGTGGATTCTTATAAAGCTACTGTTATAACCTTATGTGGTATCTGTATGTATTCTTCAGACTGTGAGATTAGTACAGTGATCCTTGTTAAGGCTACTAACTGTACCTCATGGGTAAGTCCCGGGAAGAGACCGCCCTGTAATACAGAGGCTCTATCCTGGGTGGAGGCACTGATATATTTCATATATGTTCCCACTCTTCCCTTCAGCGAAGGCTTCAGGTCCCATTATACACACAGGTCAGCGCCAGAGTCTGTTGCGGGAGGGATAATACTCACCCCCCCCCCCCCCAAATAGGGCTACAATACATAGATAGATAGATAGATAGATAGATAGATAGATAGATAGATAGATAGATATGAGAGAGATAGATAGATATGAGATAGATAGATATGAGATAGATAGATAGATAAATAGATAGATAGATAGATAGATATGAGATAGATACATAGATAGATAGATAGTTTTTCTGTTAAATTCTATTCAGTCTGGAAACCTACTGTATGGACGGACATTGTGGTTAGTTCTCTGAATAGTCATATATGTGTACTTGTCTCCTAGAAGTGTGGGCTAGATACATAGATTGTACTTGTAGATTGTACTTGTAGTTGTCAGCACTTCCTGTGTAAATCTTCAGTCCTCGGATACTTATAAACAGAAGTTCTGAATGACGCTGAGCAGCTGACACTGACCTGTGGAGGGGATGAGGGTCCGCTGCCTGTACCTGCTGCTACTTCCAGGTATAATATATAGGAGAGGAGCCTATACCCCTGATAGCCTAGTATGTGCACCCCCAGCTCCCTTAAAACCTAAATCCCAGCACACAGCTGTGTACACTCCATGGACAGATGTTAGTAGTAGTATGGGTTATACTGAGTGACTGTAAACCTGGCACTTCATAAGTTGTGGAGTATGCCACAAGTGTTTGTAATATGTGATCTGCTGGTGCAATATGTGACCTCCTGGTGTAATAAGTGCTGTAAGTGCGATGAACATGATGTTGTGTCTCCGGGGTTGAGCCGCTGCACAATGCCAGGTGTTACATGGAGTGATGTAAAGCAGGTTGTCATCGCTGCACCCTGGGGAAGGGATATGTGTTCTGTGCAGTGAAGATTGACCTCTGACTACCTGACAATGGATGAATCTGGATATACAGTAACACCATCACAGACAGTCTCACCCTACACCCCCGACAACCACTCTACCCAACTGCTCGGTGCTCTTCATCTTTAACATGTTTCTCCACCGTCACTGATGAAAAGCTTTCCACCCTAATCTCTAAATCCCACCTCACCTCCTGTGCACTCGACCCCATCCAGTCACACCTCATCCCCAAACTGTCTGAAGACATTACTCCTGCCCTAACCCATCTCTTCAACCTATCCCTAACCAATGGATCCTTCCCCTCCGCCTTCAAACATGCTACCATCACACCTATACTTAAGAAACCCTCCCTGGACCGGTCCTCTCCAGCCAACTATCGCCCCATCTCACTGCTCCCGTACGCCTCTAAACTGCTGGAGCAACACGTCCACTCCGAACTGTCCTCCTATCTCTCGTCTAATGTGCTCTCTGACAGACTACAGTCATGCTTCAGACCCCATCACTCCACAGAAACTGCCCTAACCAAGGTCACTAATGTCCTTCTAACTGCCAAAGCCAAACGTAACTATTCTGTCCTCCTCCTCCTCCTCGACCTCTCCTCTGCCTTTGACACAGTCGACCATTCCCTCCTGTTACATACTCTCTCATCCCTTGGCATCTCAGACCTGGCCCTTTCCTGGATCTCCTCATACCTCACCAACCGCACACTCAGCGTCTCCCACTCACACACCACCTCCCCGCCACGCCATCTTTCTGTAGGTGTCCCCCAAGGCTCCATCCTAGGACCCCTCCTGTTCTCCATCTACACCCTAGGCCTTGGCCAACTCATAGAATCCCATGGTTTCCATTACCATTGCTATGCTGACGACACCCAAATATATCTCTCTGGACCAGACATTACCTCCCTATTGTCCAGAGTCCCAGAATGTCTAGCAGCCGTAGCCTCCTTTTCATCCTCCCGCTTTCTCAAACTCAACATGGAGAAAACGGAGTTCATAATCTTCGCCCCTCCTCGCTTGGCCCCCCTACCTGACCCATCTATCAAACTTAATGGAACCACTCTCACCCCAGTCCCACAGGCCCGCTGCCTTGGGATAACCTTGGACTCTGACCTATCCTTCAAGTCGTATATTCAAACCCTCAACACCTCCTGCTGCCTCCAACTCAAGAACATCCACCGAATCCGCTCCTTCCTCACCCCTGAAACTACAAAGATGCTTGTCCATGCCCTCATAATCTCCCGCCTAGACTACTGTAACACCCTTCTCCATGGCCTCCCAGCTAACACCCTCGCTCCCCTCCAGTCCACCTTAAACTGTGCTGCTCGCCTAATACACTTCTCCCCCTGTTCTTCATCGGCCGCTCCCCTCTGCCAATCCCTTCACTGGCTACCCATCGCCCAGCGAATAGAGTTCAAATTACTAACACTGACATACAAAGCCATCCACAACCTGTCCCCTCCATATATCTCCGACCTAATCTCCCGCTACCTGCCCACACGTAACCTCCGACCCTCCAAAGACCTCCTACTCCGCTCTGCTCTCATCCGCTCCTCACACAACCGTCTCCAAGACTTCTCCCGTGCATCCTCCATACTCTGGAACTCATTACCAAGACACATAAGACTGTCCCCCACAGTCACAAGCTTCAAGAAGGCCCTGAAGACTCACCTATTCAGGAAGACCTACAACCTCCAATAACACTACTGTCACCACACCGCCATCTGTACAGCCTCTACCCCCACCTTCTGTCTCTATCCCTCGTCCCTCATAGACTGTAAGCCCTTGCTGGCAGGGCCCTCTATCCCACTGTGCCAGTGATCACTGCTAGTATTATATTTGTGTTGTATATTTTGTGTACTGTATGTAAACCCTCAAATGTAAAGCACCATGGAATTAATATAATAATGTACAGCACCATGGGAGTAATATAATAATGTACAGCACCATGGAAGTAATATAATAATGTACAGAGCACCATGGAATTAATATAATAATGTACAGAGCACCATGGAATTAATATAATAATGTACAGAGCACCATGGGATTAATATAATAATGTACAGCACCATGGGATTAATATAATAATGTACAGCACCATGGGATTAATATAATAATGTACAGAGCACCATGGAATTAATATAATAATGTACAGAGCACCATGGGATTAATATAATAATGTACAGCACCATGGGATTAATATAATAATGTACAGCACCATGGGATTAATATAATAATGTACAGAGCACCATGGAATTAATATAATAATGTACAGAGCACCATAGAATTAATATAATAATGTACAGAGCACCATGGAATTAATATAATAATGTACAGAGCACCATGGAATTAATATAATAATGTACAGCACCATGGAATTAATATAATAATGTACAGCACATGGAATTAATATAATAATGTACAGAGCACCATGGAATTAATATAATAATGTACAGCACATGGAATTAATATAATAATGTACAGCACCATGGAATTAATATAATAATGTACAGCACCATGGAATTAATATAATAATGTACAGCACCATGGAATTAATATAATAATGTACAGAGCACCATGGAATTAATATAATAATGTACAGCACATGGAATTAATATAATAATGTACAGAGCACCATGGAATTAATATAATAATGTACAGCACATGGAATTAATATAATAATGTACAGATCACCATGGAATTAATATAATAATGTACAGATCACCATGGAATTAATATAATAATGTACAGATCACCATGGAATTAATATAATAATATACAGCACCATGGAATTAATATAATAATGTACAGAGCACCATGGAATTAATATAATAATGTACAGAGCACCATGGAAGTAATATAATAATGTACAGAGCACCATGGGATTAATATAATAATGTACAGCACCATGGAATTAATATAATAATGTACAGAGCACCATGGAATTAATATAATAATGTACAGCACCATGGAATTAATATAATAATGTACAGAGCACCATGGAATTAATATAATAATGTACAGAGCACCATGGAATAAATATAATAATGTACAGAGCACCATGGAATAAATATAATAATGTACAGAGCACCATGGAATTAATATAATAATGTACAGAGCACCATGGAATTAATATAATAATGAACAGAGCACCATGGAATTACTATAATAATGTACAGCACCATGGAATTAATGTTGCTATATAAATAAACAATAATAATAACAGGTGTCGGAGAACCACTACCTATAGCACCTTCACAATGTGGTGGGGGTGTCTATAAATTACCTGCCTGGATTGTATTTTTTATCTTTGTCACCCGATATATATAACGGTGATGGGCGGCAGGGCCAGATTGTGTCCTGTGCCCTCAGGATGTATATAGAGCTGAATATAATGGTGGATAAAAGAACCGTCAGCTCCGAGCTCCGCCATTCACACTGCAACCCCCCCATGTGCTGTACAATGTAATGACATTATCACACCGACTGCTCCAAGCCAGGGATGGCACACAGCGGAGGAAACCTGTAGACAGTGCTGTGTGAACAGGGGCCAGGTGAGGTTTACACCTGGGAGGAATTGTACTGTGTATGGGGCCACTAAGGGGGAAATGTGTTGTATGGGGCCACTAAGGGGGAAATGTGCTGTATGGGGCCACTATGAGGGAATTGTACTGTGTGGAGCCACTTCTGGCAAATTTTACTGTATGGGGCCGCTACAAGGGTGTTATATTGTGTGGGACCCTAAGACGGAATTTTTACAGTATTCTGTGTGATACCATCTGCTGAGCTGTGTATCTAATCCTATCATCATTCTGTATGAGCTGTCGCTGTCACCCCCAGGTCTGGTCCAGGCGTCCATCCATGAGGTCCTGTCCTTCACTGCCGGGGACACGGTGACCCTGAGCTGCTCGGATGGAACCAACAGAACCAGAAATGTATCAGATTTGACACAAATTATATGGAGTAAAGAAAATGGATTTCACCTTCTACGTTTTGTATCAGATGGCCAAAAAAACACATCAAACTTCACAGACCCCAGAATCTTCTTCCTGCTTACACGGCTCCCCCCAGTGCTCGAAATAAGAGACGCCCAACCCGAGGACACTGGGAATTATACGTGTGATCTAACTATGACTGAATCAGGAAACTTTGAGAAATCCTGGATAATTCTGATATCAGGTAAGAGTCACATTCACTATAAATCTTCGAGGCCTTGTGACACTTTATACATCATTACACATACAAAGTCACATAAATAGTAAGTTCCCTCCACATAAATAGTAAGTGCCCTCCACATAAATAGTAAGTACCCCCCACATAAATAGTAAGTGCCCTCCACATAAATAGTAAGTACCCCCCACATAAATAGTAAGTACCCTCCACATAAATAATAAGTACCCCCCACATAAATAGTAAGTGCCCCCCACATAAATAGTAAGTGCCCCCCACCTAAATAGTAAGTACCCCCACATAAATAGTAACTGACCCCCACATAAATAGTAACTGCCCCCCACATAAATAGTAAGTACCCCCCACATAAATAGTAAGTGCCCTCCACATAAATAGTAACTGCCCCCCACATAAATAGTAACTGCCCCCCACATAAATAGTAAGTACCCCCCACATAAATAGTAAGTGCCCTCCACATAAATAGTAACTGCCCCCCACATAAATAGTAACTGCCCCCCACATAAATAGTAACTGCCCCCCACATAAATAGTAAGTACCCCCCACATAAATAGTAAGTGCCCTCCACATAAATAGTAAGTACCCCCCACATAAATAGTAAGTGCCCACCACATAAATAGTAAGTACCCCCACATAAATAGTAACTGCCCCCCACATAAATAGTAAGTGCCCCCCACATAAATAGTAAGTACCCCCACATAAATAGTAACTTCCCCCCACATAAATAGTAAGTGCCCCCCACATAAATAGTAAGTGCCCCCCACATAAATAGTAAGTACCCCCACATAAATAGTAACTGCCCCCCACATAAATAGTAACTGCCCCCCACATAAATAGTAAGTACCCCCCACATAAATAGTAAGTACCCCCCACATAAATAATAAGTGCCCTCCACATAAATAGTAAGTACCCCCACATAAATAGTAAGTACCCACCACATAAATAGTAAGTGCCCTCCACATAAATAGTAAGTACCCCCACATAAATAGTAAGTACCCACCACATAAATAGTAAGTGCCCTCCATATAAATAGTAAGTACCCCCACATAAATAGTAAGTGCCCTACACATAAATAGTAAGTACCCTCCACATAAATAGTAACTGCCCCCCACATAAATAGTAAGTGCCCTCCACATAAATAGTAAGTACCCACCACATAAATAGTAAGTACCCTCCACATAAATAGTAAGTACCCCCCAGATAAATAGTAAGTACCCCACATAAATAGTAAGTGCCCTCCACATAAATAGTAAGTACCCACCACATAAATAGTAAGTACCCTCCACATAAATAGTAAGTACCCTCCACATAAATAGTAAGTACCCCCCACATAAATAGTAAGTACCCCCCACATAAATAGTAAGTACCCACCACATAAATAGTAAGTACCCCCACATAAATAGTAAGTACCCCCCACATAAATAGTAACTACCCCTTACATAAATAGTAAGTACCCCCACATAAATAGTAAGTGCCCTCCACATAAATAGTAAGTACCCCCACATAAATAGTAAGTGCCCTCCACATAAATAGTAACTACCCCCACATAAATAGTAAGTACCCTCCACATAAATAGTAACTACCCCCACATAAATAGTAAGTACCCCCCACATAAATAGTAACTACCCTCCACATAAATAGTAACTGCCCCCACATAAATAGTAACTACCCCCACATAAATAGTAAGTACCCACCACATAAATAGCAACTACCCCCACATAAATAGTAAGTACCTCCCACATAAATAGTAACTACCCCCACATAAATAGTAAGTACCCCCCACATAAATAGTAACTACCCCCACATAAATAGTAAGTGCCCTCCACATAAATAGTAACTACCCTCCACATAAATAGTAACTGCCCCCACATAAATAGTAACTACCCCCCACATAAATAGTAACTACCCCCACATAAATAGTAAGTACCCCCCACATAAATAGTAACTACCCCCACATAAATAGTAAGTGCCCTCCACATAAATAGCAACTACCCCCACATAAATAGTAAGTACCCCCCACATAAATAGTAACTACCCTCCACATAAATAGTAACTGCCCCCACATAAATAGCAACTACCCCCACATAAATAGTAAGTACCTCCCACATAAATAGTAACTACCCCCACATAAATAGTAAGTACCCCCCACATAAATAGTAAGTACCCCCACATAAATAGTAAGTACCCCCCACATAAATAGTAAGTGCCCTCCACATAAATAGTAACTACCCCCACATAAATAGTAAGTGCCCTCCACATAAATAGCAACTACCCCCACATAAATAGTAAGTACCCCCCACATAAATAGTAACTACCCTCCACATAAATAGTAACTGCCCCCACATAAATAGCAACTACCCCCACATAAATAGTAAGTACCTCCCACATAAATAGTAACTACCCCCACATAAATAGTAAGTACCCCCCACATAAATAGTAAGTACCCCCACATAAATAGTAAGTACCCCCCACATAAATAGTAAGTGCCCTCCACATAAATAGTAATATCAGATCAGCTTTTTCAGGTCAATGCGGCTACAGGTAATGGTAACAATTCCAGGCGCCACACCTGCCAAAGGTGTAGCGGTGGATTTAGGTAGTTCATTGGTGCACATCGTTTAGTGGGTGAGCAGCATGGCATTGTTATTACCTGTAACAGGTACAGCTGATCTGCAGGGGTCCTGGCAGTGGGTCCCTAGAAACAATTCCACTGGTGGGCCCTAGACATCCCAGTCCGACACTGCGTCCATAGCTGATCTCACTTGACATCTACATTGGGGTGGTAGAGGGAGACCACCATAGACCAGGACAACTATAAACTATACCTATGAACACCTGGGATTTGCTAGGACTTCTGGAACAATGGAGGTAAGTAACTATTTCACCTATGCCAGAAAACTGGTGCAGATGGGTGTAGATGTGCAAAATCTTTGGTGCACAGCCGTTATTGGTGCCAAAGATGCACTACATTGTTATTTTACAACTTCTGTGAAGAGTAGGTGGAGCTGGGCGGGGAACAAGCGGACCAGGGCAATGACACCTTGGCCCATCTTATTTACTGTAACTCACACTAGGAAACTGACATGAGTTATACAACTATGTACCTGGACACCTTGGTAGTTAATATGAATATGCACATAATTACTGCTATACGAAGCTGTTTGTATCTAATCAGATTCACCGACATTACCAAGGTTGGAAAACCCATGATTTTGGGGCTTTCCCTGCCTAAAAACATCATCCTGAAGCTGCCCCAGTCCCTGACCATCTGTAAATGGTACATGGCTCTTTCCAGTACCCCTGGTGGTGGTGGTCATTGGAGTAATATTGAGGAATTAGAGATAAGCCCCGCCTTTAGTAATAGATTATGTCAATCAGACAGTGGCCATTACTAAGGCAATAGTAATGAAGAAAGAAAACACAAAGATGTTAAAAAAAAACTTATTGACATAAAATCCCCCCACATGACACTCACTGACCAGTTTATTAAAAATTTAAGCAATGTAGTCCACCGAATGTGATGGAATCCAATTAGTAAAAACACATTAAAAGAAACACCCATTGGTAAAACATAAACAGACGGCCGTGTTTGTCCTAGAGTGCTAGGGATGGGGTCCATATGGTCCTGGGAGCCCCCAGAGTTTCATACACTATGTGTTTAAGACAATTCAACCTTAAATTAGGACTGGACTGCCTGAAGCCAAAACAAAATGAAACTTGAGATGTTCTGTCACTGCATATAATGTATACCATCAGACATTTCAATATTTTAGTGGGATGTAGAAAATGTTGCAAAATTTCCAGGCTTTGCTCAGCTCCAAAATTTTATATCTGGGCCCCTGACACCTGTACTGCCCTGATGGGGGCCCTGCTTGCAACAGTGTGAACTGGACATCATCACTGTTAGTATTGTATTGGTTTTGTATATTTTGTGTACCGTATCTAAATCCTCAAATGTACAGTAACATGGAATTGATATAATAACGTACAGAGCACCATGGAATTAATATAATAATGTACAGCACCATGGAATTAATATAATAATGTACAGAGCACCATGGAATTAATATAATAATGTACAGCACCATGGAATTAATATAATAATGTACAGCACCATGGAATAAAAAAAATAATGTAGAGCACCATGGAATTAATATAATAATGTACAGCACCATGGAATTAATATAATAATGTAGAGCACCATGGAATTAATATAATAATGTAGAGCACCATGGGAGTAATATAATAATGTACAGCACCATGGAATTAATATAATAATGTACAGCACCATGGAATTAATATAATAATGTACAGCACCATGGAATTAATATAATAATGTAGAGCACCATGGAATTAATATAATAATGTAGAGCACCATGGAATTAATATAATAATGTAGAGCACCATGGAATTAATATAATAATGTACAGCACCATGGGATTACTATAATAATGTACAGAGCACCATGGGATTCATATAATAATGTACAAAACCAAGGGATTAATATAATAATGTACAGCACCATGGGATTACTATAATAATGTACAGAGCACCATGGAATTACTATAATAATGTACAGAGCACCATGGAATTAATATAATAATGTACAAAACCAAGGGATTCATATAATAATGTAGAACACCATGGAATTAATATAATAATGTACAAAAACAAGGGAGTAATATAATAATGTACAGAACCAAGGGAGTAATATAATAATGTACAGCACCATGGAATTAATATAATAATGTACAGAGCACCATGGAATTAATATAATAATGTACAGAGTACCATGGAATTAATATAATAATGTACAGCACCATGGAATTAATATAATAATGTACAGAGCACCATGGGATTAATATAATAATGTACAGCACCATGGAATTAATATAATAATGTACAGCACCATGGAATTAATATAATAATGTACAAAAACAAGGGAGTAATATAATTATGTACAGAACCAAGGGAGTAATATAATAATGTACAGCACCATGGAATTAATATAATAATGTACAGAGCACCATGGAATTAATATAATAATGTACAGAGTACCATGGAATTAATATAATAATGTACAGAGCACCATGGGATTAATATAATAATGTACAGAGCACCATGGGATTAATATAATAATGTACAAAACCAAGGGAGTAATATAATAATGTACAGCACCATGGAATTAATATAATAATGTACAGAGCACCATGGAATTAATATAATAATGTACAGAGTACCATGGAATTAATATAATAATGTACAGAGCACCATGGAATTAATATAATAATGTACAGAGTACCATGGAATTAATATAATAATGTACAGAGCACCATGGAATTAATATAATAATGTACAGCACCATGGGATTAATATAATAATGTACAGAGCACCATGGGATTAATATAGTAATGTACAGAGCACCATGGAATTAATATAATAATGTACAGCACCATGGAATTAATATAATAATGTACAGAGCACCATGGAATTAATATAATAATGTACAGCACATGGAATTAATATAATAATGTACAGAGCACCATGGAATTACTATAATAATGTACAGCACCATGGAATTAATATAATAATGTACAGCACCATGGAATTAATATAATAATGTACAGCGCACCATGGAATTAATATAATAATGTACAGAGTACCATGGAATTAATATAATAATGTACAGAGCACCATGGAATTAATATAATAATGTACAGCACCATGGAATTAATATAATAATTTACAGCACATGGAATTAATATAATAATGTACAGAGCACCATGGAATTACTATAATAATGTACAGCACCATGGAATTAATATAATAATGTACAGCACCATGGAATTAATATAATAATGTACAGCACCATGGAATTAATATAATAATGTATAGAGCACCATGGAATTAATATAATAATGTACAGCACAATGGGATTAATATAATAATGTACAGCACCATGGAATTAATATAATAATGTACAGAGCATCATGGAATTAATATAATAATGTACAGAACACCATGGGATTAATATAATAATGTACAAAACCAAGAGAGTAATATAATAATGTAAAGCACCAATGGAATTAATATAATAATGTACAGAGCACCATGGAATTAATATAATAATGTACAGTACCACGGAATTAATATAATAATGTACAGAACACCATGGGATTAATATAATAATGTACAGAGCACCATGGGATTAATATAATAATGTACAGAGCACCATGGAATTAATATAATAATGTACAGAGCACCATGGGATTAATATAATAATGTACAAAACCAAGGGCGTAATATAATAATGTACAGCACCATGGAATTAATATAATAATGTACAGAGTACCATGGAATTAATATAATAATGTACAGAGCACCATGGAATTAATATAATAATGTACAGAGCACCATGGAATTAATATAATAATGTACAGCACCATGGAATTAATATAATAATGTACAGCACCATGGAATTACTATAATAATGTACAGAGCACTATGGAATTAACCCCTAGGTGCACCATGATGTAACTGTACATCCTGGAGAGAGCTTCATTAGCGCACCAGGACGTACAATTACGTCCTAGCTCCTGGGGCTCTTATTTAGCAGGGTGTATAGCTAGGTATCGGGAGCTCAGCTGATGCCGGCAGCTGAGACTCCCCTGTGACCAAAGAGGCCTGTAATTGTCATCATAGGTAGACCTCAACTATGAAAGACAAAATGAGAAAACAAATACAGAAAATCACATTGTCTGATTTTTAAAGCATTTATTTGCAAATTATGGTGGAAAATAAGTATTTGGTCACCTACAAACAAGCAAGATTTCTGTCTCTCCCAGCCCTGTAACTTCTCCTTTAAGAGGCTCCTCTGTCCTCCACTCATTACCTGTAGTAATGGCTCCTGTGTGACATTGTTATCAGTATAAAAGACTCCTGTCCACAACCTCAGTCACACTCCAAACTCCACTATGGTGAAGACCAAAGAGCTGTGGAAGGACCAGAAACACAATGGTAGCCCTGCACCAGGCTGGGAAGACTGAATCTGCAATAGGCAAGCAGCTTGGTGTGAAGAAATCACCTGTGGGAGCAATAATTAGAAAATGGAAGACATACAAGACCACTGATAATCTCCCTCCATCAGGGGCTCCACGCAAGATCTCACCCCGTGGGGTCAAAGTGATCACAAGAACGGTGAGCAAAAATCCCAGAACCACATGGGGGGACCTAGTGAGTGACCTGCAGAAAGCTGGGACTAACGTAACAAAGGCTACCGTCAGTAACACACTACGCCGCCAGGGACTCAGATCCTGCAGTGCCAGACGTGTCCCCCTGCTTAAGCCAGTACATATTCGGGCCCGTCTGAAGTTTGCTAGAGAGCATTTGGATGTTCCAGAAGAGTATTGGGAGAATGTCATATGGTCAGATGAAACCAAAGTAGAACTGTTTGGTAGAAACACAACTCGTGGTGTTTGGAGGAGAGTGAATGCTGAGTTGTATCCAGAGAACACCATACCTACTGTGAGGCATGGGGGGGCAACATCATGTATGGGGCTGTTTCTCTGCAAAGGGACCAGGACGACTGATCCATGTACATGAAAGAATGAATGGGGCCATGTATGGTGAGATTGTGAGTGCAAACCTCCTTCCATCAGCAAGGGCATTGAAGATGAAACGTGGCTGGGTCTTTCAGCATGACAATGATCCCAAGCACACCGCCAGGGCAACGAAGGAGCGGCTTCGTAAGAAGCATTTCAAGGTCCTGGAGTGGCCTAGCCAGTCTCCAGATCTCAGCCCCATAGAAAACCTTTGGAGGGAGTTGAAAGTCCGTGTTGCCCAGCGACAGCCCCAAAACATCCCTGCTCTAGAGGAGATCTGCATGGAGGAATGGGCCGACATACCAGCAACAGTGTGTGCCAACCTTGTGAGGACTTACAGGAAACGTTTCACCTCTGTCATTGCCAACAAAGGATATAACAAAGGATTGAGATGAACTTTTATTGACCAAATACTTATTTTCCACCATAATTTGCAAATAAATTCTTTAAAAATCAGACAATGTGATTTTCTGGATTAGTTTTCTCATTTTGTCTCTCATAGTTGAGGTCTACCTATGATGACAATTACAGGCCGGCCTCATCTTTATAAGTGGCAGAACTTGCACAATTGTGGCTGACTAAATACTTTTTTTCCCCACTGTAAGTGACAGTGCCCCAGAACAGGGAGATCAGAGTATGAGCCATATGAAACATCTGATACTCCGATCTGACCGGCAGCCTCCACAATCACCATCCACAGAGGGCAGCCAGATAGCAGGGGAGAGGAGAGGTTTTTTTTTTTTATTCTCTCAGAATCCATTATGGCTATGAAGATCACCATGGATTCATTTTAAAGATGAAATTCTTACAGATCTGGAGCAATTCCCTGCTGAAAACGCTATTGGGCATTGAGACTCTAATGCAGATCTCAATTCCCGACAGCGTTTTAACAGCAAATTGCTCCAGATCTGTAAGATGCATCATGGAGAAGATCTTGGTATCATTTTAAAGAGGAGAATCTCATTTTGGTATCTTCATAGCCCAAAGGGATCCTGAGATATGGGGCTCTAAAGTGTCCACCCCCCTCCAGCCATCTTAGCCTGTGTGAAGGAGGAGGGGGAAGGAGCAGAGCTGCAAACTGCACAGATGATTCATCATCATCATCATCATCATCATCTGTGCATAACCTGGATGTGACCCCAGGGGGGGTAGCGAGGACTTCTGTCCATGTGATCCCCTCTCCTATCAGTCAGAGAGCAGACTGTACTTTAGCTCTCTGATTGTCACATAGAGGGATAATGTAATAACCCCCTGAGCCTTACTACAGGGGTATTCTTATGTAATACCCCTCTGAGCCTTACTACAGGGGTATTCTTATGTAATACCCCTCTGAGCCTTACTACAGGGGTATTCTTATGTAATACCCCTCTGAGCCTTACTACAGGGGTATTCTTATGTAATACCCCCCTGAGCCTTACTACAGGGGTATTCTTATGTAATACCCCTCTGAGCCTTACTACAGGGGTATTCTTATGTAATACCCCCTGAGCCTTACTACAGGGGTATTCTTATGTAATACCCCTCTGAGCCTTACTACAGGGGTATTCTTATATAATACCCCTCTAAGCCTTACTACAGGGGTATTCTTATGTAATACCCCTCTGAACATGACCAGGAAGGTATTGGTGCCGTGACACAGACATTTACCATTGTCCAGGTCGCAGCGCCAAAAGTATTGCACCACACAACACATTCGCAAAATCACCAATAAAGGTTACATTTTTTCCCTGTCCTGCCCATACCTGATCTTTATAGAGTAAAATCCTCCGCCGCCTCTCTAGCAATATCCATTACACGCTAAAATAATAGCAATAACGATTATCACTAGAGATGAAGATATAAAATATTTCTGACAGGCGGAAAGTTCCTTCAGTCAGATAACACATTGTCACCCATTGAGTGTCACCATATAAAATCCCAGGTTTTGGCAGGTTTCAGATGGATATAATAGCAGGTGTTTTTTTTGCTGTTTTTTTTAAACCCACAGAACAAACGAAATCCCGGCACTTCCAGGAGTTTGGGATTAAAACATTTTAACAGAAAAAAAATGTCATCTTCTATTTTCACAGCCCAGTTCTGTGAATCATCTGTAGGGTCAAAATACTCACTATTGCCCTTGATAAATTTCTTGAGGGGTCTAGTTTCCAAAATGGGATCACATTTCGGGGGTTTCCGCTGTTCTGACACCTCAGGGGCTCTGCAAATACGACATTGTGCCTGAAAACAATTCCATCAAAATCTGCCCTCCAACAGCCAAGTAGCTCTCTCTGTTCCAAGCTCTGCCATGTTCCCATACAGCAGTTTGCAACCACATATGGGGTACTTCTACGTTCAGGAGAAATTGTGTAATGAACTGTGGGGGGATTTTCTCCTTAACCCCTTGTCAAAATGATAAATTTGGGGCTAAAGAGACATTTTACTGGAAAGAGAGTATTTTTTCCTTTTCATTTCCCAATGGTAGTAAATACTGTGAAACAACTGTCAAAGTGCTCGCTATACCCCTTGATAAATTCCTTGAGGGGTGTATTTTCTTAAATGGGGTAATTTAATGGGGATTTTATTGTTCTGGTACCTCATGTACTCTGCAAATGCAACATGGCACCTGAAAACGACTCAAGTAAAATCTGCCCTCCGAAAGCTCAATGTCGCTGCTTCCCTTTCTGCGTCCTCTCGGGTGCCCAAAGAGCAGGTTACATCAACACATGGGGGATTATAATGCGTGAGAGAAATTGTACAACAGACTATGGGATGCATTTTCTCCTTTAACCCCTTGAGAAATTTTAGCATTAAATGAACATAGTATTGAAAAAAATTGAAATGTATATTTTTCACCTTTATTTTGTTTTAATTCCTGTGAAGTGCCTAAAGGGTTAACAAACTTCTCAAATACTGTCTTGAATTGTTTTGGTGGTGCAGTTTTGAAATCGGGGTGATTTATGGGGGTTTCTAATACTAAAACCTTTCAAAGCCCCTTTGGCACTGAATTAGTACCTTAACACATTTGTTTTGTAAATTCTTTTGAAAATTCCTGTTAGACTGTAAGGCTTATAACGTCCAAAAAAAATTTAATAAATGTTTAAAATTTGATGTCAACACAAAGCAAAGATATGGTAAACGATGTTTTTTTTTTAATGAATTTAAGTGGTATGACTCTCTATATGAAAAGAGGATAATTTCAAACTTTGAAAATTGCATATTTTTCTAAATTTTCACCAAATTTCCTATTTTTCATAAATAAACACAAAATATATTGACCCAAATTTACATCAAAGATGAAGTACAATGTTTCACGAAAAAACATTCTCAAAATCACCTGGAAAATTTAAAGCATTCCATAGTAATCACCACACAAAGTGACTCGTGTCATATTTGAAAGATGGGGCTGTGTCAGAATGTCCAAAACTGGCTGTGACGCCAAAGGGTTAATGGTGCTATAGAATTAAAAAATAATAATAAATAATAATAATGTTCAGAAAGGGTTTTCAGCCTCTGGATTTTCACCATAATGCCCCCATTTACTGACAGCAAATAAAGATCTTTAAAACAGTGACACACAACAAGCAGAGTTATATAGGATATATAAATCTAGGTGAAATCTCTCTGTTTTCTAGAACGATCTTTCCTTCGCTATGAGGTTCTGTGGTCGGCGCTCGCTGTCAAGTTTCTCTTCATTTTCTCTGCAGCGATTATATATGCTGCAAAGTTTCGACACGAAGAACTTTCTGATCTGGACAGTTGCAGAGTGAAGTGTTGCAGTCGCCAGAAGCTTCAACAAGGGGCTGGACAAGGCCAAATCCAGACTTAGCACTGTGGCCAGTGACACGTCCGCCCCCCACATATCTGCCCTGGACTTATTCCTACTATAGACATCAAGCATGTATTGCTGCAGACCATTGTCACTGTGCCAGCCGTGTATCACTGACAGGGGACCAGGAATAATGTAACTAAGATCTGTGAGGACTCAAGGGTGCAAAATATCTGGTCCAAGAGTTTTGTCTACATGGACTTTCTTTACCTTTGTTTTGACTTCTTTTATTCAGCAGAATTGTCTGTGCTGTTTCATTTCCTGTACATTGAAAAAAACTTTTTAATAATTCCTTATTATGTCTTTATAGAGATTGAAGATTTATTTTTCTGATACAAAGCTCCAAATCCCCTGAATAAACACAAAGTTACGTAATGAAAGTCTTGTGTCAATGATCTGGATACAACCACTACTAGGAAGAGCTCATTGTATAAAGACTATTCAGTCACCACTAGGAGGAGCTCACTACATACAGATTATACAGTCACCACTAGGGGGAGCTCACTACATACAGATTATACAGTCACCACTAGGAGGAGCTCACTACATACAGATTATACAGTCACCACTAGGAGGAGCTCACTACATACAGATTATACAGTCACCACTAGGGGGAGCTCACTACATACAGATTATACAGTCACCACTAGAGGGAGCTCACTACATACAGATTATACAGTCACCACTAGGAGGAGCTCACTACATACAGATTATACAGTCACCACTAGAGGGAGCTCACTACATACACATTATACAGTCACTATTAGGGGGAGCTCACTACATACAGATTATACACTCACCACTAGAGGGAGATCACTACATACAAATTATACAGTCACCACTAGAGGGAGCTCTCTACATACAGATTATACAGTCACCACTAGGGGGAGCTCACTACATACAGATTATACAATCACCACTAGGGGGAGCTCACTGAATACAGATTATACAGTCACCACTAGGAGGAGCTTACTACATAAAGATTATACAGTCACCACTAGGCCGAGCTCACTACATACAGAATATACAGTCACCATTAGGAGGAGCTCACTACATACAGATTATACAGTCACCACTAGGGGGACCTCACTACATACAGATTATACAGTCACTATTAGGGGGAGCTCACTACATACAGATTATACACTCACCACTAGGGGGACCTCACTACATACAGATTATACAGTCACCACTAGAGGGAGCTCACTACATACAGATTATACACTCACCACTAGGGGGAGCTCACTACATACAGATTATACAGTCACCACTAGAGGGAGCTCACTACATACAGAATATACAGTCACCACTAGGGGGGAGTTCACTACATGCAAATTATACAGTCACCACTAGGAGGAGCTCACTACATACAGATTATACAGTCACCACTAGGGGGAGCTCACTACATACAGAATATACAGTCACCACTAGGAGAAGCTCACTACATACACATTATACAGTCACCACTAGGGGGAGCTCACTACATACAGATTATACAGTCAACACTAGGAGGAGCTCACTACATACAGAATATACAGTCACCACTAGAGGGAGCTCACTACATACAAATTATACAGTCACCACTAGGGGGAGCTCACTACATACAGATTATACAGTCACCACTAGGGGGAGCTCACTACATACAAATTATACAGTCACCACTAGAGGGAGCTCACTACATATAGATTATACAGTCACCACTAGAGGGAGCTCACTACATACAGATTATACAGTCACCACTAGGAGGAGCTCACTACATACAGATTATACAGTCACCACTAGAGGGAGCTCACTACATACACATTATACAGTCACCACTAGGAGGAGCTCACTACATACAGATTATACAATCACCACTAGGGGGAGCTCACTGAATACAGATTATACAGTCACCACTAGGAGGAGCTCACTACATACAGATTATACAATCACCACTAGGGGGAGCTCACTGAATACAGATTATACAGTCACCACTAGGAGGAGCTTACTACATAAAGATTATACAGTCACCACTAGGCCGAGCTCACTACATACAGAATATACAGTCACCATTAGGAGGAGCTCACTACATACAGATTATACAGTCACTATTAGGGGGAGCTCACTACATACAGATTATACACTCACCACTAGGGGGACCTCACTACATACAGATTATACAGTCACCACTAGAGGGAGCTCACTACATACAGATTATACACTCACCACTAGGGGGAGCTCACTACATACAGATTATACAGTCACCACTAGAGGGAGCTCACTACATACAGAATATACAGTCACCACTAGGGGGAGTTCACTACATGCAAATTATACAGTCACCACTAGGAGGAGCTCACTACATACAGATTATACAGTCACCACTAGGGGGAGCTCACTACATACAGAATATACAGTCACCACTAGGAGAAGCTCACTACATACACATTATACAGTCACTATTAGGGGGAGCTCACTACATACAGATTATACACTCACCACTAGGGGGAGCTCACTACATACAGATTATACAGTCACCACTAGGAGGAGCTCACTACATACAGAATATACAGTCACCACTAGAGGGAGCTCACTACATACAAATTATACAGTCACCACTAGGGGGAGCTCACTACATACAGATTATACAGTCACCACTAGGGGGAGCTTACTACATACAAATTATACAGTCACCACTAGAGGGAGCTCACTACATATAGATTATACAGTCACCACTAGAGGGAGCTCACTACATACAGATTATATAGTCACCACTAGGAGGAGCTCACTACATACAGATTATACAGTCACCACTAGAGGGAGCTCACTACATACACATTATACAGTCACCACTAGGAGGAGCTCACTACATACAGATTATACAATCACCACTAGGGGGAGCTCACTGAATACAGATTATACAGTCACCACTAGGAGGAGCTCACTACATAAAGATTATACAGTCACCACTAGGCCGAGCTCACTACATACAGAATATACAGTCACCATTAGGAGGAGCTCACTACATACAGATTATACAGTCACTGTTAGGGGGAGCTCACTACATACAGATTATACACTCACCACTAGGGGGACCTCACTACATACAGATTATACAGTCACCACTAGAGGGAGCTCACTACATACAGATTATACACTCACCACTAGGGGGAGCTCACTACATACAGATTATACAGTCACCACTAGAGGGAGCTCACTACATACAGAATATACAGTCACCACTAGGGGGAGTTCACTACATGCAAATTATACAGTCACCACTAGGAGGAGCTCACTACATACAGATTATACAGTCACCACTAGGGGGAGCTCACTACATACAGAATATACAGTCACCACTAGGAGAAGCTCACTACATACACATTATACAGTCACCACTAGGGGGAGCTCACTACATACAGATTATACAGTCACCACTAGGGGGAGCTCACTACATACAAATTATACAGTCACCACTAGAGGGAGCTCACTACATACAGATTGTACAGTCACCACTAGAGGGAGCTCACTACATACAGAATATACAGTCACCACTAGAGGGAACTCACTACATACAGAATATACAGTCACCAGTAGAGGGAGCTCACTACATACAGAATATACAGTCACCACTAGGGGGAGCTCACTACATACAAATTATACAGTCACCACTAGGAGGAGCTCACTACATACAGATTATACAGTCACCACTAGGGGGAGCTCACTACATACAGATTATACAGTCACCACTAGGGGGAGCTCACTATATACAGATTATACAGTCACCACTAGGGGGAGCTCACTGTATACAGATTATACAGTCACCACTAGGTGGAGCTCACTACATACAGATTATACAGTCACTACTAGAGGGAGCTCACTACATACAGATTATACAGTCACCACTAGAGGGAGCTCACAACATACAGATTATATAGTCACCACTAGGGTGAGCTCACTACATACAGATTATACAGTCACCACTAGGGGGAGCTCACTACATACAGATTATACAGTCACCACTAGGGGGAGCTCACTATATACTGATTATAAAGGCACCAACAGAGGAATCATGCAGATCATGTAGCCTCCTTCATACATTGCACATACTGACCCACACAGGCATGAATGTGTATGATGGGAGTTACACTACTAGTGACTGTGGCAGATCAGCAGAATCTCGAGGTCTGCAGTGACAGCTGGTCCTTTGGTCCCTGTAGCAGTGATGTAGTCAGTCACTATGGTGACATTATCTAGTGTTGTTCCCTTTCAATATGTAGTTAGTGCATTTCCTGATGTCCTCCACTAGATGTCAGTGTGTTCCTCATCATACTGTATCAGATCTCTGCCTTATTAGTGATTTCTTCCATGTCTTTCCTCTACTGGAAATAGGTGACTTGTTCGTATTCTGACTGTACTGTAAGACGGACGTGTCCTCAGTAAGGATGTGTGTATGCACCTATGGAGGTGATGACAGGGCAGCCTCCCGGGGCGTCACTGCTCGTATTGTTTCTATTTTCTGCACCCTGCTTTTGTTATTTGTATGTATTGTGTACGTGTTATATTTATTTTATTGTTTTGCAGCTTCCCTATGTGTTTTCTCTTTGGTTTCCCCCAAGATATGGTGTGGGCAGAGAAGGGGGATGTAATGAAGAGATAGGGGGTGTAATTACAGCGCCCCCTGTGTCTGGTGGTGGAGAAGGACACTGCAGGATCTGCTCGAGCTTCTCAATAGATCAAACCATCCTCTCTTCTGGTGGTCTGTCTGGGCCGTGCTGTTCACCGTGTGTGCCCTCATGTAACCTCTGCCCCATAACACCTAACAGCGAGGTCAGAACGGTCTAGATGGCGGCAACTCATCAAAAATACCCTCCTGCTCCTCTCTGTACAATGATCCCCTTCTCAAAGTCTGACAACTGGACAAAATGTCTTCTAGTGCATCATAGAGACAGGTCTAGTAATCTTTTATAAGGCAGCGGGGGGGAGGGGGTGGGAGCACTTTATCTCCCTCTTGTGGTGAGACCCAGTGTCTGATCAGTGCCAGAGACAGAACTGCAGGGGGAGATTTACAGCAATCCCACACATTTCTATCTGGGGACGGGGTTTTCCTGTCAGTGTATATATATATATATATATATATATATACTGGTGAGCAAAGTAGTGTTCTTTAGAAAATTCTGGTCTGTTTGCAACTTCCTTCCACAATGACATGACTTATCTTGTACTGATCATGAGTTACTTCATGTGCTCTAGTCACATCCTGAGCTGCACTCACAGTTTATAGATACTAGAGAGATATTCTGCCGGTCTTAAGGTACATAAAAATATCAGAGTAATGGATAATAGACAAACACGACAGCATCATAGTGGCAAAAGGACAGATTTCAAAAACACATTTTGCAAAAATAAAACCTTTTGCAATGTTGCCTTTTTTTGTACATTTTTCTATAACATGTAATACTATATAATACTATGTAATACCAATAATACATATATAGTGTCTTATAATAGGGGCAGTCCTAAAGCCCATAACAGTGATGGTTGTACAATTCAATATAGAGTGAGCTCCCTCTAATGGTGACTGTATAATCTGTATGTAGTGAGCTCCCCCTAGTGGTGACTGTATAATCTGTATGTAGTGAGCTCCCCCTAGTGGTGACTGTATAATCTGTATGTAGTGAGCTCCCCCTAATAGTGACTGTATAATCTATATATAGTGAGCTCCTCCTAGTGGTGACTGTATAATCTGTATGTAGTGAGCTCCCTCTAGTGGTGACTGTATAATCTGTATGTAGTGAGCTCCCCCTAGTGGTGATTGTATAATGTATATGTAGTGAGCTCCTCCTAGTGGTGACTGTATAATCTGTATGTAGTGAGCTCCCCCTAGTGGTGACTGTATAATCTATATGTAGTGAGCTCCTTTTAGTGGTGACTGTATAATCTGTATATAGTGAGCTCCTCCTAGTGGTGACTGTATAATCTGTATGTAGTGAGCTCCTCCTAGTGGTGACTGTATAATCTGTATGTAGTGAGCTCCACCTAGTGGTGACTGTATAATGTGTATGTAGAGAGCTCCCCCTAGTGCTGACTGTATAATCTGTATGTAGTGAGCTCCCTCTAGTGGTGACTGTATAATCTGTATGTAGTGAGCTCCTCCTAGTGGTGACTGTATAATCTGTATGTAGTGAGCTCCTCCTAGTGGTGGCTGTATAATCTGTATGTAGTGAGCTCCCCCTAGTGCTGACTGTATAATCTGTATGTAGTGAGCTCCCTCTAGTGCTGACTGTATAATCTGTATGTAGTGAGCTCCTCCTAGTGGTGACTGTATAATCTGTATGTAGCGAGCTCCCTCTAGTGGTGACTGTATAATCTGTATGTAGTGAGCTCCTCCTAGTAGTGACTGTATAATCTGTATGTAGTGAGCTCCTCCTAGTGGTGACTGTATAATCTGTATGTAGTGAGATCCCTCTAGTGGTGACTGTATAATCTGTATGTAGTGAGCTCCCCCTAGTGGTGACTGTATAATCTGTATGTAGCGAGCTCCCTCTAGTGGTGACTGTAAAATCTGTATGTAGTGAGCTCCTCCTAGTAGTGACTGTATAATCTGTATGTAGTGAGCTCCTCCTAGTGGTGACTGTATAATCTGTATGTAGTGAGATCCCTCTAGTGGTGACTGTATAATCTGTATGTAGTGAGCTCCCTCTAGTGGTGACTGTATAATCTGTATGTAGTGAGCTCCCTCTAGTGGTGACTGTATAATCTGTATGTAGTGAGCTCCTCCTAGTAGTGACTGTATAATCTGTATGTAGTGAGCTCCCCCTAGTGGTGACTGTATAATCTGTATGTAGTGAGCTCCCTCTAGTGGTGACTGTATAATCTGTATGTAGTGAGCTCCCTCTAGTGGTGACTGTATAATCTGTATATAGTGAGTTTCCCCTAGTGGTGACTGTGTATTCTGTATGTAGTGATCTCCCCCTAGTGGTGACTGTATAATCTGTATGTAGTGAGTTCCCTCTAAAGGTAACTGTATAATCTGTATGTAGTGAGCGCCCTCTAGTGGTTACTGTATAATCTGTATGTAGTGAGCTCCCTCTAGTGGTGACTGTATAATCTGTATGTAGTGAGCTTCCCCTAGTGGTGGCTGTATAATCTGTATATAGTGAGCTCCCTCTTCTGGTGACTGTATAATTTATATGTAATGAGCTCCCTTTAGTGGTGGCTGTATAATCTGTATGTAGTGAGCTCCCTCTAGTGGTGACTGTATAATTTATATGTAGTGAGCTCCCTCTAGTGATGTCTGTATAATTTATATGTAGTGAGCTCCCCCTAGTGGTGACTGTATAATGTGTATGTAGTGAGCTCCCCCTAGTGGTGACTGTATAATCTGTATGTAGTAAGCTCCCTCTAGTGGTGACTGTATAATCTGTATGTAGTTAGCTCCCTCTAGTGGTGACTGTATAATCTGCGTGTAGTGAGCGCCCTCTAGTGGTGGCTGTATAATGTGTATGTTGTGAGCTCCCCCTAGTGGTGATTGTATAATCTGTATGTAGTGAGCACCCCCTAGTGGTGACTGTATAATCTGTATGTAGTGAACTCCTTCTAGTAGTGACTGTATATTCTGTATGTTGTGAGCTCCTCCTAGTAGTGACTGTATAATCTGTATGTAGTGAGATCCCCCTAGTGGTGACTGTATAATCTGTATGTAGTGAGCTTCCCCTAGTGGTGGCTGTATAATCTGTATATAGTGAGCTCCCTCTTCTGGTGACTGTATAATTTATATGTAATGAGCTCCCTTTAGTGGTGGCTGTATAATCTGTATGTAGTGAGCTCCTCCTAGTGGTGACTGTATAATCTGTATGTAGTGAGCTCCCTCTAGTGGTGACTGTATAATCTGTATGTAGTGAGCTCCCCCTAGTGGTGACTGTATAATCTGTATGTAGCAAGCTCCCTCTAGTGGTGACTGTATAATCTGTATGTAGTGAGCTCCTACTAGTAGTGACTGTATAATCTGTATGTAGTGAGCTCCTCCTAGTGGTGACTGTATAATCTGTATGTAGTGAGATCCCTCTAGTGGTGACTGTATAATCTGTATGTAGTGAGCTCCTCCTAGTGGTGACTGTATAATCTGTATGTAGTGAGATCCCTCTAGTGGTGACTGTATAATCTGTATGTAGTGAGCTCCCTCTAGTGGTGACTGTATAATCTGTATGTAGTGAGCTCCCTCTAGTGGTGACTGTATAATCTGTATGTAGTGAGCTCCTCCTAGTAGTGACTGTATAATCTGTATGTAGTGAGCTCCCCCTAGTGGTGACTGTATAATGTGTATGTAGTGAGCTCCCTCTAGTGGTGACTGTATAATCTGTGTGTAGTGAGCTCCCTCTAGTGGTGACTGTATAATCTGTATGTAATGAACTCCCTCTAGTGGTGACTGTATATTCTGTATGTAGTGAGCTCCCTCTAGTGGTGACTGTATAATATGTATGTAGTGAGCTCTCTCTAGTGGTGACTGTATAATCTGTATGTAGTGAGCTCCCCCTAGTGGTGACTGTATAATCTGTATGTAGTGAGCTCTCTCTAGTGATGACTGTATAATCTGTATGTAGTGAGCTCCCCCTAGTGGTGACTGTATAATCTGTATGTAGTGAGCTCTCTCTAGTGGTGACTGTATAATCTGTATGTAGTGAGCTCCCTCTAGCGGTGACTGTATAATGTGTATGTAGTGAGCTCCCTCTAGTGGTGACTGTATATTCTGTATGTAGTGAGCTCCCTCTAATGGTGACTGTATAATTTGTATGTAGTGAGCTCCTCCTAGTGGTGACTGTACAATCTGTATGTAGTGAGCTCCTCCTAGTGGTGATTGTATAATCTGTATGTAGTGAGCTCCCCCTAGTGGTGACTGTATAATCTGTATGTAGTGAGCTCCTCCTAGTGGTGACTGTATAATCTGTATGTAGTGAGCTCCCTCTAGTGGTGACTGTATAATCTGTATATAGTGAGTTTCCCCTAGTGATGACTGTTTATTCTGTATGTAGTGAGCTCCCTCTAGTGGTGACTGTATAATCTGCATGTATTAGGCTCCCTCTAGTGGTGACTGTATAATCTGTATGTAGTGAGTTCCCTCTAAAGGTGACTGTATAATCTGTATGTAGTGAGCTCCCTCTAGTGGTGACTGTATAATCTGTATGTAGTGAGCTCCCTCTAGTGGTGACTGTATAATCTGTATGTAGTGAGCTTCCCCTAGTGGTGGCTGTATAATCTGTATATAGTGAGCTCCCTCTTCTGGTGACTGTATAATTTATATGTAATGAGCTCCTTCTAGTGGTGGCTGTATAATCTGTATGTAGTGAGCTCCCTCTAGTGGTGACTGTATAATTTATATGTAGTGAGCTCCCTCTAGTGATGACTGTATAATTTATATGTAGTGAGCTCCCCCTAGTGGTGACTGTATAATGTGTATGTAGTGAGCTCCCCCTAGTGGTGACTGTATAATCTGTATGTAGTAAACTCCCTCTAGTGGTGACTGTATAATCTGTATGTAGTTAGCTCCCTCTAGTGGTGACTGTATAATCTGCGTGTAGTGAGCTCCCTCTAGTGGTGGCTGTATAATGTGTATGTTGTGAGCTCCCTCTAGTGGTGACTGTATAATCTGTATGTAGTGAGCACCCCCTAGTGGTGACTGTATAATCTGTATGTAGTGAGCTCCTTCTAGTAGTGACTGTATATTCTGTATGTTGTGAGCTCCTCCTAGTAGTAACTGTATAATCTGTATGTAGTGAGATCCCCCTAGTGGTGACTGTATAATCTGTATGTAGTGAAATCCCCCTAGTGGTGACTGTATAATGTGTATGTAGTGAGCTCCCTCTAGTGGTGACTGTATAATCTGTATGTAGTGAGTTCCCCCTAGTGGTGACTGTATGATCTGTATGTAGTGAGCTCCTCCTAGTGGTGTCTGTATAATCTATATGTAGTCAGCTCCCCCTAGTGGTGACTATATAATCTGTATGTAGTGAGCTCCCTCTAGTAGTGACTGTATAATCTGTATGTAGTGAGCGCCCTCTAGTGGTGACTGTATAATGTGTATGTAGTGAGCTCCCTCTAGTGGTGACTGTATAATCTGTATGTAGTGAGCTCCCTCTAGTGGTGACTGTATAATCTGTATGTAGTGAGCTCCCTCTAGTGGTGACTGTATAATCTGTATGTAGTGAGATCGGTGGTGACTGTATAATGTGTATGTAGTGAGCTCCCTCTATTGGTGACTGTATAATCTGTATGTTGTGAGCTTCCCCTAGTGGTTACTGTATAATCTGTATGTAGTGATCTCCCCCTAGTGGTGACTGTATAATCTGTATGTAGTGAGTTCCCTCTAGTAGTGACTGTATAATCTGTATGTAGTGAGCTCCTCCTAGTGGTGAATGTATAATCTGTATGTAGTGAGCTCCCTCTAGTGGTGACTGTATAATCTGTATGTAGTGATCTCCCCCTAGTGGTGACTGTATAATCTGTATGTAGTGAGCTCCCCCTAGTGGTTATTGTATAATTTGTATGTAGTGAGCTCCCTCTAGCGGTGACTGTATAATCTGTATGTAGTGAGCTCCCTCTAGTGGTGACTGTATAATCTGTATGTAGTGAGCTCTCTCTAGTGGTGACTGTATAATCTGTATGTAGTGAGCTCCCCCTAGTGGTGACTGTATAATCTGTATGTAGTGAGCTCTCTCTAGTGGTGACTGTATAATCTGTATGTAGTGAGCTCCCCCTAGTGGTGACTGTATTATCTGTATGTAGTGAGCTCTCTCTAGTGGTGACTGTATAATCTGTATGTAGTGAGCTCCCTCTAGCGGTGACTGTATAATCTGTATGTAGTGAGCTCCCTCTACTGGTGACTGTATAATTTATATGTAATGAGCTCCCCCTAGTGGTGACTGTATAATCTGTATGTAGTGAGCTCCCTCTAGTGGTGACTGTATAATCTGTATGTTATGAGCTCCTCCTAGTGGTGACTGTATAATCTGTATGTTGTGAGCTCCTCCTAGTGGTGACTGTATAATCTGTATGTTGTGAGCTCCTCCTAGTGGTGACTGTATAATCTTTATGTTGTAATCTCCCCCTAGTGTTGGCTGTATATTCTGTATAGAGTTGGCTCCCCCTAGTGGCACCTGCAGGCAGCCAAGATTTTATGATTTATCTCTATAGCTGTGTGACAGGTCGCAGAGGATTATTATGATAAATCTCTACAATACTCAGCAGAGAACTTTCGACATATTTGGATTTAATAGAATTATAACTAAATGTTAAAGATTGTATGTAATAAAATTTTATTATTCTCCCAGAATCTTCGCCACTCATGTGTACAGGTGGTGTCTGGTACTGCAGGTCATTCCTATAGAATTAATATATGTGGCCTGTACAGAGAAGACGTCTCTTGGGGCAGTTTTACTTATTTCTCAGCTTCATCCCTTCTCTTCTCTGCTCTATCAGATATTAACAGCAGAGCTGGGTGTGAACTGGAGCGTACCCAGGAAGATTACCTTCAGGTTACCATCTACACGACCTTCACTCTCATCCTCCTTCCCGAGCAGAATTTCTGAATTATCATAAGTTTCAAAGATCCCTGCTCTGGTGTCATCTATCTCCGTGAAGTCATGTACTCTGTGGACGTAGGATGATGGGGGTTGTGGTTTCACACTCTCACAAAAAAAGTTAATTATCAGTAATAGCAAGAGGAAGAAGAGAGTGATAATATTCTCCTGATACCAGCACTATGAATGACACATGTCCAAAAATACTCTGTGTTGCTGGGGAGTCTTCTATGCCACTATGCAGGGGTGGATTGGCCATGTATATAATTGGGAAAATTCCTGGTGGGCTGACTGGGATATGGGCCGCTGGGCCGGAAACCTGTTATTGGGCCTCAGCAGTCACGTCAGTGTCACGTGGGTTACACCTGAGTCATTTTGCATCATGACACTGATGTGACCGCTGAGGCTTGTGATTCATTCTTGTTGTCTCTAAGACCAGAAGATGCCAGAAGACCCGCACCAGACTGTATGGAGAGGCCGCTATGGGACATTATACTGTGTGCAGGGGTCGCTATAGGACATTATAGTGTGTGGAGGGGTCGCTATGGGACATTATACTGTGTGCAGGGGCCACTATGGGACATAATACTGTGTGCAGGGGTCGCTATAGGACATTATAGTGTGTGGAGGGGCCGCTATGGAACATTATAGTATGTGAAGGGGCCTCTATGGGACTTTATACTGTGTTAAGGTGCCACTATGGGACATTATATTATGTGGAGGGGCCACTATAGGACATTATACTGTGTGGAGGGGCCACTATGGGATATTATACTATGTGAAGGGGCCATTATGGAACATTATACTGTGTGGAAGGGCCACTATGGGACATTATATTGTGTGAAGGGGCCACTATGGGACATTATACTATGTGGAGAGGCCACTATGAGACATTATACTGTGTGGAGGGGCCGCTATGGGACATTAGACTGTGTAGAGGGACCACTATGGGACATTATACTGTGTGGAGGGGCCGCTATGGGAAATTGTACTGTGTGGAGGGGCCGCTATGGGACATTATACTGTGTGGAGGGCCCACTATGGGACATTATACTCACCTGTCCCCAGTGTTCCAGTGCCTGACCTCCCCTATAAGATTAGCAGACTACCTTCCTGAAATCCTCTGTACTGCTGGGGACCCTGCTCCATACACTATGTAACTCTCAGTTTGTGACCTCCTCTATAGGATCAGCACACTCCTCTCCTGAAATACTCTGCACTGCTCTAAACATTTTTTGACTTGTGGACGGCAGGTGACAGACTAGCTGCAGATTTTGGCTATACACATCTTGTCTTCTTCCCCTCTGGCTGACATTGGTCAGGATTCGGCTGGTTCATGTGGTGGAGGCAACAGAAAGATTAAGAAATACAAGAGGAAGTTTCTCTGCAGTAAGATAAAAGTGTTGCAATATCTATGACCAAGAAAAGTAAAAGGTGATAGAAGATGTGAGGAGGCCAAAAACATGGCGACGCAGTATGGGTGATAGTCTACCCTCCATGGTTTGTCACCCTGCACCTTACATGGCATCATCCTCAGGCTCCACTGTTGTTTTAGAGTCTGGGACCACCGGAGGATCCTCTGGTAATGGGGTACCTTGCCTGGTCTGCAGGGGGGAGGGAGGGGGTTACTATGATGAGGTCTGAGTTGTTACCCCTGGTGGTAAGTTAGGAAGGAGTAGAATCCCTGTTGTGCAGTAAGGAGGGTGTCCAGCGGAGGGCACTGTCATCACTGAAGTTAGTGAACACGAGGTTATCATTTATGGGGATACATCCCGATGACCAGTGGGAAGAGGATACAGTCCCCAGAGCTCAGCGTGGAGAGGTCTACCAGCCCAATATTCCACTAAGGACCAGGTTGTCCTCTCTGAGTGTGGAGGAAATCACCATTTGTGGTGTAGGTGAGGGCACAGTTACTGTAATTTCTGGTGCTCGGTGAGTAATGGGTTAAGATTTTTGGTTTGCGACAGTGGGGGGCGGGGAGGATGCTAATATCCCTGGTGGAAGAGGCTACTATTTATGGTGTTTAGTAAGTAGGACAGCGGCCATCCTGGAGATACAGGAGGAGAAGATCACCATCAATGTAATACCCCAAACGTCACTCTGGTTCTCCAAACAAAATAACTAAGAAGAAAAGACAAAACAAGGAACATGCAAAAAACCTCCAAGAAATCCCCAATTTATAGCACACCTGTAGTGCCCACATTACTGTGCACTCTGACCTTTCCCAGGTAGAGTCATTGCCACTGTCATTGTAATGGCTCTCTGTTGGGAATGTGATTTGGGCAGCTCTCTCCTCCTTCTCCCAGCAGAAAATCTCAGCATAATCTCAAGAAAGAGACAGTTCATAGAAGTCTTCTATTCATTATTTAGCTCTTTATGTTTTTTGGGGTGTCTTGATCTTTTAGAACTCTGGAGGGGGGTTCTTTATTATTTTACGCTACTTTTTGGCATAAAATAGTCACAAGTCTGTAGTTTGCAACTTTTTAATGTCTCTTGCAACTAAAATAGTCACAAATGGCATTGTTGTGTAGATGGTACGGGGCATGGGCGGACCCGTCAGAGGCTCCACCTTCATTATCGTTTTGGCATAAATGATGACAGAAATGTATTCCAGCTACGAGTGAGTGTCTCATGTATCTCTATCCCTCAGGTTTAGATTCAGCCTCTGGACATTGGTAATAATTATTAAAGGGCCTGTACCACCTCCCCCAGGAAAATTCAACTGTCCCCATCACAATTTGGAAAAAACAACTTTGAATTCTAATGCCAATAATGCAGTAGGTGCACTGGGGGCGGGTCTTCAGCTCCCTGGAGAACTGCTCTTGTCACTCAGACCCCTACCATCTCCTACATGTACCATCCTGTGCAGTGAGAGTTGATCTATCCTATGACATCACCCATCTTGCTTGAGCAGCAAGAGCAGTGCTCCCAGGGATGAAGCCCCGCCCTCAGTGCACCAACTGTGTCATTTGCATAAGGCTAAGAAAGTGACCTACATAACAAAACTATGGTTTTTATCACTATAATGAACCCTGCAGCATGGTTGGGACAGTTGAGGTGGTAGACTCGGTTTAAGGCATTGATTTTAAAATTCTTAAAATAGTTTTTAACTTTGTGTTCCCTGCTGTCCCCATATATCACTGATAACAGAGGTAATGATAACAGCCCATTATTTCACTGTTACCCATTATGGGGTTCTCCAGCATTCAGAAGCATCCAATATGCCCACTGTATTCAGGGGTTTAGTTCCAGGCTTGCCAATGGCACAGTACACTGGGGCCTCCGGTGCTATCACATGGTGCCTGTTATTTTATGCAGGGTTAGTGGCAAGAGTTAAAAAAGACACCGTCAGCACATAAAAAGTAAATGACTTCATATCGTACTGACCGTCCCATCTTTATTTGCTCTTGCCTGTTTTTAAAAATTTCCATGTAGGAGATGAGGGTGTTAGATAGCTGTGCCACAGGGGCAGTGGGGTGACAACTATTATAGCTGCCATTATATTTCTGAAAATTTAGAGAACTATAAAGATCTGTAAAGAATTTATGCTAACACAAATTTTTGTGAAAATACTGTTTTTAGGGAACCGCGATGGGTGCGAATCTCAGCCAATGAAAAGTTACTGATATGTTTCTTGTCTTATACTACAAAAGGAAATTCTTTTTCACACCTTTCTCATGGTATCATATCCTCAAGATTTCTGTCATTTCTTTAAGTTTGAGCTGTTTTAGGGACTTTTTGTTTTTAATATTATAAATAGCAGCAATTTTAGATTTTCCTTTTTTGAATCTTTACAGAATCTGCTTAATGGAACAAGTGTTAAAGATTTTTCTGGTCGGCTGGACTGAATATACATTGACTTCTATAGAGTTCCATACTATATCCTGTACATATTATATACATAGTCAATGAAGTTGTATCATGGACCTGTATATATAGGCTCCATTGATTTCTATAGGCAGGATATGTCTCGCTCACCTCTAGTGGTTGTCATTATGACTTTCATGTCTTCATTGACCATTACAGTTTACTCCTAGTACAACCCCAGGATATGGTGGTATAAAATTAATTGGGACCAGCAAGAATTTCCTTCTTGCAGATCAGTAATATTTGAGACTTCCAGCTAGATTACAAGTAGCATAGATTACCTTTACTATACTCTATGTCAGGGGTCGGCAACCCCCGGCACGCGTGCCAAGAGTGGCATGTGAGGCTTTTTTCCCTGGCACAGCAGCGGAGTCCTCACCCAGCAGTTTTGATCGGACCAAACACGGCCGAAACTAAACTGCTATTATTATACTGTGGGGTCTCTTCAGACCCCACAGTATAATAAGCGGAGCCCCCGGGGAGGTGATTAAACATAAAAAACAATGATACTCACCTTCCCTGGATCTATAGCCGCTCTGCACTCTACAGGCGATTCTGCCTGACGTAAGAGACCGCTGACAGGGCCTCAGGGGTCACATCCGACGTCATTACGCATAATGACGCGACGTGACCCCTGAGACTCAATCAGCGGTCGCTGACTACAGGCAGAAGCGCCCGAAGAGCACTGAGCGGCTGCAGAGCACAGGAAAAAGTGAGTTAACATTATTTTTTATGTTTTTCACGTCTCTTGGCCCTCCACTTATTATACTGTGGGGTCTGAAGAGACCCCACAATATAATAATAGCTAGTGAGTAGTGACAATTGGAATATTATAAAAGTTAGAATATTATACCATGTGTGGGGCCGCTATGGGACATATACCGTGTTCAGGGGCCGCTATGGGACATATACCGTGTACAGGCACCACTATGGGACATATACTGTGTTCAGGGGCCGCTATGGGACATATACTGTGTGCAGGGGCCGCTTTGGGACATATACCGTGTGCAGGGGCTGCTATGGGACATAGTACCGTGTACAGAGGCCACTATGGGACATATACCGTGTGCAGGGACCACTATGGGACATAATATCGTGTGCAGGGGCCACTATGGGACATAATACCATGTGCAGGGACCACTATGGGACATAATACTGTGTGCAGGGGTCATCAGACTTACAATTATTGACCGACACTCCGAGTACCTCAACTTTGATTTTTTAATCGAAATCAGCACGCTGAACAAAAAAGGTTGCCTACCCCTGCTCTATGTGATACTTACTTAACATAACCTTTTATTTTTAAATTTTTTTTAGTGGCTTTTTTATCTTTTCCACATTCAAACTATAGATAAGCAAATCAGTTACTTTCAAATTGGATTTGTTACAATTTTTAAAAAAGTTTTCAGATTCAAGTGAATCCAAACATTTTGTGGTTCGTTTTGCACAAACTGACTAAAATAGCATCTGTCATGCAAAAGGTATGGAGAAAGGGATCACATGACCTCAGAGAACCAAGCAGATTCACCCATAATACTTTGCAAGCAGCCCTCATGACAAGGGATAGTCAACCATGCAGGATTATAGGCCTATGTCAGGGAGTAGGCAGTATAAAACACCCAGGCTGATTGAGAAGGTGTATGTTTTGTGGGGAAAGATTAGACAGATAGGGTCAGGTTGAGAAAGACAGAAATAATACACAGATAATACAGTGTGGGGGTTCTAGGGCTTAGTGTACTTAGGACTGGAGAAGAAGACGACTGAGGTTTAATTGATTAATTAATTGCTAGAGAGAGGTAGGAGATAGAGTGAGAGGTGTCTGTCACATAACAACACTGTTAGAGCAGCCAGCAGAACATTGCAGGCACGGACTATGTGTGTAGTCAGTGACATGTGAAGCAGCTCCATCAAACAATCACAAATTCTCAGGAAAAAATCTAATCTGTACTGTGTCCTCCTCTACTGTACTGTGTCCTCCTCTACTGTACTGTGTCCTACTCTTCTATACTGTGTCTTCCTCTACTGCAGTGTGCCCTCCTCTACTGTACTGTGTCCTACTCTTCTATACTGTGTCTTCCTCTACTGTACTGTGTCCTCCTCTACTGTACTGTGTCCTACTCTTCTATACTGTGTCTTCCTCTACTGTACTGTGTCCTCCTCTACTGTACTGTGTCTTCCTCTACTGTACTGTGTCCTAATCTTCTATACTGTGTCTTCCTCTACTGTACTGTGTCCTCCTCTACTGTACTGTGTCTTCCTCTACTGTACTGTGTCCTAATCTTCTATACTGTGTCTTCCTCTACTGTACTGTGTCCTCCTCTACTGTACTGTGTCCTACTCTTCTATACTGTGTCTTCCTCTACTGTACTGTGTCCTCCTCTACTGTACTGTGTCCTACTCTTCTATACTGTGTCTTCCTCTACTGTACTGTGTCCTCCTCTACTGTACTGTGTCCTCCTCTACTGTACTGTGTCCTACTCTTCTATACTGTGTCCTCCTCTACTGCAGTGTGCCCTCCTCTACTGTACTGTGTCCTCCTCTACTGTACTGTGTCCTACTCTTCTATACCGTGTCTTCCTCTACTGTACTGTGTCCTCCTCTACTGTACTGTGTCTTCCTCTACTGTACTGTGTCCTACTCTTCTATACTGTGTCTTCCTCTACTGTACTGTGTCCTCCTCTACTGTACTGTGTCCTACTCTTCTATACTGTGTCTTCCTCTACTGTACTGTGTCCTCCTCTACTGTACTGTGTCTTCCTCTACTGTATTGTGTCCTACTCTTCTATACTGTGTCTTCCTCTACTGTACTGTGTCCTCCTCTACTGTACTGTGTATTCCTCTACTGTACTGTGTCCTACTCTTCTATACTGTGTCTTCCTCTACTGCAGTGTGTCCTCCTCTACTGTACTGTGTCCTCCTCTACTGTACTGTGTCCTACTCTTCTATACTGTGTCTTCCTCTACTGTACTGTGTCCTCCTCTACTGTACTGTGTCTTCCTCTACTGTACTGTGTCCTACTCTTCTATACTGTGTCTTCCTCTACTGTACTGTGTCCTCCTCTACTGTACTGTGTCCTCTTCTACTGCACTTTGTCTTACTCTACTGCAGTGTGCCCTACTCTACTGTACTGTGTCCTCCTCTACTGCAATGTGTCCTCCTCTACTGTACTGTGCCCTACTCTACTGTACTGTGTCCTCCTCTACTGCACTGTGTCCTCCTCTACTGTACTGTGTCCTCTTCTACTGCACTTTGTCTTACTCTACTGCAGTGTGCCCTACTCTACTGCACTTTGTCTTCCTCTACTGCACTGTGTCCTACTCTACTGCACTGTGTCCTCCCTCTACTGTACTGTGCCCTTCTCTACTGCACTGTGTCTTACTCTACTGTACTGTGTCCTACTCTACTGCAGTGTGTCCTACTCTACTGCACTGTGTCCTCTTCTACTGTACTGTGTCCTCCTCTACTGTGTTGTGTCTTCCTCTACTGCAGTGTGCCCTACTCTACTGCACTGTGTCCTACTCTACTGCACTGTGTCCTACTCTACTGCACTGTGTCCTCTTCTACTGCACTGTGTCCTCTTCTACTGCACTGTGTCCTACTCTACTGCAGTGTGTTCTACTCTACTGTACTGTGTCCTCCTCTACTGCACTGTGTCTTCCTCTACTGCAGTGTGCCCTACTCTACAGCACTGTGTCCTACTCTACTGTACTGTGCCCTACTCTACTGCACTGTGTCCTACTCTACTGTACTGTGCCCTTCTCTACTGTACTGTGCCCTCCTCTGCTATACTGTGTCCTACTCTACTGCACTGTTTCCTACTCTACTGTACTGTGTCTTCCTCTTCTACTGCACTGTGTCCTCCTCTACTGTTTTGTCTTCCTCTACTGCAGTGTGCCCTTCCCTACTGTACTGTGCCCTTCTCTACTGCACTGTGTCCTACTCTATTGTACTGTGCCCTACTCTACTGTACTGTGCCCTTCTCTACTGTACTGTGTCCTCTTCTACTGCACTGTGTCCTCCTCTACTGTACTGTGCCCTACTCTACTGTACTGTTTCCTACTCTACTGTACTATGTCTTCCTCTTCTACTGCACTGTCGCCTCCTCTACTGCACTGTGTCTTCCTCTACTGCAGTGTGCCCTACTCTACTGTACTGTGTCCTCTTCTACTGCACTTTGTCTTACTCTACTGCACTGTGTCCTACTCTACTGCAGTGTGTCCTCCTCTACTGTACTGTTCCCTTCTCTACTGCACTGTGTGTTACTCTACTGTACTGTGTCCTTCTCTACTGCACTGTCTTACTCTACTGTACTGTGTCCTCCTCTACTGCAGTGTGTCCTACTCTACTGTACTGGGTCCTCCTCTACTGTACTGTGCCCTACTCTACTGTACTGTTTCCTACTCTACTGCACTGTGTCCTCTTCTACTGTACTGTGTCCTCCTCTACTGCACTGTGTCTTCCTCTACTGCAGTGTGCCCTACTCTACTGCACTGTGTCCTACTCTACTGCACTGCGTCCTCTTCTACTGCACTGTGTCCTACTTTACTGCAGTGTGTCCTCTTCTACTGCACTGTGTCCTACTCTACTGCAGTGTGTTCTACTCTACTGTACTGTGTCCTACTCTACTGCAGTGTGTTCTACTCTACTGTACTGTGTCCTCCTCTACTGCACTGTGTCTTCCTCTACTGCAGTGTGACCTTCTCTACAGCACTGTGCCCTACTCTACTGTACTGTGCCCTACTCTACTGCACTGTGTCCTACTCTACTGTACTGTGCCCTCCTCTACTATACTGTGTCCTACTGTACTGCACTGTTTCTTACTCTACTGTACTGTCTTCCTCTTCTACTGCACTGTGTCCTCTTCTACTGCACTGTCTTCCTCTACTGCAGTGTGCCCTTCTCTACTGTACTGTGCCCTTCTCTACTGCACTGTTTCCTACTCTACTGCAGTGTGTCCTATTCTACTGTACTGTGCTCTACTCTACTGCACTGTGTCCTCGTCTACTGCACTGTGTCCTACTCTACTGTAATGTGCCCTACTCTACTGTACTGTGTCCTCCTCTACTGTACTGTTTCCTACTCTACTGCACTGTGTCCTCCTCTACTGCACTGTGTCTTCCTCTACTGCAGTGTGCCCTTCTCTACTGTACTGTGCCCTTCTCTACTGCACTGTGTCCTACTCTACTGTACTGTGTCCTCTTCTACTGCACTGTGTCCTCCTCTACTGCACTGTGTCCTCGTCTACTGCACTGTGTCCTACTCTACTGTACTGTGTCCTCCTCTACTGTACTGTGTCCTACTCTACTGTAATGTGTCCTACTCTACTGTACTGTGCCCTACTTTACTGTACTGTGTCCTACTCTACTGTACTGTGTCCTCCTCTACTGTACTGTGTCCTACTCTACTGTACTGTATCCTACTCTACTGTAATGTGTCCTACTCTACTGTACTGTGCCCTACTCTACTGTACTGTGTCCTCCTCTACTGCACTGTGTCCTATTCTACTGCAGTGTGCCCTACTCTACTGTACTGTGCCCTACTCTACTGTACTGTTTCCTACTCTACTGCACTGTGTCCTCTTCTACTGCACTGTGTCCTCCTCTACTGCACTGTGTCTTCCTCTACTGCAGTGTGCCCTACTCTACAGCACTGTGTCCTCCTCTATTGTACTGTGCCCTCCTCTACTGTACTGTGTCTTACTCTACTGTACTGTTTCCTACTCTACTGCACTGTGTCCTACTCTACTGTACTGTGTCCGCCTCTACTGTACTGTGTCCTACTCTACTGTAATGTGTCCTACTCTACTGTACTGTGCCCTACTCTACTGTACTGTGTCCTACTCTACTGCACTGTGTCCTCTTCTACTGCACTGTGTCCTCCTCTACTGCACTGTGTCTTCCTCTACTGCAGTGTGCCCTACTCTACAGCACTGTGTCCTCCTCTATTGTACTGTGCCCTCCTCTACTGTACTGTGTCTTACTCTACTGTACTGTTTCCTACTCTACTGCACTGTGTCCTACTCTACTGTACTGTGTCCGCCTCTACTGTACTGTGTCCTACTCTACTGTAATGTGTCCTACTCTACTGTACTGTGCCCTACTCTACTGTACTGTGTCCTACTCTACTGTACTATGTCCTCCTCTACTGTACTGTTTCCTACTCTACTGCACTGTCCTACTCTACTGCAGTGTGTTATACTCTACTGTACTGTGTCCTCCTCTACTGCACTGTGTCCTATTCTACTGCAGTGTGCCCTACTCTACTGTACTGTGCCCTACTCTACTGTACTGTTTCCTACTCTACTGCACTGTGTCCTCTTCTACTGCACTGTGTCCTCCTCTACTGCACTGTGTCTTCCTCTACTGTAGTGTGCCCTACTCTACAGCACTGTGTCCTCCTCTATTGTACTGTGCCCTCCTCTACTGTACTGTGTCTTACTCTACTGCAGTGTGCCCTACTCTACTGCACTGTGTCCAACTCTACTGTACTGTTTCCTACTCTACTGCACTGTCGCCTCCTCTACTGCCCTGTGTCCTCCTCTACTGCACTGTGTCTTCCTCTACTGCAGTGTGCCCTTCTCTACTGGTCTGTGTCCTACTCTACTGTACTGTGCCCTACTCTACTGTACTGTGCCCTTCTCTACTGTACTGTGTCCTCTTCTACTGCACTGTGTCCTGCTCTACGGCAGTGTGTCCTCCTCTACTGTACTGTGCCCTTCTCTACTGTACTGTTTCCTACTCTACTGCACTGTGTCCTCCTCTACTGCACTGTGTCTTCCTCTACTTCACTGTCGCCTCCTCTACTGCACTGTGTCTTCCTCTACTACAGTGTGCCCTACTCTACTGTAATGTGTCCTCTTCTACTGTACTGTGTCTTACTCTACTGTACTGTGTCCTCCTCTACTGCACTGTGCCCTACTCTACTGTACTGTGTCTTACTCTACTGTACTGTGTCCTCCTCTACTGCACTGTGCCCTACTCTACTGTACTGTGTCCTACTCTACTGTACTGTGCCCTACTCTACTGTACTGTGTCCTACTCTACTATACTGTTTCCTATTCTACTGCACTGTGTCCTACTCTACTGCACTGTGTCTTCCTCTACTGCACTGTGTCTTCCTCTACTGCACTGTGCAACAGCTGCAGGAAACAGTGGGTCAAATAAAGTCACTGTACTGTATGTCTGACAGTTGTCCAAGAATAGACTATTTAGTCACAGCAAGTGTACTCATTTTTTGGTTTCTGGTGTAATTGAGCAATTTTTTGTTCCTTGCCAAAAGACAAAAAAATCTGGTGAACTAATATACTGTAACAACACTCCCTCATTTCATCCTAAAAGTCATTCTCAGTCACGAAAAAATGTCCAAAATTTTAGTTATGTAAAAGTTAGAAAATAAAGCCCCCAGGGATAGTGAAGTTCTACACCAGCTACAGTAACACTAGTATGCTCGGAGTTCCTCTGTGTTATAATTGAGTTTTTGCTGCATACGACTTATTTGTTCATTGACATTTGGCCTGGTTTTGTAACTGATAAACATCAGTTACATACAAGATACAAAACCCCCCGGATATAGAAAAGTTATAGACCAGCTACACAAGCACTACTAACAAATCTAACAGTGCAGTTTATCGTATCATTTTTGCGTCCTTCTTCGGCTTTATTATTATATTGTTTTTATTTTTGCATGTTTTTCCTTATATCAGGAAATGTAAACAATAAAGGAAAGTTATGGCGTCTGCTTTTCACATTTCATATTTTTATTATAGCAGAACATGTTACTAAAAAACGTTGTAAATAGTCTTCCCTCTGCCTTCTGGTAATACCTATTGTCACTGGAGTAGGAGCTGGAACCTGTGACATGGGCATGGTAGAGGCGTTATTTAGTTATTTATTTATTTATTTATTTTTTAGCGGGGGCCTTTTATTTATTTATACATTGTGTAAGGCCATTACAGGCCTTTGGGGGGCATTTTAATATTACTTTTTGCTTTTTTTTATTGCTGATTTTCCCTGTAACAGCCTCCTAAGCGATACAGCAGAGCTGATCCTCTAGGACCCAGCTCGCACACTGTTCCTGGCATCATGGCAGCTCCCATAGCTGTGTTTGTGTGAAATAGCTATAAGGAGAGTGAAGAGAATCCTACAGCAAACTGTTAAGAAAATTTGCATTTCCAATTTGTAAATTGGTTTGGACTGAATCGATTGTTTGGTCTGTAAAAGGTTCAATCTTCTCAGGTCAGTGACTCCAGCTTAGCTGGCTTGTCTATTGGAGGCCTCAGGTAATCTAAGATCCACTTTTTGCTAAGTTAAAAGCTCAAGCTGTCACAATGTTCCTTCTCTGTGGCTCGGCTTGAGTTGATCAGCTGCCATAAATCAGCACAAGCTCAGCAAAAAGCCAGATCATGGAGAGCTGATTTATATTGCAGTAATGATTGTGAACTCCATCTGACTCAACTGTGCTATGTATTATTACATGACTGCTGTTAGTATATTAGTCCTTATGGGTTATGTATTATTACATGACTACTATTAGTACATTAAGCCCCCATGGGTTGCGTATTATTACATGACTGCTGTTAGTACATTAAGCCTCCATGGGTTGTGTATTATTACATGACTGCTTTTAGTATATTAGTCCCCATGCGTTGTGTATTATTACAGAACTGCTGTTAGTATATTAGTCCATATGGGTTGTGTATTATTACATGACTGCTGTTAGTATATTAAGCCCCAATGGCTTGTGTATTATTACATGACTGCTGTTAGTATATTAAGCCCCAATGGCTTGTGTATTATTACATGACAGCTGTTAGTATATTAGCCCCCATGGGTTGTGTATTATTACATGACTGCTGTTAGTATATTAGACCCTATGGGTTGCATATTATAACATGACTGCTGTTAGTATATTAGTCCCCATGGATTGTGTATTAATACATGACTGCTGTTAGTATATTAGTCCCTATGGGTTGTGTATTATTACATGACTGCTGTTAGTATATTAAGTCCCCATGCGTTGTGTATTATTCCATGACTACTGTTAGTATATTAGTCCCCATGGGTTGTGTATTATTATATGACTACTGTTAGTATATTAAGCCCACATGGGTTGTTGTATTATATTCTATACACTCTATACACAGAGAATGAAATGACTGCAGATAGCCTGCACAGTTTAGAAGATAAGATAGGAAGCAGACACTGGGACGGCATTCAACAGTACTGTTGTTCTCAGGAAAAGATAAGGGGAAACATCCACAAAATTCAAGGAGAGATGTTGTTATGAGAAACTGAACAAATCTGTTTAGCAGTGGAACCGGAAAGACCAAATATGTACATTGGTCACATGACTGTTGTGTAACCAACTTGCCTTTAAAACTTGTATGAACTATACAATAAACGAAATCATTCTTACTAGACACTTGGGTATGTCTGTAGTTTGTTTTCCTCGAGCTCGATATTATTCTTTATTTAATTAGGATTACGGTGACATCCATCCCGGGGGAACTTAACCCCCGACAGTTGTGTATTATTACATGACTAATGATAGTATATTAGCCCCCTTGGGTTGTGTACTATTACATGACTGATGTTAGTACATTAAGCCCCCTTGGGTTGTGTATTATTACATGACTAATGATAGTATATTAGCCCCCTTGGGTTGTGTACTATTACATGACTGATGTTAGTACATTAAGCCCCCTTGGGTTGTGTATTATTACATGACTGCTGTTAGTATATTAGTCCCAATGGGTTGTGTATTATTACATGACCGCTGTTAGTATATTAGTCCCCATTGGTTGTATATTATTACATGACTGCTGTTAGTATATTAGCCCCCATGGGTTGTGCATTATTACATGACTGCTGTTAGTATATTAGTCCCTATGGGTTGTGTATTATTACATGACTGCTGTTAGTATATTAGCCCCCATGGATTGTGTATTATTACATGACTGCTGTTAGTATATTAGTCCCTATGGGTTGTGTATTATTACATGACTGCTGTTAGTATATTAGTCCCCATGGATTGTGTATTATTACATGACTGCTGTTAGTATATTAGCCCCCATGGGTAGTGTATTATTACATGACTGCTGTTAGTATATTAGCCCCCATGGGTAGTGTATTATTACATGACTGCTGTTAGTATATTAGCCCCCATGGGTTGTGTATTATTACATGACTGCTGTTAGTATATTAGCCCCCATGGGTTGTGTATTATTACATGACTGCTCTTAGTACATTACGCCCCCATGGGTTGTGTATTATTACATGACTGCTCTTAGTACATTAAGCCCCCATGGTTTGTGTATTATTACATGACTGCTGTTAGTACAATAAGCCCCCATGGGTTGTGTATTATTACATGACTGCTGTTAGTACAATAAGCCCCATGGGTTGTGTATTATTACATGACTGCTGTTAGTACAATAAGCCCCCATGGGTTGTGTATTGTTACATGACTGCTGTTAGTATACTAGCCCCATGGGTTGTGTATTATTACATGACTACTGTTAGTATATTATCCCCTATGGATTGTGTACTACTAAATGACTGCTGTTAGTATATTAAGCCCCCATGCGTTGTGTATTATTACATGACTACTGTTAGTATACTAGTCCCTATGGGTTGTGTATTATTACATGATTACTGTTAGTATATTAGTCCCCATGGGTTGTGTATTATTACATGACAGTTGTTAGTATATTAGCCCCCATGGGTTGTGTATTATTACTTGACTGCTGTTAGTATATTAGCCCCCATCAGTTGTGTATTATTACATGACTGCTGTTAGTATATTAGTCCCAATGGGTTATGTATTATTACATGACTGCTGTTAGTATATTAGTCCCATGGATTGTGTATTATTACATGACTGCTGTTAGTATATTAGTCCCAATGGGTTATGTATTATTACATGACTGCTGTTAGTATATTAATCTCAATGGGTTATGTATTATTACATGACTGCTGTTAGTATATTAGTCCCCATGGTTTGTGTATTATTACATGACTGTTGTTAGTATATTAGCCCCATGGGTTGTGTATTATTACATGAATACTGTTAGTATATTATCCCCCATGGGTTGTGTATTATTACATGACTGCTGTTAGTACAATAAGCCCCCATGGGTTGTGTATTATTACATGACTGCTGTTAGTACAATAAGCCCCCATGGGTTTTGTATTATTACATGACTGCTGTTAGTACAATAAGCCCCCATGGGTTGTGTATTATTATATGTCTACTGTTAGTATATTAAGCCCCCATGGGTTGTGTATTATTACATGACTGCTGTTAGTATATTAGCCCCCATGGGTTGTGTATTATTACATGACTTCTATTAGTACATTAAGCCCCCATGGATTGTGTATTATTACATGACTGGTGTTAGTATATTAGCCCCCATGGGTTGTGTAATATTACATGACTGCTGTTAGTACAATAAGCCCCCATGGGTTGTGTATTATTACATGACTGCTGTTAGTATATTATCCCCCATGTGTTGTGTATTATTACATGACTGCGGTTAGTATATTAGCCCCCATGGGTTGTGTATTATTACATGACTGCTGTTAGTACATTAAGCCCCCATGGGTTGTGTATTACTAGATAAAAACTGTTAGTTTATTAGCCCCCATGAGTTGTGTATTATTACATCACTGCTGTTAGTACATTAAGCCCCCATGGGTTGTGTATTATTACATGACTGCTGTTAGTATATTAGCCCCCATGGGTTGTGTATTATTACATGACTGCTGTTAGTATATTAGCCCCCATGGGTTGTGTATTATTACATGACTGCTGTTAGTATATTAGCCCCCATGGGTTGTGTATTATTACATGACTGCTCTTAGTACATTAAGCCCCCATGGGTTGTGTATTATTACATGACTGCTGTTAGTACAATAAGCCCCCATGGGTTGTGTATTATTACATGACTGCTGTTAGTACAATAAGCCCCCATGGGTTTTGTATTATTACATGACTGCTGTTAGTACAATAAGCCCCCATGGGTTGTGTATTATTATATGTCTACTGTTAGTATATTAAGCCCCCATGGGTTGTGTATTATTACATGACTGCTGTTAGTATATTAGCCCCCATGGGTTGTGTATTATTACATGACTTCTATTAGTACATTAAGCCCCCATGGATTGTGTATTATTACATGACTGGTGTTAGTATATTAGCCCCCATGGGTTGTGTATTATTACATGACTGCTGTTAGTATATTAAGCCCCCATGGGTTGTGATTTTTCTTCTCGTGTTGTGTTATTGATCAGTGTTAAAACTGTTTTATGCGGTTAGCCTGTTGCAGCTGCTGTCATCTAGCACAGTGACATGGACAGTCCTCTGGTTATATCACCGCTTTGTAGCCATAAGGAGGAGGCTTCCTGTGGTGTATACTTTGTTTTTCAGGAAGTGGCCATTAGCAAACTTTAACCTATTTCTTACTGGAGATCTTTATCATCTGAGCACAAAAAATAATTATGCTTTTTTGTGGCAAAATATTTTTTGTGAACTTAGTCTTACAGTTACTATATAGAATTATTTAGGGGTATTAAAGAAAATTCTCCTTCACTAATTGAACTACTAAATGAAATTGGAAAGTGTAAGGCTATTGTTAGGTTGAGTGGTCAAAGTAAAAATTGCAGGATATAGCAATTTTTTTAAACTATGGACAATGTCATGGACAGTTTTTTAATAATCATCCAAAATTCTTGAAAATGTGTTAAAACTTTGCCTAAAAATAAGTCATTATCTGGTAATACATGACCTTAAGTCAGGTTAACCTCTGCTACATATATATATATATATATATATATATATATATATATATATATATTATACACTGCCTAAATAACACCACAAAAGAGTGCAAAAGTAACACTGCCATACACAATAAACATAAAACTCAGACATATCCTGTACACACACTCACTACAATCCCCATACACATGCACAGTCACCACAAACACAACACCACACATGCACACACTGTTTATAGAGAGACATATACACACTATACACAACATGCATGCACATACACACAAGTCAGCTCACCACTGCACACACTAGAAATATTGGTGTTCACAAACACCCACTACACATGCATGCAGTTGTAAGAGACAGCCAATGTTGTCTTAAGCTTCATTTGTCTGTATAAACTGTTAATGTTGAATGTATTTCTGTGATTCTGTTCCTTTAAGACAGCAGCCATTGTAATTGTGACATGATGCTGGAGTGAGACCCCCCCCCTTTATGTCAGCCTGCCTGTTCTGCAGACAGAGTGTGAGCAGAGAAGCAGGAAGTGACGAGACAGAGAGCAGCAGCCATCTTGGCAAGTGTTGTATTGAACTGGTGTGGAGATTTTTCTGTACAGCTAAGCTGTATCTTGGTCCAGAGACAAACAGAGTGTAAAGAGACAACAGGACTAGTGAGTCCACGTGAAAGGAACTGTGCTCAGTGGCTGATCAGTGAGACTGACATTGTGACTGTGTATATGGATACCACAGATAGAGACTCGCAGTGCTGTTGATGTACTGGACAGCACCTGCTAAACCCCGGCTTACATCCCAGCTCAGTGTATGGATTCGGCAGGACTGTCAGTGTGCTGAGTGGAATCTGCTGTTGGATTACATTGCATTCATTGGGTTTCCCTGTCTGTTAAAGAGGACTTCATTTCTCCCAAGATCCTGATAACCGTGAGGAGAGGACGTTTCGCTATAAAAGAAAGGACCGACTTTGGGCCCCACCGCGCGCTTCTACGGACTGTAAGCGGTCCACCTGGACCACTGGGGAAAAGGGGGTGCACCCAAATGTGAAGTCAGGGTCAGTTAGGGATAGTTTTGAGTATATTGTTCATTCAGTGTCCATACTGCAGAAGTGGACAGAGTAAAAGTAGAAACCATTGCAGAATTTGCCTTGAAATTGTTCATGCTATATTGTATATTTTGCTTGTCTTTATCCCTGTCATTTTACCTTTAACTAGCCTTTATTAACTTATAGTAAATATATATTCTTTTCTTGAACTACCGCGTGTGCGTTCATTTCTGGTTGCGGAGTCCAAACCACCTGCCTTGCTCTCGGTTCACACAGTCTGTCTTCTTACATACCTGTGAGGATGAGCAGGAAGCAGAGGAGGCGGCGGTGATATCTGTCTTATGTGATATGTTCTTGAAGCTACCAGACATTTGTGCAGAAATATGGCAGCAGTTCATAAATGACAATCGGGGAAGAGGCAGTGGATGGAGTGGACTAGTCTTTGGAAAGATCTGCTTATGTGAACCTATAGGAGTTAAGAATAGCAGACCTAGTCTATATGGATATGCCATTTGACTCTCTAAGTGCTTAGAGTTATGCCCGTCCAACATTTAGAAGGCCTGTTCTGCAAATCAGACTTAACTTATGTAAATTTGCATGAAAAGACATTTCATGGTTCCTTGGGGGAGTTCCTAGAAGGAGCAGGGGTTGGGCTTAAATAATGAAATGTTCTTAGTTATGAGTTTATATGTCTTTCCTATTATTATGTAAGGTATACTACTGTATATTAGCAGCGATTCAGCGCCTATCGTATTAATAATATTGCCCCTCATTTTAAAATTGATATTTATTATAGTTATAGAGTATATTATATATTACATATTATACAAAAACAGAGATGTAAACCTTTATATACGGAATTAGAGTGGTGCATGTCCAAACTACAGGAACAGATATGGATGCTACCACTGGCACGTAACACAGGGGCCACATAGCCCTCCAGGCCTTCATAGCTACAACCCTGGGGCCACCAATAAGGATCACCTCCTCCTTTAGTGGCTAGAGTCGAGCACTATGGTTATCCATGATATCCTCCTCGATCATGGTGGGCCCCTCATTCAGCTAGAGATCACTATGGGCTCCCAAGCCAAGTTCCCTCTGATATTTCTGAACCACAAAGAGTTTGACCCCATAACATGTTGGGTACCCGTATCAACCAATGAAGGCAACTAATAAAAAAGTCCAAGAGTCCTAGAACATAATAGATATATTCTTCATATAAAGGGTTCACAGCACAGGTTCCTATCGTCTCTTCCACTATGGATTGTCCGGTCTTTGTGCCGTTGTATCGGCCAGCGCCCTATCATACAGAGTGTTAAAATGAAGGAAGTAATCCTCGTGGGCATTCTCATACACCGGCTGGAGAGAAAAACACAAAAATACTTGTTAAAACTGGAGAGAATATCTTTAATTTTACATTACAATTCAGTGATGCTTACTATCGGGGGCGGAGCTGTGACAACCACTTAGTACAGGCAGGTAGTCACTACTAATAGAAAAGAATCTGTCTAAGTAAATGTCTGATATTATCTCAAAGGAGGCCAAAAAAATATTTAAAAAAATTGATAAATGGCTTGAGAATTTAGGATGGAGCCCCCCTTTAAAAGCATGGAAGAAAAAAAGATTTTAGCAATAGTGGATACAGGTGTAAAATAAAATATTACATTATATTATAAATTCTCCATGCAAAATAATATTCCATGAATTAGTACATGCTGTATGTAATATTAGTCTACATCATAAATTTCTTCCTATCTGTACCTACAGATACTATGCAGAGCTAGGCGTCTCCATGGTTACAGACTACAAACAATCCCTTTGTAGTCTGATCCTTGTGTGTTTGTAGTTTGTAACCATAGAAACACATAGGTTTCTCCATGCATACTGATTCCGGGTGCCTAAGAGGTTCAAAGACACTTGGCCACATAACAGGTCTCCGCATGGAACGTGGGGGCTCTAGTACAGATTTTACACTGGGGCCCAGGTGCAGGATCACAGTCTTGGGATACTTTTATCTAAAACTGGACAAAGTTCTACTGTCATGGGGGAAGAGACTGAAGGCCCCATGTAAATTTTATGGACTCCAGGCTCAGGGAAGATGGAGGATATTAGAAGAGAGACTCTAGTTTGCAAAAAGTGACCACAAGAAGCCATTAAGTAAGTAATTGTCTGTTCAATAATAATGATTCATTCTTAACATCTGTGACTTACCTCTTCTATCACATTGTTTCCTGGGCTGGTTTGGTGAATTTTAGAGGGAATTGAGCTGTAAAAATGCAAAGAAAAAAAATTTAATAGAAATAAAATAGTAGAGCTCTACATAATAACTAAAAAACACATATTGTACCACTGAAATCTATCTGTTTCAGAATAGTGAGTGCAGCTCTGGAGTATAATACAGGATGTAACTCAGGATCAGTACAGGATAAGTAATGTAATGTATGTACACAGTGACTGTACCAGCAGAATAGCGAGCGCAGCTCTGGAGTATAATACAGGATGTAACTCAGGATCAGTACAGGATAAGTAATGTAATGTATGTACACAGTGACTGCACCAGCAGAATAGTGAGCGCAGCTCTGGAGTATAATACAGGATGTAACTCAGGATCAGTACAGGATAAGTAATGTAATGTATGTACACAGTGACTGTACCAGCAGAATAGTGAGCGCAGCTCTGGAGTATAATACAGGATGTAACTCAGGATCAGTACAGGATAAGTAAGGTAATGTATGTACACAGTGACTGCACCAGCAGAATAGTGAGTGCAGCTCTGGAGTATAATACAGGATGTAACTCAGGATCAGTACAGGATAAGTAATGTAATGTATGTACACAGTGACTGTAGCAGCAGAATAGTGAGCGCAGCTCTGGAGTATAATACAGGATATAACTCAGGATCAGTACAGGATAAGTAATGTAATGTATGTACACAGTGACTGTACCAGCAGAATAGTGAGCGCAGCTCTGGAGTATAATACAGGATGTAACTCAGGGTCAGTACAGGATAAGTAATGTAATGTATGTACACAGTGACTGTACCAGCAGAATAGTGAGCGCAGCTCTGGAGTATAATACAGGATGTAACTCAGGATCAGTACAGGATAAGTAATGTAAGATATGTATATGGTGACTCAACTTTTATGTAGATTATATCTCGGTATAAACTGTAACATGGTGTATAGATGTAGAGATGTAGATAAAATGTCAGTAAATATAAACTTTTCCACATTGCACTATTATCATGGCTGTCATATAAATAGCTTCGCTCAATGCCAAGCAGCAGATATAATTTTAGGTCACTTATGAAGGTATTTTATTACTATATATATGGACTTTGTCAGGGATTGACATATAAACTTTTCATCCCAATATCTATTTAACAGACCATGTTGTAGTACAGAGGGGGGGACAGTTCATGTTGTACCCCGGATTCTTTACAGTAAGGCTCCATGATTGTGACCGTGTGCTTAGTCAGCGTGTTATACATGTTATTAACCTCTAGATCACTGACCCATTATACTCTATGGCCCCAATACACACGCCCATATATTATCTTGAGTCCTACTCCTGTCCGTTTTGGAGCCCAGCTCATTACAGATATGTGCGGAATACTAAACCACCCAGTATCATGTACATGTGATGGATTGTGTCGTACATACCGACGCTCCGCAGCACTATGGGGCACATTTACGTCAAATCTGACACATTTAGGGATAAAGTGCACCAAAAAGAACAGAAATGTAAAATTGGCCAGTCACTTGTCAAATTTGTGCCCCAAATTTAGGAACTTTATAAGCCCGATTCTGGCGCAGATAATATATATTATATCTATCTCTCTATATATACTTAGATACACTAGATCAGGCATGTCAAACTCAGGGTACCCCGAGGGCCACATGAGTAACAAGAGGTTGTTGCGAGGGCCGCACAGAGCAGCTAATGTCACACACGTATTTTAACAGCAGTCATGAAAACAAGATATGAAGTAGTAATATGTAACAGCAACTAATATATTTAACAAAAATACAGCAATTAAAAACTAAACATTTATTTGCTATCATTTTTTTCAATCATTTTTAGTGTTTTGTCCTGAGGCTTGACACCTCTTTGTGCTTTGTGCTAATAGGCCTATTCATTATATTATATTATTATTTATATTATTATTATGAATTTTCAATATGTATTTATTTACTTTATATTTATTTAATGGGCGTCTGTAGGATTTGTTCTTTTTGGTGTTCACCCCTGGTATTTGCCTCCAAGAGTGCACATGTATTTTAATTACTTTTAATTTTTCCTTGTTTGCTGTGTTATTTAATAAAGAAATTTTGTGTGTGCTTTATATTGGATGCTGTTTCTCCTTTGTGTTCGATTGCATTTTTCATCCAATCAGCACCACTGTTTTTTGCATCACAATTATTTATAATCTGAGTGCTCACCCCTCTCTTTAGTTTTTAATGGTTACATACAGGAGGGCCACTCACTTGCTTGGACTTTGCCTGTGCGGCAGTGGGTCCCTTCTTCCTCAGCACGGTCACAGTATCCCAGTCACTCTCAGCCACGACTCTTCCTCCGCTCACAACAAAACTGACTTAGGTGATCAGCAGCCACGCGAGCCGCAGATGTACAAAACTCACGATCAGCACTTCCGGCTCGTCATTCATTGATCACGTAAGCAGGTCATATGCAGGGATATGGGCCAATGAATGAAGAGCCGGAAGTGCTGATCGTGAGTTTTGTACATCTGCGGCCCGCACAAAAGTCTCAAACTTTGTCTCTAAACTTTAGAGACAAAGTTTGAGACTTTTGTGCGGGCCGCAGATATGCCTGTAAAGGGCCGCATGCGGCCTGCGGGACGCATGTTTGACATGCCTGCACTAGATGTGTATATATATATATATATATATATATATATATATATATATTATGTCAGATACTATACCAGAAGCATGACTAGGACCACCAGTATGGTATCCAGGGCCCCATAGCAATCTTTTGACTGGGCCCCTGTCCCTCACACACTATGTGCAACCCCTTTACTGACCCCCCTCACATGGTATATTACCCTGTATAGGCCCCTATATGCAGTATACAGTATACTGCCCCCTTTATTGGCCTCCACACAGTATACCGCCATACTCCCATACAGTTAAGGCCCCTTTTTCAGACTCCCACAACATAAGGGCCCCCCATACTAGCCCTGACACAGTTGGTGCCCCCATACTTGCCACCACACAATATACTAGTCCACATACAGTGTCTTTAGGCCGCCACCTACTGGACTACTCCAGCATGTATTCTGATATTCACTTACCGTTTCCCACTCCTGCCTGGGGACTCTCTCGCTTCGCCTTCATCCTTCTGCTACAAGTTACGTTCTACCCTTTGGAGGCTGAAGGTGAGGCCAGGGAGTCTCGGGGCAGGAGCGGGAATCAGTAAGTGAATATGGACCTGCAATATTCCAGCAGGTAATGGCCTAAAAATAAAGCAGCAGGGGGCCATTCGAGGCCCCCTAATCTCACAGACCCCATAGCAGCTGCTCCGGCAATAGCAGGTCCTTGTACTACACTATGTCCCTATACTATGGATACTATAAACACGCAGTGTAGCGCCCCCATTACTGACCCCATACACAGTGTCATGTCTGCTTGTCACCTAAAACATTACACCCTTACACTGTCCACTGCCTACTACCCGGCTACCCCAGACACAGTTACATCATCTTCACTCTCCGCCATCCGCCATCTCTGAAGGATTATATTAGGTTTGTTGTCTTTATATGGTAAGACTCGCCAACATGGAACAGGGGGACAGATTTTTGGTGCATCGAAAAGTGCACTAAATTCATGAAGGACCGTACAACAGAATCATGTACTAAAACTACAAACAGGATTCACAGCTGTAGACAATGTCACCACCTAAATAACACCGCCATACAGCGCCCTTACATACAGTGCTGAAATAATAGCGCCATATAACGCTCTGACACCAGCGCTCACAGGTTACCAGGCCTCACAGATAAGTTGCTCTGACATGTCCTATGGATTCTGGTGGAGGCTCCGGGGTATTTGCCCCTTTTGCCCCCACATGTATGATGGTGACTATTTATAGATATATTGGGGGGTCACTTACTTGCTCTTGTAGAACTTCCAATAAATTAGTCCGGTTATTAAAACCAGTAAGACGAACGCTCCAGCGACCGAAGGCCATATGTAAATGTCAGCAGAAGAAGAGGAGGATTCTGGGAAGAAAGAAACACCGACTGATGGTAAGTGTGATATGTTTCAGGGAGAAAGAAAGACACCGGGTAATGCATTGTGGGTACAATCTGGATATAAACAGTGACATATTGCTCTAAATCACTGAAAATCTGTAGATGACACTGTTATGGGGGATCTGTAGATGACACTGTTATGGGGGATCTGTAGATAATACACTGTTATGGGGATCTGTAGATGACACTGTGTTATGGGGGATCTGTAGATGACACTGTTATGGGGGATCTGTAGATGACACTGTTATGGGGGATCTGTCGATGACACTGTTATGGGGGATCTGTCGATGACACTGTTATGGGGGATCTGTCGATGACACTGTTATGGGGGATCTGTCGATGACACTGTTATGGGGGATATGTAGATGACCCTGTTGTGAGGTTGATTTGTAGATGACACTGTTATGGGGATCTGTAGATGACACTGTTATGGGGGATCTGTAGATGACACTGTTATGGGGATCTGTAGATGACACTGTTATGGGGGATCTGTAGATGACACTGTTATGGGGGATCTGTTGATGACACTGTTATGGGGGATCTGTCGATGACACTGTTATGGGGGATCTGTCGATGACACTGTTATGGGGGATCTGTAGATGACCCTGTTGTGAGGTTGATTTGTAGATGACACTGTTATGGGAGATCTGTAGATGACACTGTTATGGGGGATCTGTATATAATATGCTGTTATGGGGATCTGTAGATGATACACTGTTATGGGGGATCTGTAGATGACACTGTTATGGGGGATCTGTAGATGACACTGTTATGGGGGATCTGTAGATGACACTGTTATGGGGATCTGTAGATAACACTGTTATGAGGGATCTGTAGATGACACTGTTATGGGGTTACACATATGGATACCTGATATGTGAACAGTCCAGGATTTCTTAAAGTTTCCTGATTCAGTCATACTTAGATCACACGTATAATTCCCAGTGTCCTCGGGTCGGACGTCTCTTATCTCGAGCACTGGGGGGGAGCCGTGTAAGCAGGAAGAAGATTCTGGGGTCTGTGAAGTTTGATGTGTTTTTTTGGCCATCTGATACAAAACGTAGCAGGTGAAATCCATTTTCTTTCCTCCATATAATTTGTGTCAAATCTGATACATTTCTGGTTCTGTTGGTTCCATCCGAGCAGCTCAGGGTCACCGTGTCCCCGACAGTGATGGACAGAACCTCGGGGGAGGAGGCAGTAACCGTGTCTGGAAGAGAAGATGAGACGGCGTCAAATGGAATCAGCTATAATATACGCAACAATGTAACACAAACTTACACCAAATATCAGTATGTAAAGGCATGGTCACCACTCTCTAGAGTCAAACATTACAGGAGCCATCAACAGGGGGCATGTCACTGGAATGAGGACAGAATTGCTATTGAGGACCAGACATAGTTACGACCCCCTCAGCACTGTGGACATGCAGTGTGTCAGAAACACACTGGCCCTTATTCCAGCCACAGTGCCCCAAATATCACTGCAGCCACACTGATAGCAGGACCAAGCACAGTCCCATATCAGTGCCAGACATAAGACTCCCAGATATCACTGCCCCAATAAGTTGGGTACATAGCAGAAATAACCACACTGCTCCCTCACAGTGACGGACACAATGCCCATATAATATAACCCCTAGGTGCCTCCACAGCAGTGACATACCTACCTCCTTACATAGCAGTAAGTAACAGTCACACTGACCACAACACAGCAACAACCACACAACCTCCATAACAGTGCCAGTGCCAACATAACAGCGTCCTCCACAGCCCCAGTGTAAGCGACAACCGCATTGTCCTGTAATTCAGTACAGCCGCCCTTTCTCATAGCAGCGCCAGCCACACTGCCCCCTATATCAGCCCAGCTGCCCTGCCTTATAGTGGTACGAATGTTTAGCATCCGAGGGGCTCTAGAACCCCCCATAAATTTAAGGCTATTGAGGGATCTGTGAAAAGGCCAAAAACAGGATAAGACTGATTTACCGTGTACTGTTAAAATGGACCATCCAAAAAAGAGTCATGTGAATAGCCCCACTCAGATGTAATGAGCACAATGCCGCCATATGACGGCCATTAACATCAGTCGTGTGAATGGGGCATTATTTTCCCAGCAGAGGGTTTGGACCTATGTATCATAAGTGCCAATCACTAAACCAGCCTAGACCACCAGAGATATTAGATATTACCCATACCCTTGTATTGTACTGTGTTATATTATATTATATTATATTGTATAGTATATTGTATTGTATTATATTATATTACATTGTATATATTATTATATTGTGTTATACTGTATTATATTGTACTATACTATACTGTATTGTGTTATATTGTATTATATATTTTATTGCATTTTATTTTATTGTATTGTGTTATATTGTATTGTATTGCATGTGACTGTATTGTATTATATGATATTGCACTATACTGTATTATGTTATATTATATACTGTTTTATATTGTATATTATTACATTATATATCACAATATCCGCTATGTTTAGTAACTTTTTTTTTTTTTCTTGTCTTGTATTTTTACCTCCAGAGTTCATTAGTTGTACAACTAGTTCTAAAAACCTTTAATTCTCAGGAACTGCAAGTCATTGTGTTATTCTGTATTTTATTTTGGTGGCCTGCATACAATATACCGCCATACAGCAGACATGATATAAGTCGTACTGTAGGAGACATGTGGTCACGTATTGCGTCACATGGAGGAAGCCTCTTGTACCACTAGTGATATATTATTTATGACTACTCCATCCAAAATGTTAACCCATTTGCCAGGCTGATGTGCTGCTCAGCGAACCTGAAGATGTTCTTTCTGACCACATTGGTCGCCCACATTAATATGGTACTGGGGGAAGTAAAGATTATATGAGGTCAATGCCCTCCATATTGTAAAACCACAGAGTGTCAAGTAGAAGAACCACGCGGGCAGCAGTGACCTGCATCCATATATAGAACAGCCTAACAGACGGTAAATAACAGGGCAATGGATGGAAAGTGCTAGATGTCCGACAAAATGTCTCAGATATGCACCAAATGCACAAGTAGTCTCACGTGTGTGTCTTGTATGTCTATTGTGCTCCAGACCAAAATGTATTCTGTATAATCCCAATTGTATAAGGACTTTTCACTGCAAAAGGTATAAAGCCCCGGCCATTGGACATTTCATCATAACATGTACACTACACTGACATGTTACTAGGACATGGACACTACAATGTGGGATTTACCAGGTAGGGAAGACACAAGTCATGACATGTGAGACTGATGCTGTGAGAGGGGAAGGGGAGCAGCAGGAGGGACTTCCCAGTGAATCTGAGCCACATTGTAAAATATAAGGCAAATACAAAAAGATACAAAGTATAAAAGTCTGACTAAGTAACTAAATACAACCATAGGCCATACACATGACTACTGACTATAGCAACACAGGAAGACGTTACTAATATACTGAACTAGCAGCGCGGCTGAGCTTATTGGAGATTTTAACTTGAGCTTTATTCAAAAATTTATAAATTTGTTTTTAAAAAGTAAATTTTTGGATTTTGTGGTTTAAAAGATGTCGTCAATGTAGCGCACCCCTGGACAGAAGGGGCAGATAAAGGCCGGAGCTTCCCTTCTCTATGGCAAATATTGGCATAGTGATGATAAAATAACACTTCTCTGCCAACTTTTTGATGGCAAATATATAAAGCTGTAGGGATATGGACCCTTTAAGAAATGTATTATGTACGATGTGGGCCAGTTTGGGCTGGTGCTATGGGTAGGGGGTGTTGAGATGTTGTGAGAGTAATTGAGTAGGGACATTTGATGTGCGGTTTGGTGTTCCCCTTCTTCCCCTTTGCTTAGTGTAGAGTCCATTTTATTGCTCAGGTTTCTGGTTTCTGTGGGTAGGATGCGGCGTCTCTGAATATGAACATTGTTTGTTTCTATTCCTATTTCTCATACTCTGGAGGATTTTATGTCCTAATAAAGCGACCTTGGTAAATAGTCTGGATTAAAAATATTCTATCTTCATGTGTATACAGCTCCGGTGCAGACCAGTATGTCTCCCACTGCAAACAAGCTCTGCTTAGTCTGAACCTACAATCATCTTCCACTGACTGTAGAGGGCAGAGTGGAGTAATGCCTGAGTGCAGGATCAGACTACACAGGGTTCATTTGTAGTCTGTAACCATGGTTACACATAGACCTGCATAGGAACTCTATCGACAAAATGATATGAGGCTTTTAATTGAATGTAATGCAAAGTTATATTATTTTTTTATTTACCTTTTTGAAGATGCTTTAGAGCAGTAAAATGTGAATTGTAAAAGTTTGCACACCCTCTAAATAGAAAAGCACAAAAGAAAAAGAGGGCTAGAGTGGCGTGAGCAGCGGCGCAGTATCACTTGTTATGTCAGTACTGCAAGGTTCACTCGACTCAACACCCACGTGTGTCTCCTGTACAAACCGTAAGACAGTGATAATAGGTCACATCTACCACCACAATGCCGTACAGCGAGCTGGAAACAGACATCAAAAGCTTACACAGTCTCTTTACAGTTCTGACCCTGCCATAATAAATGTCACTGCCAATGTCTACGTGTAATGGAGCGGTATACAAAGGGCACCTGCACCCACTTACTTACTGACAGGGCCTTTCTAACAGTTATGTCTCAGCTGTCACTTTAACCAAGGCCGATTTATTACAGGGACTGCAAGATGTATACGAGTAAACCTTAGTCACTGTACACACTGAGAGTTCTGCAACTTTCTAGTAGACGCTACTGATTTTGGATCACTTTTGCAGATCTTTACACTCTAACAATGTAGACCTTTGTACTGCCACCCACTAACAGCGTCATAGTGCCAGCCTGCTGCCCCCAATATCACAGCTCCTGCTGCCCCCAATACCATGGCTCCTTCTGCCCTTAATATCATGGCTCCTGCTGCCCACAATAACATGGCTCCTGCTGCCCCCAATATCACAGCTCCTGCTGCCTCCAATATTATAGCTCCTGCTGCCCCCAATATCACAGCTCCTGCTGCCCCCAATATCACAGCTCGTGCTACCCCCAATACCATGGCTCCTGCTGCCCTTAATACCATGGCTCCTGCTGCCCCCAATATCACAGCTCCTGCTGCCTCCAATATTATAGCTCCTGCTGCCCCCAATATCACAGCTCCTGCTGCCCCCAATATCACAGCTCCTGCTACCCCCAATACCATGGCTCCTGCTGCCCTTAATACCATGGCTCCTGCTGCCCTTAATACCATGGCTCCTGCTGCCCCCAATATCACAGCTCCTGCTGCCCCAATACCATAGCTCCTGCTGCCCCCAATACCATAGCTCCTGCTGCCCTTAATATCATGGCTCCTGCTACCCACAATACCATGGTTCCTGCTGCCCCAATACCATGGCTCCTGCTGCCCCAATACCATAGCTCCTGCTGCCCCCAATACCATAGTTCCTGCTGTCCCCAATACCATAGCTCCTGCTGCCCCCAATACCATAGCTCCTGCTGCCCCCAATATCACAGCTCCTGCTGCCCCTGATACCACAGTCCCTGCTGCCCCCAATATCATGGCTCCTACTGTCCCCAATACCACGGCTCCTGCTGCCCCCAATACCATAGCTCCTGCTGCCCCAATACCATGGATCCTGCTGCCCCATTACTATGGCTCCTACTGCCCCCATCTCCACAGCTTCAGCTGCCCCGAATAACATTGCTCCTGCTGCCCCAATACCATGGATCCTGTTGCTCCCCAATACCATGGCTCCTGCTGCCCCCAATATCATGGCTCCTGCTGCCCCCCAATACCATGGCTCCTGCTGCACCCAATACCATGGCTCCTGCTGTCCCCAGTACCATGGCTTCTGCTGCCCCAATACCATAGCTCCTGCTGCCCCCAATATCACAGCTCTTGCTGCCACTGATACCACAGTCCCTGCTGCCCCCAATATCATGGCTCCTACTGACCCCAATACCACCGCTCCTACTGCCCCCATACCATGGATCCTGCTGCCCCCCAATACCATGGCTCCTGCTGCCCTTAATATCACAGCTCCTGCTGCTCCCAATAAAACAGCTCCTGCTGCCCCCAAAACCATAGCTCCTGCTGCCCTTAATATCATGGCTCCTGCTGCCCACAATACCATGGCTCCTGCTGCCCCCAATACCATAGCTCCTGCTGCCCCCAATACCATAGCTCCTGCTGCCCCCAATACCATAGTTCCTGCTGCCCCCAATACCATAGCTCCTGCTGCCCCCAATACCATAGTTCCTGCTGCCCCCAATACCATTGCTCCTGCTGCCCCAATACCATGGATCCTGTTGCCCCCCAATACCATGGCTCCTGCTGCCCCCAATACCATGGCTCCTGCTGCCCCCAATACCATGGCTCCTGCTGTCCCCAGTACCATGGCTTCTGCTTCCCCAATACCATAGTTCCTGCTGCCCCCAATACCATAGCTCCTGCTGCCCCCAATATCACAGCTCTTGCTGCCCCTGATACCACAGTCCCTGCTGTCCCCAATATCATGGCTCCTACTGACCCCAATACCACGGCTCCTGCTGCCCCCATACCATGGATCCTGCTGCCCCCCAATACCATGGCTCCTGCTGCCCTTAATATCACAGCTCCTGCTGCTCCCAATAACACAGCTCCTGCTGCCCCCAAAACCATAGCTCCTGCTGCCCTTAATATCATGGCTCCTGCTACCCACAATACCATGGCTCCTGCTGCACCCAATACCATGGCTCCTGCTGTCCCCAGTACCATGGCTTCTGCTGCCCCAATACCATAGCTCCTGCTGCCCCCAATATCACAGCTCTTGCTGCCACTGATACCACAGTCCCTGCTGCCCCCAATATCATGGCTCCTACTGACCCCAATACCACCGCTCCTACTGCCCCCATACCATGGATCCTGCTGCCCCCCCAATACCATGGCTCCTGCTGCCCTTAATATCACAGCTCCTGCTGCTCCCAATAAAACAGCTCCTGCTGCCCCCAAAACCATAGCTCCTGCTGCCCTTAATATCATGGCTCCTGCTGCCCACAATACCATGGCTCCTGCTGCCCCCAATACCATAGCTCCTGCTGTCCCCAGTACCATGGCTGCTGCTGCCCCCAATACCATAGCTCCTGCTGCCCCAATATCATGGATCCTGCTGCCCCCATTACTATGGCTCCTATTGCCCCCATCTCCACAGCTTCAGCTGCCCCGAATACCATGGCTCCTGCTGCCCCAAATACCATGGCTCCTGCTGCCCCCAATACCATGGCTCCTGCTGCCCCAATACCACAGCTCCTGCTGTTCCCAAAGCTCCTGCTGCCCTTAATACCATGGATCCTGCTGTCCCCATTACTATGGCTCCTGCTGCCCCCAGCACCACAGCTTCAGCTGCTCCCAATCCTATAGCTACTGCTGTCTTGTGCCAACTTCTATGCCTAACACTGTGTAGAAGCTGCTGTTACAATACCTACCTATAATGTTGATATGGCATTGCCATTATGTCCCCAAAAATAACATTGCTACACTGTTAGTGTCCCCAAAATTTTTACCACGTGTAGTATCCCCAAAAATAATAATACCATTCAAAAGTGTCTCCAAAAAAGAAAGTGCATCTCTGATATTGTCACCAAAAATATTGCCACACAGATACAGTATTGTCCCCGGATAATGTCCTGAAATATGAAGACAGTGTCCCCAAAAATACTGCTACATAGTGTCCCCCAAAAAGATAATGTTCCCAAAATTATATTGTTGCACAAATAGTGTCCCCAAATTATTGCCACACAGATAATGTGTACAAAAATATTGCCACACAGATAGTGTCCCCCAATAAAATATTGTCACATAGATAGTGTCTCCCAAAAATATTGCCACATACATAGTATCCTAAAAAAAATTGCCATACAGATAGTATCACCAAAATATTGCCAAACAGAGTGCCTGCAAAAAATATTGCCATTGCCCCAAAATATTGCCTCACAGTGTCCCCAAAAATACTGCCACACAAATGGTGTCTTTAGAAATATTGTCCACGATAGTGTCATACAGATAGTGTCTGCAAAAATTATAGGGCTACATACTATAGACAGTACTCTATGACATATTTAAATATACATTGTGTCCCAAAAAATAATAGTTTCATGTAGATAATGACCCGCAAAATAATAGTGCTATGTAGATACATATAAAGCTATGTACCACATAAAATATTACAATATGCAAAACATCCCAAGAAATAATAACTACATGTTGATAGTGTTCCCTAAAATATCGGGATACAGATAGTGACCCAAAAATAATAGTGCTATATAGATAGCGCCCCCTGAAATAGTGTCATACAGATAGTGTCCACAAGAACAACACTACTGTGTCCCCCCAAGTGAATAGACTGCCATATAGTCTGTGTCCCCTAGAATAGTGTCACATGTATAAGAAGCCCCAAAAATAATGTCACAAGTTTAGGTGGACTCACAAATAACACACACATATACTGTGGCAGAAACAGCCCCATAGCTATGAAACCCTAAAAATAACATGGAGAATGTGGGTGCAATAACATTGAGCCCTCGGTCAGTATTCTGCGGCTCACCGGTCCTGAGCAAAAAACTGACTGATAAAACAGCTCAGTGATCTATAGCCATAGCAGAGATCCAGATATGAAGATACCGGAATCACCCGGCACAATCGCCCCCAGCATCACAATCACAGGTGAGCGCTGCACACACCAGTACGTGGTGGTGTGTGATGGCTGCGTGCAGTGGTCACAGTGATCCGTGCACCCACAGCAGGATATGTACAGACTAAACAACAATGTCACACAATATGGTGCCAAAATACCCAAATAGAACTGACATACAGCTTCCTAAATAATAATGATATGGCGTGCCAGCACCACACACTGCAAAAATAATGTATTGTACAGCGAGTAAGTAATAGTGCCCCATGGTGCCTATATAAATACAATCATACAGTGCTTAATCACTGCCACATAGTGCTGAAATAATACAAATGTGCAATGCTGAAATAAGAACTCTGAACTGTGTTATACTACCATACAGTGCTGAAATAATACAACCATACATAAACTGAAATAATACTGCTATACAGTGTTAAAAATAATACCATTGTACAGTGTTAAAATATAACCAGTGATGAAATAATACCACTGTACAGTGTTACACACTAACATACAGTGATGAAATAATACCACCATACAATGCTGAAATAATACCACTGTATAGTATTACACACTAACATACAGTCATGAAATAATACCACCGCACATAAACTGAAATAATACTGATATACAGTGTTAAAAATAATACCATTGTACAGAGTTAAAATATAAGCATACAGTGCTGAAATAATACCACTGTACAGTGTTAAGGTACTACAGCACAGTGCAGGAATAAGACCACATTGAAGATCTAAATTAATAAAGAACAGACCTTATACCATCATAGAGTGGTTATATAATACCCCACAATGTCATCATGTAGAGGTTAACTAATACCACCACACAGTGGCCAAATAATATCACTATTTGGCCTAAGCAATACCACCATATAGATGATAAATAATACACCATACAGAGAATACAAAATATCACTATACAGTGCTCAAATAACATCATTATACAGGGTCTAAATAATATCACCATGCAGCACTCAAATAACACCAGTGGCCAAATAACACCACCATATAGAGGATAAATAATACCACCATATAGAGAATAAATAATACTACCATATAGAGAATAAATAATACTACCATATAGAGGATAAATAATACCACCATACTGAGCCCAAATAACACCACCATATAGAGGATAAATAATATCACCATATAGAGGATAAATAATACCACCATATAGAGGATAAATAATACCACCATATAGAGAATAAATAATATTACCATATACAGTGGGGAAAAAATTATTTAGTCAGCCACCAATTGTGCAAGTTCTCCCACTTAAAAAGATGAGGCCGGCCTGTAATTGACATCATAGGTAGACCTCAACTATGAGAGACAAAATGAGAAAACTAATCCAGAAAATCACATTGTCTGATTTTTTAAGAATTTATTTGCAAATTATGGTGGAAAATAAGTATTTGGTCACCTACAAACAAGCAAGATTTCTGTCTCTCACAGACCTGTAACTTCTCCTTTAAGAGGCTCCTCTGTCCTCCACTCATTACCTGTAGTAATGGCTCCTGTGTGACATTGTTATCAGTATAAAAGACTCCTGTCCACAACCTCAAACAGTCACACTCCAAACTCCACTATGGGGAAGACCAAAGAGCTGTGGAAGGACCAGAAACAAAATGGTAGCCCTGCACCAGGCTGGGAAGACTGAATCTGCAATAGGCAAGCAGCTTGGTGTGAAGAAATCACCTGTGGGAACAATAATTAGAAAATGGAAGACATACAAGACCACTGATAATCTCCCTCCATCAGGGGCTCCACGCAAGATCTCACCCCGTGGGGTCAAAGTGATCACAAGAACGGTGAGCAAAAATCCCAGAACCACCCGGGGGGACCTAGTGAGTGACCTGCAGAAAGCTGGGACTAACGTAACAAAGGCTACCATCAGTAACACACTACGCCGCCAGGGACTCAGATCCTGCAGTGCCAGACGTGTCCCCCTGCTTAAGCCAGTACATATCCGGGCCCGTCTGAAGTTTGCTAGAGAGCATTTGGATGTTCCAGAAGAGTATTGGGAGAATGTCATATGGTCAGATGAAACCAAAGTAGAACTGTTTGGTAGAAACACAACTCGTGGTGTTTGGAGGAGAGTGAATGCTGAGTTGTATCCAAAGAACACCAGACCTACTGTGAAGCATGGGGGGGGCAACATCATGTATGGGGCTGTTTCTCTGCAAAGGGACCAGGACGACTGATCCGTGTACATGAAAGAATGAATGGGGCCATGTATGGTGAGATTGTGAGTGCAAACCTCCTTCCATCAGCAAGGGCATTGAAGATGAAACGTGGCTAGGTCTTTCAGCATGACAATGATCCCAAGCACACCGCCAGGGCAACGAAGGAGCGGCTTCGTAAGAAGCATTTCAAGGTCCTGGAGTGGCCTAGCCAGTCTCCAGATCTCAGCCCCATAGAAAACCTTTGGAGGGAGTAGAAAGTCCGTGTTACCCAGCGACAGCCCCAAAACATCCCTGCTCTAGAGGAGATCTGCATGGAGGAATGGGCCAACATACCAGCAACAGTGTGTGCCAACCTTGTGAGGACTTACAGAAAACGTTTCACCTCTGTCATTGCCAACAAAGCATATAGAACAAAGTATTGAGATGAACTTTTGTTATTGACCAAATACTTATTTTCCACCATAATTTGCAAATAAATTCTTTAAAAATCAGACAATGTGATTTTCTGGATTAGTTTTCTCATTTTGTCTCTCATAGTTGAGGTCTACCTATGATGACAATTACAGGCCGGCCTCATCTTTATAAGTGGGAGAACTTGCACAATTGGTGGCTGACTAAATACTTTTTTCCCCACTGTACTGGATAAATAATACCACAACATAGAGAATAAATAATACTACCATATAGAGGATAAATAACACCACCATATAGCGGATATATAATACCACGATTCAGTGGCCAAATATAGAGCGTAAATAATATCACTATATAGAGCTAAAGCAACATTACTATTCCAAGTCTAAATAACACCGCCATATAGAGCCCAATAACTGAACATCTGAAGTGATCTAATCACAAAGTTGAGATTTCTGCAGTGAAGCACAATGTGAATGGTTACATCCGTCCCCTCCATGAATACTCTGCAGTCCTACAGACAGATCCCCTTATTACAGCCATACGGCCTTGTCTGCAGCAGATCCCCCCTTTAGTGCCCCATCTTATGACCCATATTCTTTGCCTCTCTCTCTCTAGCAGCTCGTGCCGCTCCTTTATAAACACTGCGGTGGAAACTGTACAGACTGGAGGTTCCATATCCTGCAGGTCAAAGCGTGCAACGAGAAATTCAGCTCTGCGCACCTATAATATAGTATATAAAGGGTAGCCTTCTTACTGACAGTCTCCTTACCTGTGACTAGCAGGACACACAGGAGCGCGCTGACCCCGAGGGCAGGAGCAGGCAGCATGCTGCCTCATTGCTCACTGGCACAGACTATAGCACACAGGACTCTCTAGCTGTGACAATATCTAAAGAGATCATTGAGGAAGTGGCTTTGTGAGAACAACATTTCCATCGCTAGCCCGAGTTATCGAGACATTCATCAAGGGCGGTTGTTCTAGATTTGTTGCTGCAACATTCCCACAGAGGAAGCGAAAGCAGCCGCAGCATCCCCCTTGTCCCTGTGTTACTGTCAGTAGTCATAGTTGGGTCATGTCACTGCTATGGGACCCCTAAGGAAAGGGGGGCCACAATTTACCTGCTCTTGCCCCTTCCTGTCACATAGTCAGAGAGTTAAATACTAACATTGTGGTTACCTGCGGCTGCCACTAGGAGGAGTTCAGTGCAGACAGGTTATGATTAGCCAAGGCCCAACCAATTCACAATGAGTCAGATTGGTTATAAACATTTTGGAAAATTAGTAATTAGCTTGTCTTTTTATGAACTCGTTTGCTCCTCTCTGTAAGTGCCAAAATCTGTCCAAAACTTCCCATTTGCCCATTTTTGGGCTGGATTTGTATGGACCTTGCCTTTTGGATGTTGACAAGTAACAGCATATTTGTCATAGGAACACCAAAAAAAGAGTCTACTGTACTATGCAAAAGCAAAGCTAGTGAACCCAACTGGGGCTGGGACCCCTCTATCCAAGGGCCCCATGGTGAGGTATTTTTGGGGGATGAGACTTTCTGCAAATGTCCCTTGACCTTTGAGTGGGGGGCTCCCCTGACCTCCATGTAAAGGAAGGAATTGATGCAAATCAGTCTTCAGAATATTTACAGGAAACCACAAGACAAGTGACAGATCCAAGTTCCTGATTTTATGTAAAAAATAGAAGAAAAGTGCAACATCCACCACACATGTGATCGGGGTGAGAAAGCAACATGTGAAGCCACAGTCACCAAAAGTACATAGATAGATAGATAGATAGATAGATAGATAGATAGATATGAGATAGATAGATAGATAGATAGATAGATAGATAGATAGATAGATAGATATGAGAGATAGATAGATATGAGATAGATAGATAGATAGATAGATAGATAGATAGATAGATATGAGAGACAGACAGATAGATAGATAGATAGATAGATAGATAGATAGATAGATAGGAGATAGATAGATAGATAGATAGATAGGAGATAGATAGATAGATAGATAGATAGGAGATAGATAGATAGGAGATAGATAGATATGAGATAGATAGATAGATAGATAGATAGATAGATAGATAGATAGGAGATAGATAGATAGATAGATAGATAGATAGGAGATAGATAGATAGATAGATAGATAGATAGATAGATAGATAGGAGATAGATAGATATGAGATAGATAGATAGCTAAATAGATATGAGATAGATAGATAGATAGATAGATAGATAGATAGATAGATAGATAGATAGATACAGTCATATGAAAAAGTTTGGGCACCCCTATTAATCTTAATCATTTTTAGTTCAAAATATTTGGGTGTTTGCAACAGCCATTTCAATTTGATATATCTAATAACTGATGGACACAGTAATATTTTAGGATTGAAATGAGGTTTATTGTACTAACAGAAAATGTGCAATATGCATTAAACCAAAATTTGACCGGTGCAAAAGTATGGGCACCTCAACAGAAAAGTGACATTAATATTTAGTAGATCCTCCTTTTGCAAAAATAACAGCCTCTAGTCGCTTCCTGTAGCTTTTAATCAGTTCCTGGATCCTGGATGAAGGTATTTTTGACCATTCCTCTTTACAAAACAATTCCAGTTCAGTTAAGTTTGATGGTCGCCGAGCATGGACAGCCCGCTTCAAATTATCCCACAGATGTTCAATGATATTCAGGTCTGGGGACTGGGATGGCCATTCCAGAACATTGTAATTGTTCCTCTGCATGAATGCCTGAGTAGATTTGGATCATTGTCTTGCTGAAATATCCATCCCCGGCGTAACTTCAAATTCGTCACTGATTCTTGTACATTATTCTCAAGAATCTGCTGATACTGAGTTGAATCCATGCGACCCTCAACTTTAACAAGATTCCCGGTGCCGGCATTGGCCACACAGCCCCAAAGCATGATGGAACCTCCACCAAATTTTACAGTGGGTAGCAAGTGTTTTTCTTGGAATGCTGTGTTTTTTTGACGCCATGCATAACGCCTTTTTGTATGACCAAACAACTCAATCTTTGTTTCATCAGTCCACAGGACCTTCTTCCAAAATGAAGCTGGCTTGTCCAAATGTGCTTTTGCATACCTCAGGCGACTCTGTTTGTGGCGTGCTTTCAGAAACGGCTTCTTTCGCATCACTCTCCCATACAGCTTCTCCTTGTGCAAAGTGTGCTGTATTGTTGACCGATGCACAGTGACACCATCTGCAGCAAGATGATGCTGCAGCTCTTTGGAGGTGGTCTGTGGATTGTCCTTGACTGTTCTCACCATTCTTCTTCTCTGCCTTTCTGATATTTTTCTTGGCCTGCCACTTCTGGGCTTAACAAGAACTGTCCCTGTGGTCTTCCATTTCCTTACTATGTTCCTCACAGTGGAAACTGACAGGTTAAATCTCTGAGACAACTTTTTGTATCCTTCCCCTGAACAACTATGTTGAACAATCTTTGTTTTCAGATCATTTGAGAGTTGTTTTGAGGAGCCCATGATGCCACTCTTCAGAGGAGATTCAAATAGGAGAACAACTTGCAATTGGCCACCTTAAATACCTTTTCTCATGATTGGATACACCTGGCTATGAAGTTCAAAGCTCAGTGAGGTTACAAAACCAATTTTGTGCTTCAGTAAGTCAGTAAAATGTAGTTAGGAGTATTCAAATCAATAAAATGATAAGGGTACCCAAATTTTTGCACCGGTCAAATTTTGGTTTAATGCATATTGCACATTTTCTGTTAGTACAATAAACCTCATTTCAATCCTGAAATATTACTGTGTCCATCAGTTATTAGATATATCAAATTGAAATGGCTGTTGCAAACACCCAAATATTTAGAACTAAAAATGATTAAGATTAATAGGGGTGCCCAAACTTTTTCATATGACTGTAGATAGATATGAGATAGATAGATAGATATGAGATAGATAGATATGAGATAGATAGATATGAGATAGATAGATAGATAGATAGATAGGAGATAGATAGATAGATAGATAGATAGATAGATAGATAGATATGAGATAGATAGATAGATAGATAGATATGAGATAGATAGATAGATAGATATGAGATAGAGAGATAGATAGATAGAGAGATAGATATGAGATAGATAGATAGATAGATATGAGATAGATCGATAGATAGATAGATATGAGATAGAGAGATAGATAGATAGATAGATATGAGATAGATAGATAGATAGATAGATAGATATGAGATAGATAGGAGATAGATAGATAGATAGATAGATATGAGAGAGATAGATAGATAGATAGATATGAGATACATAGATATGAGATAGATAGATAGATAGATAGATATGAGATAGATATGAGATAGATAGATAGATAGATATGAGATAGATAGATATGCGATAGATAGATATGAGATAGATAGATATGAGATAGATAGATAGATAGATAGATATGAGATAGATAGATAGATAGATAGATATGAGATAGATAGATATGAGATAGATAGATATGAGATAGATAGATATGAGATAGATAGATAGATAGATAGGAGATAGATAGATAGATAGATAGATAGATAGATATGAGATAGATAGATATGCGATAGATAGATATGAGATAGATAGATATGAGATAGATAGATAGATAGATAGATATGAGATAGATAGATAGATAGATAGATAGATAGATATGAGATAGATAGATAGATATGAGATAGATAGATATGAGATAGATAGATATGAGATAGATAGATATGAGATAGATAGATAGGAGATAGATAGATAGATAGATATGAGATAGATAGATAGATATGAGATAGATAGATAGATATGAGATAGATAGAGAGATAGATATGAGATAGATAGATAGATAGATAGATAGATATGAGATAGATCGATAGATAGATAGATATGAGATAGAGAGATAGATAGATAGATAGATAGATAGATAGATAGATATGAGATAGATAGATAGATAGATATGAGATAGATAGGAGATAGATAGATAGATAGATAGATATGAGAGAGATAGATAGATAGATATGAGATACATAGATATGAGATAGATAGATAGATAGATATGAGATAGATATGAGATAGATAGATAGATAGATATGAGATAGATAGATATGCGATAGATAGATATGAGATAGATAGATATGAGATAGATAGATAGATAGATAGATATGAGATAGATAGATAGATAGATAGATATGAGATAGATGATAGATAGATAGATAGATAGATAGATAGATATGAGATAGATAGATATGAGATAGATATGAGATAGATAGATAGATATGAGATAGATAGATATGAGATAGATAGATAGATAGATAGATATGAGATAGATAGATATGAGATAGATAGATAGATAGATAGATATGAGATAGATAGATATGCGATAGATAGATAGATAGATAGATATGAGATAGATAGATAGATAGATAGATATGAGATAGATAGATATGAGATAGATAGATAGATAGATAGATAGATAGATATGAGATAGATGATAGATAGATAGATATGGTAGATAGATAGATAGATAGATAGATAGATAGATAGATATGAGATAGATGATAGATAGACAGATACGTGGACAAAATTGTTGGTCCACTCGTTTAATGAAAGAAAACCCCACAATGGTCACAGAAATAACTTGAATCTGATAAAAGTAATAATATATAAAAATTCTATGAAAATGAACAAATGAAAGTCAGACATTGCTTTCCAACCAGGCTTCAACAGAATTTTTTAAAAAAGAAAACTCATGAAACAGGCCTGGACAGAAATGAGGGTTCCCTTAATATTTAGTTGCACAACCTTTTGAGGCAATCCCTGCAATCAGACGATTCCTGTAACTGGCAATGAGACTTCTGCACCTCTCAGCAGGGATTTTGGCCGCTCCTCATGAGCAAACTGCTCCAGTTGTCTCGGGTGTGAAGGGTGCCTCCTCCAGACGGCATGTTTCAGCTCCTTCCAAAGATGCTCAATAGGATTTAGGTCAGGACTCATAGAAGGCCACTTCAGAATAGTCCAATGTTTCCCTCTTAGCCATTCTTGGGGGTTTTTAGCTGTGTGTTTTGGGTCATTATCCTGTTACAAGACCCATGACCTGCGACTGAGACCAAGCTTTCTGACACTGGGCAGCACATTTCTCTCTAGAATCCCTTGATAGTCTTGAGATTTCATTGTACCCTGCACAGATTCAAGACACCCTGTGCCAGATGCAGCAAAGCAGCCCCAGAACATAACAGAGCCTCCTCCATGTGCCACAGTAGGGACAGTGTTCTTTTCAAGATAGGCTTCATTTTTCCGTCTGTGAAGATAGAGCTGATGTGCCTTGCCAAAAAGTTTGATTTTTGTCTCATCTGTCCATAGGACATTCTCCCAGAAGCTTTGTGGCTTGTCAACATGTTTTTATATATTATTACTTTTGTCAGATTCAAGTTATTTCTGTGACCATTGTGGGTTTTTTCTTTCATTAAACGAGGGGACCAACAATTTTGTCCACGTTTGTAGATAGATAGATATGAGATAGATAGATAGATAGATAGATAGATAGATAGATATGAGATAGATAGATATGAGCTATATAGATAGGAGATAGATAGATAGATAGATAGATAGATAGATAGATATGAGATAGATAGATAGATAGATAGATACATATGAGATATTGCTCCTTCACCCCAGCCCCATTGTTACCTGTGTTCACCCTTCCCTCCTTTGAAGTGCACACTATCCACATTTTACTGACCCTCCAACCTCTAAGTGGTCACATCACCACCGGGCTCACACACGTCCTCTCCATTGATATCCCTACTGTCATCATGGGCGATTTCAACATCCATTGACTCAAGCTACCCTTCTGCTTCCAACCTCCTATCCCTTACCTCCCAATCTGGAAACTAGTGCGCCCCCGTAGGAGTCTTAACCACCCTGACACCTGTACACTCTCTGACTCTCTTCTCCCACTCTCTGGCATATCCTAACTTCTGCCCTCGACTCGGTGGCCGCCATCACACACACACTACAGCTCAACCAATCAATGGGTAACCCTGACAAACGGTCCTGAAAAAAAAAACTGAGAACGCCTCTGGAAGAAAAACCACTCCAAGGAGGACTTCATCAGTTATTAAGAGGCAGTTCTCAACTTCAAGTATGAGGTTTATTTCCCCACACTCATATCCTTCTTATCCCACAACACAAAGCAGTTATTCAACTTCCTTCTCTGCCCTCCTGCGCCCCCTCGGACATCACTTATCTCAGCCAAAGACTTTGCCTCTTACTTCAAAAACAAAATTGACTCCATCAGAGAGAACCTCAATAATAATACTGTACACTATGGAAATAATAATAGTAATAATAATAACAATAACACTGTACACTATGGAAATAATAATAATAATAATAATAGTAATAATAATAATAATACTGTACACTATGGAAATAATAATAATAATAATAGTAATAATAATAATAATAATAATAATACTGTACACTATGGAAATAATAATAATAATAATAATACTGCACACTATGAAAAAATAATAATAGTAATAATAATAATAATAATAATAATAATAATACTGTGCACTATGGAAATAATAATAATAATAATAATAATAATAATAATAATAATAATAATAATAATAATACTATACACTATGGAAATAATAATAATAATGTACACTATGGAAATAATAATTTTAATAATAACACTGTACATTATGGAAATAATAACAATACTGTACACCATAAAATTAATAATAATACTAATAATAGTAATACTACTACTACTAATAATAATATTGTACACTAGGGAAATAATAATAAGAACACTGTACACCATGGAAATAAAAAAAATAAATAATAATAATAATAATAATAATACCAATAATAATAATTAACAATAATACTGTACACCATGGAAATAAAATAATAATTATTAAAAATACTGCACACTGTGGAGTTAATATAAAAATAATATTTTACATCATGGAATTAATATAATAATACTGTACACTTTGGAACCAGTGTAGTAATAATAATAATAATAATAATAATAATAATAATAATAATAATAATGTATATAATGGAAAATAATAATAATAATAATAATAATAATAATAATAATCATAATAATCATAAATAATAATAATAATAATAATGTACAGCGAGGAAAGAATATAATAAAAATAATAATAATACTGTACACCATGGAGTTAATGTAATAATAATATTGTACATCACGGAATTGATAATAACACTGTACCTCATGGAATACAATAATAATACTATACACCATGCAATGAGTGTAATAATAATAATAATGCTGTATATCATGGAATACAATAATAATAATAATAACACTGTACACCATGGAATGAGTGTAATAAATAGACAGATGATATATAATATGACCAGGAGCCCTCCTGCATTTGCTGAATTTAGATATGAGATAGATGTGAGATAAATAGAGGATAGCTCCAAAGACATACTGATAGGGAATGTAGATTGTGAGCTCTATATGGGTGAGTGACTGTCAATGTCTGTACAGTGCTGCGGAATATGATGGCGCTATATAAGTAAGCATAATAAATAAATAAAATAGATAAGACAGATATTAGATAAATCAATGTGTTGATAGATAGAGAGATAGATACAGATATAAGACATGTTTGCACGCTATAACTGGTAACTTCTCATATTCTCTATCATAATCCCACACTTTTTCTCTTTTTTGTGAAGAAGCTGTATAAGGTGACACGATCTATGCAGAGAACATTCTGTGGTTATACACAGTGTGGGCAGAATGGAACATAAAATCAGTGACATAGTTGAGGAGCCCCAGCTTCATGTTCCCGCTGCACCAGCTTCTTCTCACAAACTCTGTGTGCAGTATAGTAGAAAACATCAGTAAGCAGGTTGTCAGCTATGGATAGATCTTATACCCACATTCTATGATTCTGTTTAGTACGTAACATACTATAAACAGCGACTGATGATGGCCTCAGCCCCCATATTTCAGCTCCAAACCCCCCATACGTCAGCTCCACAGCCCCTAAATCTCAACTTCACAGCCCCTATATCTCAGCTCCACAGACCCTATATCTCAGCTCCACAGCCTCTATATCTCAGCTCCACAGCTCTCATATCTCAGCTAAACAGCCCCTATATCTCAGCTCCACAGCCCCTATATCTCAGCTCCACAGCCTCTATATCTCAGCTCCACAGCTCTCATATCTCAAGTCCACAGCCACTATATCTGAGCTCCACAGCCCCTATATCTCAGCTCCACAGCCCCTATATCTCAGCTCCACAGCTCTCGTATCTCAGCTCCACAGCCCCTATATCTCAGCTCCACAGCTCTCATATCTCAGCTCCACAGCCCCCATATCTCAGCTCCACAGCTCCTATATCTCAGCTCCACAGCCCCCATACATCAGCTCCACAGCCCCTATAGCTCAAGTCTACAGACTCTATATCTCAGCTCCACAGCCCCTATATCTCAGCTCCACAGCCCCCATATCTCAGCTCCACAGCTCCTATATCTCAGCTCCACAGCCCCCATACATCAGTTCCACAGCCCCTATAGCTCAAGTCTACAGCCTCTATATCTCAGCTCCACAGCCCCTATATCTCAGCTCCACAGCCCCCATATCTCAGCTCCACAGCCCCTATATCTCAACTCCACAGCCCCCATACCTCAGCTCCTCAGCCCCTATATCTCAGCTCCACAGCTCCTATATCTCAGCTCCACAGCCCCCATACATCATCTCCACAGCCCCTATAGCTCAAGTCTACAGACTCTATATCTCAGCTCCACAGCCCCTATATCTCAGCTCCACAGCCCCCATATCTCAGCTCCACAGCTCCTATATCTCAGCTCCACAGCCCCCATACATCAGCTCCACAGCCCCTATAGCTCAAGTCTACAGCCTCTATATCTCAGCTCCACAGCCCCTATATCTCAGCTCCACAGCCCCCATATCTCAGCTCCACAGCCCCTATATCTCAACTCCACAGCCCCCATACCTCAGCTCCTCAGCCCCTATATCTCAGCTACACAGCCTCCATATCTCAGCTCCACAGCTCTCATATTTCAGCTTCATAGCCCCCATACGTCAGCTCCACAGCCCCTATATCTCAGCTCCACAGCTCTCATATCTCAGCTCCACAGCCCCTATATCTCAGATCCACAGCTCCTATATCTCAGCTTCACAGCCCCCATACGTCAGCTCCACAGCCCCTATATCTCAGCTCCACAGCCCCCATATCTCAGCTCCACAGCCCCTATATCTCAGCTCCACAGCCCATATATCTCAGCTCCACAGCCCCCATATCTCAACTCCACAGCCCCTATATCTCAGCTCCAGAGCCCCTATATCTCAGCTCCACAGCCCCTAAATCTCAGCTCCACAGCCCCCATACCTCAGCTCCACAGCCCCTATATCTCAGCTCCACAGCCCCTATATCTCAGCTCCACAGCCCCCATATCTCACCTCCACAGCCCCTATATCTCAGCTACACAGCCTCCATATCTCAGCTCCACAGCTCTCATATCTCAGCTACACAGCCTCCATATCTCAGCTCCACAGCCCCCATACGTCAGCTCCACAGCCCCCATATCTCAGCTCCACAGCCCCCATACGTCAGCTCCACAGCCCCTATATCTCAGCTCCACAGCTCTCGTATCTCAGCTCCACAGCCCCTATATCTCAGCTCCACAGCCTCTATATGTCAGCTCCACAGCCCCTATATCTCAGCTACACAGCCCCTATATCTCAGCTACACAGCCTCCATATCTCAGCTCCACAGCCCCCATATCACAGCTCCACAGCCCCTATATCTCAGCTCCACAGCCTCTATATCTCAGCTCCACAGCCCCTATATCTCAGCTCCACAGCCCCTATATCTCAGCTACACAGACTCCATATCTCAGCTCCACAGCCCCCATATCTCAGCTCCACAGCCCCCATACATCAGCTTCACAGCCCCCATACGTCATCTCCACAGCCCCTATATCTCAGCTCCACAGCCCCTATATCTCAGCTCCACAGCCCCCATATATCAGCTCCACAGCCCCTATATCTCAAGTCTACAGCCTCAATAGCTCAGCTCCACAGCCCCTATATCTCAGCTCCACAGCTCCTATATCTCAGCTCCACAGCCCCCATACATCAGCTCCACAACCCCTATATCTCAAGTCTACAGCCTCTATATCTCAGCTCCACACCCCGTATATCTCAGCTCCACAGCCCCCATACATCAGCTCCACAACCCCTATATCTCAAGTCTACAGCCTATATATCTCAGCTCCACAGCCCCTATATCTCAACTCCACAGCCCCCATATCTCAGCTCCTCAGCCCCTATATCTCAGCTACACAGCCTCCATATCTCAGCTCCACAGCTCTCATATCTCAGCATCATAGCCCCCATACGTCAGCTCCACAGCCCCTATATCTCAGCTCCACAGCTCTCATATCTCAGCTCCACAGCCCCTATATCTCAGATCCACAGCTCCTATATCTCAGCTTCACAGCCCCCATACGTCAGCTCCACAGCCCCTATATCTCAGCTCCACATCCCCTATATCTCAGCTCCACAGCCCCCATATCTCAGCTCCACAGCCCCTATATCTCAGCTCCACAGCCCCTATATCTCAGCTCCACAGCCCCCATATCTCAACTCCACAGCCCCTATATCTCAGCTGCACAGCCCCTATATCTCAGCTACACAGCCTCCATATCTCAGCTCCACAGCCCCCATATCTCAGCTCCACAGCCCCTATATCTCAGCTCCACAGCCTCTATATCTCAGTTCCACAGCCCCTATATCTCAGCTACACAGCCTCCATATCTCAGCTCCACAGCCCCCATATCTCAGCTCCACAGCCCCCATACATCAGCTTCACAGCCCTCATACGTCAGCTCCACAGCCCCTATATCTCAGCTCCACAGCCCCTATATCTCAGCTCCACAGCCCCCATACATCAGCTCCACAGCCCCTATATCTCAAGTCTACAGCCTCAATAGCTCAGCTCCACAGCCCCTATATCTCAGCTCCACAGCTCCAATATCTCAGCTCCACAGCCCCCATACATCACCTCCACAGCCCCTATATCTCAAGTCTACAGCCTCTATATCTCAGCTCCACACCCCCTATATCTCAGCTCCACAGCCCCCATACATCAGCTCCACAGCCCCTATATCTCGTCTATAGCCTCTATATCTCATCTCCACAGCCCCTATATCTCAACTCCACAGCCCCCATATCTCAGCTCCTCAGCCCCTATATCTCAGCTACACAGCCTCCATATCTCAGCTCCACAGATCTCATATCTCAGCTACACAGCCTCCATATATCAGCTCCACAGCCCCCATATCTCAGCTCCACAGCCCCCATACATCAGCTTCACAGCCCTCATACGTCAGCTCCACAGCCCCTATATCTCAGCTCCACAGCCCCCATACATCAGCTCCACAGCCCCTATATCTCAAGTCTACAGCCTCAATAGCTCAGCTCCACAGCCCCTATATCTCAGCTCCACAGCTCCAATATCTCAGCTCCACAGCCCCCATACATCACCTCCACAGCCCCTATATCTCAAGTCTACAGCCTCTATATCTCAGCTCCACACCCCCTATATCTCAGCTCCACAGCCCCCATACATCAGCTCCACAGCCCCTATATCTCAAGTCTACAGCCTCTATATCTCAGCTCCACAGCCCCTATATCTCAACTCCACAGCCCCCATATCTCAGCTCCTCAGCCCCTATATCTCAGCTACACAGCCTCCATATCTCAGCTCCACAGATCTCATATCTCAGCTTCATAGCCCCCATACGTCAGCTCCACAGCCCCTATATCTCAGCTCCACAGCTCTCATATCTCAGCTCCACAGCCCCTATATCTCAGATCCACAGCTCCTATATCTCAGCTTCACAGCCCCCATACGTCAGCTCCACAGCCCCTATATCTCAGCTCCACAGCCCCCATATCTCAGCTCCAGAGCCCCTATATCTCAGCTCCACAGCCCCTATATCTCAGCTCCACAGCCCCCATATCTCAGCTCCACAGCTCCTATATCTCAGCTCCACAGCCCCCATACATCAGCTCCACAGCCCCTATAGCTCAAGTCTACAGCCTCTATATCTCAGCTCCACAGCCCCTATATCTCAGCTCCACAGCCCCCATATCTCAGCTCCACAGCCCCTATATCTCAACTCCACAGCCCCCATACCTCAGCTCCTCAGCCCCTATATCTCAGCTACACAGCCTCTATATCTCAGCTCCACAGCTCTCATATTTCAGCTTCATAGCCCCCATACGTCAGCTCCACAGCCCCTATATCTCAGCTCCACAGCTCTCATATCTCAGCTCCACAGCCCCTATATCTCAGATCCACAGCTCCTATATCTCAGCTTCACAGCCCCCATACGTCAGCTCCACAGCCCCTATATCTCAGCTCCACAGCCCCCATATCTCACCTCCACAGCCCCTATATCTCAGCTACACAGCCTCCATATCTCAGCTCCACAGCCCCCATACGTCAGCTCCACAGCCCCCATATCTCAGCTCCACAGCCCCCATACGTCAGCTCCACAGCCCCTATATCTCAGCTCCACAGCTCTCGTGTCTCAGCTCCACAGCCCCTATATCTCAGCTCCACAGCCTCTATATGTCAGCTCCACAGCCCCTATATCTCAGCTCCACAGCCCCTATATCTCAGCTACACAGCCTCCATATCTCAGCTCCACAGCCCCCATATCACAGCTCCACAGCCCCTATATCTCAGCTCCACAGCCTCTATATCTCAGCTCCACAGCCCCTATATCTCAGCTCCACAGCCCCTATATCTCAGCTACACAGCCTCCATATCTCAGCTCCACAGCCCCCATATCTCAGCTCCACAGCCCCCATACATCAGCTTCACAGCCCCCATACGTCATCTCCACAGCCCCTATATCTCAGCTCCACAGCCCCTATATCTCAGCTCCACAGCCCCCATATATCAGCTCCACAGCCCCTATATCTCAAGTCTACAGCCTCAATAGCTCAGCTCCACAGCCCCTATATCTCAGCTCCACAGCTCCTATATCTCAGCTCCACAGCCCCCATACATCAGCTCCACAACCCCTATATCTCAAGTCTACAGCCTCTATATCTCAGCTCCACACCCCGTATATCTCAGCTCCACAGCCCCCATACATCAGCTCCACAACCCCTATATCTCAAGTCTACAGCCTCTATATCTCAGCTCCACAGCCCCTATATCTCAACTCCACAGCCCCCATATCTCAGCTCCTCAGCCCCTATATCTCAGCTACACAGCCTCCATATCTCAGCTCCACAGCTCTCATATCTCAGCATCATAGCCCCCATACGTCAGCTCCACAGCCCCTATATCTCAGCTCCACAGCTCTCATATCTCAGCTCCACAGCCCCTATATCTCAGATCCACAGCTCCTATATCTCAGCTTCACAGCCCCCATACGTCAGCTCCACAGCCCCTATATCTCAGCTCCACATCCCCTATATCTCAGCTCCACAGCCCCCATATCTCAGCTCCACAGCCCCTATATCTCAGCTCCACAGCCCCTATATCTCAGCTCCACAGCCCCCATATCTCAACTCCACAGCCCCTATATCTCAGCTGCACAGCCCCTATATCTCAGCTACACAGCCTCCATATCTCAGCTCCACAGCCCCCATATCTCAGCTCCACAGCCCCTATATCTCAGCTCCACAGCCTCTATATCTCAGTTCCACAGCCCCTATATCTCAGCTACACAGCCTCCATATCTCAGCTCCAAAGTCCCCATATCTCAGCTCCACAGCCACCATACATCAGCTTCACAGCCCTCATACGTCAGCTCCACAGCCCCTATATCTCAGCTCCACAGTACCTATATCTCAGCTCCACAGCCCCCATACATCAGCTCCACAGCCCCTATATCTCAAGTCTACAGCCTCAATAGCTCAGCTCCACAGCCCCTATATCTCAGCTCCACAGCTCCAATATCTCAGCTCCACAGCCCCCATACATCACCTCCACAGCCCCTATATCTCAAGTCTACAGCCTCTATATCTCAGCTCCACACCCCCTATATCTCAGCTCCACAGCCCCCATACATCAGCTCCACAGCCCCTATATCTCAAGTCTACAGCCTCTATATCTCATCTCCACAGCCCCTATATCTCAACTCCACAGCCCCCATATCTCAGCTCCTCAGCCCCTATATCTCAGCTACACAGCCTCCATATCTCAGCTCCACAGATCTCATATCTCAGCTTCATAGCCCCCATACGTCAGCTCCACAGCCCCTATATCTCAGCTCCACAGCTCTCATATCTCAGCTCCACAGCCCCTATATCTCAGATCCACAGCTCCTATATCTCAGCTTCACAGCCCCCATACGTCAGCTCCACAGCCCCTATATCTCAGCTCCACAGCCCCTATATCTCAGCTCCACAGCCCCCATATCTCAGCTCCAGAGCCCCTATATCTCAGCTCCACAGCCCCTATATCTCAGCTCCACAGCCCCCATATCTCAGCTCCACAGCTCCTATATCTCAGCTCCACAGCCCCCATACATCAGCTCCACAGCCCCTATAGCTCAAGTCTACAGCCTCTATATCTCAGCTCCACAGCCCCTATATCTCAGCTCCACAGCCCCCATATCTCAGCTCCACAGCCCCTATATCTCAACTCCACAGCCCCCATACCTCAGCTCCTCAGCCCCTATATCTCAGCTACACAGCCTCCATATCTCAGCTCCACAGCTCTCATATTTCAGCTTCATAGCCCCCATACGTCAGCTCCACAGCCCCTATATCTCAGCTCCACAGCTCTCATATCTCAGCTCCACAGCCCCTATATCTCAGATCCACAGCTCCTATATCTCAGCTTCACAGCCCCCATACGTCAGCTCCACAGCCCCTATATCTCAGCTCCACAGCCCCCATATCTCAGCTCCACAGCCCCTATATCTCAGCTCCACAGCCCATATATCTCAGCTCCACAGCCCCCATATCTCAACTCCACAGCCCCTATATCTCAGCTCCAGAGCCCCCATATCTCAACTCCACAGCCCCTATATCTCAGCTCCACAGCCCCTATATCTCAGCTCCACAGCCCCCATATCTCAGCTCGAAAGCCCCTATATCTCAGCTCCACAGCCCCTATATCTCAGCTCCACAGCCCCCATATCTCAACTCCACAGCCCCTATATCTCAGCTACACGGCCTCCATATCTCAGCTCCACAGCTCTCATATCTCAGCTACACAGCCTCCATATCTCAGCTCCACAGCCCCCATACGTCAGCTCCACAGCCCCCATATCTCAGCTCCACAGCCCCCATACGTCAGCTCCACAGCCCCTATATCTCAGCTCCACAGCTCTCGTATCTCTCCACAGCCCCTATATCTCAGCTCCACAGCCTCTATATGTCAGCTCCACAGCCCCTATATCTCAGCTCCACAGCCCCTATATCTCAGCTACACAGCCTCCATATCTCAGCTCCACAGCCCCCATATCTCAGCTCCACAGCCCCTATATCTCAGCTCCACAGCCTCTATATCTCAGCTCCACAGCCCCTATATCTCAGCTCCACAGCCCCTATATCTCAGCTACACAGCCTCCATATCTCAGCTCCACAGCCCCCATATCTCAGCTCCACAGCCCCCATACATCAGCTTCACAGCCCCCATACGTCATCTCCACAGCCCCTATATCTCAGCTCCACAGTCCCTATATCTCAGCTCCACAGCCCCTATATCTCTGCTCCACAGCCCCATACATCAGCTCCACAGCCCCTATATCTCAAGTCTACAGCCTCAATAGCTCAGCTCCACAGCCCCTATATCTCAGCTCCACAGCTCCAATATCTCAGCTCCACAGCCCCCATACATCACCTCCACAGCCCCTATATCTCAAGTCTACAGCCTCTATATCTCAGCTCCACACCCCCTATATCTCAGCTCCACAGCCCCCATACATCAGCTCCACAGCCCCTATATCTCAAGTCTACAGCCTCTATATCTCATCTCCACAGCCCCTATATCTCAACTCCACAGCCCCCATATCTCAGCTCCTCAGCCCCTATATCTCAGCTACACAGCCTCCATATCTCAGCTCCACAGATCTCATATCTCAGCTTCATAGCCCCCATACGTCAGCTCCACAGCCCCTATATCTCAGCTCCACAGCTCTCATATCTCAGCTCCACAGCCCCTATATCTCAGATCCACAGCTCCTATATCTCAGCTTCACAGCCCCCATACGTCAGCTCCACAGCCCCTATATCTCAGCTCCACAGCCCCTATATCTCAGCTCCACAGCCCCCATATCTCAGCTCCAGAGCCCCTATATCTCAGCTCCACAGCCCCTATATCTCAGCTCCACAGCCCCCATATCTCAGCTCCACAGCTCCTATATCTCAGCTCCACAGCCCCCATACATCAGCTCCACAGCCCCTATAGCTCAAGTCTACAGCCTCTATATCTCAGCTCCACAGCCCCTATATCTCAGCTCCACAGCCCCCATATCTCAGCTCCACAGCCCCTATATCTCAACTCCACAGCCCCCATACCTCAGCTCCTCAGCCCCTATATCTCAGCTCCACAGCTCTCATATTTCAGCTTCATAGCCCCCATACGTCAGCTCCACAGCCCCTATATCTCAGCTCCACAGCTCTCATATCTCAGCTCCACAGCCCCTATATCTCAGATCCACAGCTCCTATATCTCAGCTTCACAGCCCCCATACGTCAGCTCCACAGCCCCTATATCTCAGCTCCACAGCCCCCATATCTCAGCTCCACAGCCCCTATATCTCAGCTCCACAGCCCATATATCTCAGCTCCACAGCCCCCATATCTCAACTCCACAGCCCCTATATCTCAGCTCCAGAGCCCCTATATCTCAGCTCCACAGCCCCTATATCTCAGCTCCACAGCCCCCATATCTCAGCTCGAAAGCCCCTATATCTCAGCTCCACAGCCCCTATATCTCAGCTCCACAGCCCCCATATCTCAACTCCACAGCCCCTATATCTCAGCTACACGGCCTCCATATCTCAGCTCCACAGCTCTCATATCTCAGCTACACAGCCTCCATATCTCAGCTCCACAGCCCCCATACGTCAGCTCCACAGCCCCCATATCTCAGCTCCACAGCCCCCATACGTCAGCTCCACAGCCCCTATATCTCAGCTCCACAGCTCTCGTATCTCTCCACAGCCCCTATATCTCAGCTCCACAGCCTCTATATGTCAGCTCCACAGCCCCTATATCTCAGCTCCACAGCCCCTATATCTCAGCTACACAGCCTCCATATCTCAGCTCCACAGCCCCCATATCTCAGCTCCACAGCCCCTATATCTCAGCTCCACAGCCTCTATATCTCAGCTCCACAGCCCCTATATCTCAGCTCCACAGCCCCTATATCTCAGCTACACAGCCTCCATATCTCAGCTCCACAGCCCCCATATCTCAGCTCCACAGCCCCCATACATCAGCTTCACAGCCCCCATACGTCATCTCCACAGCCCCTATATCTCAGCTCCACAGTCCCTATATCTCAGCTCCACAGCCCCTATATCTCTGATCCACAGCCCCATACATCAGCTCCACAGCCCCTATATCTCAAGTCTACAGCCTCAATAGCTCAGCTCCACAGCCCCTATATCTCAGCTCCACAGCTCCAATATCTCAGCTCCACAGCCCCCATACATCACCTCCACAGCCCCTATATCTCAAGTCTACAGCCTCTATATCTCAGCTCCACACCCCCTATATCTCAGCTCCACAGCCCCCATACATCAGCTCCACAGCCCCTATATCTCAAGTCTACAGCCTCTATATCTCATCTCCACAGCCCCTATATCTCAACTCCACAGCCCCCATATCTCAGCTCCTCAGCCCCTATATCTCAGCTACACAGCCTCCATATCTCAGCTCCACAGATCTCATATCTCAGCTTCATAGCCCCCATACGTCAGCTCCACAGCCCCTATATCTCAGCTCCACAGCTCTCATATCTCAGCTCCACAGCCCCTATATCTCAGATCCACAGCTCCTATATCTCAGCTTCACAGCCCCCATACGTCAGCTCCACAGCCCCTATATCTCAGCTCCACAGCCCCTATATCTCAGCTCCACAGCCCCCATATCTCAGCTCCAGAGCCCCTATATCTCAGCTCCACAGCCCCTATATCTCAGCTCCACAGCCCCCATATCTCAGCTCCACAGCTCCTATATCTCAGCTCCACAGCCCCCATACATCAGCTCCACAGCCCCTATAGCTCAAGTCTACAGCCTCTATATCTCAGCTCCACAGCCCCTATATCTCAGCTCCACAGCCCCCATATCTCAGCTCCACAGCCCCTATATCTCAACTCCACAGCCCCCATACCTCAGCTCCTCAGCCCCTATATCTCAGCTACACAGCCTCCATATCTCAGCTCCACAGCTCTCATATTTCAGCTTCATAGCCCCCATACGTCAGCTCCACAGCCCCTATATCTCAGCTCCACAGCTCTCATATCTCAGCTCCACAGCCCCTATATCTCAGATCCACAGCTCCTATATCTCAGCTTCACAGCCCCCATACGTCAGCTCCACAGCCCCTATATCTCAGCTCCACAGCCCCCATATCTCAGCTCCACAGCCCCTATATCTCAGCTCCACAGCCCATATATCTCAGCTCCACAGCCCCCATATCTAACTCCACAGCCCCTATATCTCAGCTCCAGAGCCCCTATATCTCAGCTCCACAGCCCCTATATCTCAGCTCCACAGCCCCCATATCTCAGCTCGAAAGCCCCTATATCTCAGCTCCACAGCCCCTATATCTCAGCTCCACAGCCCCCATATCTCAACTCCACAGCCCCTATATCTCAGCTACACGGCCTCCATATCTCAGCTCCACAGCTCTCATATCTCAGCTACACAGCCTCCATATCTCAGCTCCACAGCCCCCATACGTCAGCTCCACAGCCCCCATATCTCAGCTCCACAGCCCCCATACGTCAGCTCCACAGCCCCTATATCTCAGCTCCACAGCTCTCGTATCTCTCCACAGCCCCTATATCTCAGCTCCACAGCCTCTATATGTCAGCTCCACAGCCCCTATATCTCAGCTCCACAGCCCCTATATCTCAGCTACACAGCCTCCATATCTCAGCTCCACAGCCCCCATATCTCAGCTCCACAGCCCCTATATCTCAGCTCCACAGCCTCTATATCTCAGCTCCACAGCCCCTATATCTCAGCTCCACAGCCCCTATATCTCAGCTACACAGCCTCCATATCTCAGCTCCACAGCCCCCATATCTCAGCTCCACAGCCCCCATACATCAGCTTCACAGCCCCCATACGTCATCTCCACAGCCCCTATATCTCAGCTCCACAGTCCCTATATCTCAGCTCCACAGCCCCTATATCTCTGCTCCACAGCCCCATACATCAGCTCCACAGCCCCTATATCTCAAGTCTACAGCCTCAATAGCTCAGCTCCACAGCCCCTATAGCTCAGCTCCACAGCTCCTATATCTCAGCTCCACAGCCCCCATACATCAGCTCCACAACCCCTATATCTCAAGTCTACAGCCTCTATATCTCAGCTCCACACCCCGTATATCTCAGCTCCACAGCCCCCATACATCAGCTCCACAACCCCTATATCTCAAGTCTACAGCCTCTATATCTCAGCTCCACAGCCCCTATATCTCAAGTCCACAGCCCCATATCTCAGCTCCTCAGCCCCTATATCTCAGCTACACAGCCTCCATATCTCAGCTCCACAGCTCTCATATCTCAGCATCATAGCCCCCATACGTCAGCTCCACAGCCCCTATATCTCAGCTCCACAGCTCTCATATCTCAGCTCCACAGCCCCCATACATCAGCTCCACAGCCCCTATAGCTCAAGTCTACAGCCTCTATATCTGAGCTCCACAGCCCCTATATCTCAACTCCACAGCCCCCATATCTCAGCTCCTCAGCCCCTATATCTCAGCTACACAGCCTCCATATCTCAGCTCCACAGCCCCTATATCTGAGATCCACAGATCCTATATCTCAGCTCCACAGTCCCTATATCTCAGCTCCACAGCCCCCATATCTCAGCTCCACAGCCCCTATATCTCAGCTCCACAGCCCCTATATCTCAGCTTCACAGCCCCCATATCTCAGCTCCACAGCCCCTATATCTCATCTACACAGCCTCCATTTCTCAGCTCCACAGCCTCCATATCTCAGCTACACAGCCTCCATATCTCAGCTCCACAGCCCCTATATCTCAGCTACACAGCCTCCATATCTCAGCTCCACAGCCCCCATATCTCAACTCCACAGCCCCTATATCTCAGCTACACAGCTCTCATATCTCAGCTCCACAGCCTCCATATCTCAGCTCCACAGCTCTCATATCTCGCTCCACAGCTCTCATATCTCAACTCCACAGCCCCCATATCTCAACTCCACAGCCGCTATATCTCAACTCCACAGCCCCATATCTCAGCTCCACAGCTCTCATATCTCAGCTCCACTGCCCCCATACATCAGCTCCACAGCCCCTATATCTCAAGTCTACAGCCTCTATATCTCAGCTCCACAGCCCCTATATCTCAGCTCCACAGCCCCCATATCTCAGCTCCACAGCTCCTATATCTCAGCTCCACAGCCCCCATACATCAGCTCCACAGCCCCTATATCTCAAGTCTACAGCCTCTATATCTCAGCTCCACAGCCCCTATATCTCAACTCCACAGCCCCCATATCTCAGCTCCTCAGCCCCTATATCTCAGCTACACAGCCTCCATATCTCAGCTCCACAGCTCTCATATCTCAGCTTCACAGCCCCCATACGTCAGCTCCACAGCCCCTATATCTCAGCTCCACAGCCCCTATATCTAAGCTCCACAGCCCCCATATCAAAGCTCCACAGCCCCTATATCTCAGCTCCACAGCCCCTATATCTCAGCTCCACAGCCCCCATATCTCAACTCCACAGCCCCTATATCTCAGCTCCACAGCCCCCATATCTCAACTCCACAGCCCCTATATCTCAGCTCCACAGCCCCTATATCTCAGCTCCACAGCCCCCATATCTCAGCTCCACAGCCCCTATATCTCAGCTCCACAGCCCCCATATCTCATCTCCACAGCCCCTATATCTCAGCTCCACAGCCCCTATATCTCAGCTACACAGCCTCCATATCTCAGCTCCACAGCTCTCATATCTCAGCTACACAGCCCCCATATCTCAGCTCCACAGCCCCCATACGTCAGCTCCACAGCCCCTATATCTCAGCTCCACAGCCCCTATATCTCAGCTCCACAGCGCCCATATCTCAGCTCCACAGCCCCTATATCTCAGCTCCACAGCCCCTATATCTCAGCTCCACAGCCCCCATATCTCAACTCCACAGCCCCTATATCTCAGATCCACAGCCCCTATATCTCAGCTCCACAGCCCCCATATCTCAGCTCCACAGCCCCTATATCTCAGATCCACAGCCCCTATATCTCAGCTCCACAGCCCCCATATCTCAGCTCCACAGCCCCTATATCTCAGCTCCACAGCCCCTATATCTCAGCTCCACAGCCCCCATATCTCAACTCCACAGCCCCTATATCTCAGCTCCACAGCCCCTATATCTCAGCTCCACAGCCCCCATATCTCAGCTCCACAGCCCCTATATCTCAGCTCCACAGCCCCTATATCTCAGCTCCACAGCCCCCATATCTCAACTCCACAGCCCCTATATCTCATCTCCACAGCCCCCATACGTCAGCTCCACAGCCCCTATATCTCAGCTCCACAGCTCTCATATTTCAGCTCCACAGCCCCTATATCTCAGCTCCACAGCCTCTATATCTCAGCTCCACAGCCCCTATATCTCAGCTCCACAGCCCCTATATCTCAGCTCCACAGCCCCCATATCTCAACTCCACAGCCCCTATATCTCAGCTCCACAGCCCCTATATCTCAGCTCCACAGCCCCTATATCTCAGCTCCACAGCCCCCATATCTCAGCTCCACAGCCCCTATATCTCAGCTCCACAGCCCCTATATCTCAGCTCCACAGCCCCCATATCTCATCTCCACAGCCCCTATATCTCAGCTCCACAGCCCCTATATCTCAGCTACACAGCCTCCATATCTCAGCTCCACAGCTCTCATATCTCAGCTACACAGCCCCCATATCTCAGCTCCACAGCCCCCATACGTCAGCTCCACAGCCCCTATATCTCAGCTCCACAGCCCCCATATCTCAGCTCCACAGCCCCTATATCTCAGCTCCACAGCCCCTATATCTCAGCTCCACAGCCCCCATATCTCAACTCCACAGCCCCTATATCTCAGCTCCACAGCCCCTATATCTCAGCTCCACAGCCCCCATATCTCAGCTCCACAGCCCCCATATCTCAGCTCCACAGCCCCTATATCTCAGCTCCACAGCCCCCATATCTCAACTCCACAGCCCCTATATCTCAGCTCCACAGCCCCCATACGTCAGCTCCACAGCCCCTATATCTCAGCTCCACAGCTCTCATATTTCAGCTCCACAGCCCCTATATCTCAGCTCCACAGCCTCTATATCTCTGCTCCACAGCCCCTATATCTCAGCTACAAAGCCTCCATATCTCAGCTCCACAGCCCCCATATCTCAGCTCCACAGCCCCCATACATCAGCTTCACAGCCCCCATACGTCAGCTCCACAGCCCCTATATCTCAGCTCCACAGCCCCTATATCTCAGCTCCACAGCCCCTATATCTCAGCTCCACAGCCCCCATACATCTGCTCCACAGCCCCTATATCTCAAGTCTACAGCCTCTATAGCTCAGCTCCACAGCCCCTATATCTCAGCTCCACAGCTCCTATATCTCAGCTCCACAGCCCCCATACATCAGCTCCACAGCCCCTATATTTAAAGTCTACAGCTTCTATATCTCAGCTCCACAGCCCCTATATCTCAGCTCCACAGCCCCCATACATCAGCTCCACATCCCCTATATCTCAAGTCTACAGCCTCTATATCTCAGCTCCACAGCCCCTATATCTCAACTCCACAGCCCCATAGCTCAGCTCCTCAGCCCCTATATCTCAGCTACACAGCCTCCATATCTCAGCTCCACAGCTCTCATATCTCAGCTTCATAGCCCCCATACGTCAGCTCCACAGCCCCTATATCTCAGCTCCACAGTTGTCATATCTCAGCTCCACAGCCCCTATATCTCAGATCCACAGCTCCTATATCTCAGCTACACAGCCCCCATACGTCAGCTCCACAGCCCCTATATCTCATCTCCACAGCCCCTATATCTCAGCTCCACAGTCCCATATCTCAGCTCCACAGCCCCTATATCTCAGCTCCACAGCCCCCATACATCAGCTCCACAGCCCCTATATCTCAAGTCTACAGCCTCTATATCTCAGCTCCACAGCCCCTATATCTCAACTCCACAGCCCCCTTATCTCAGCTCCACAGCCCCTATATCTCAGCTCCACAGCCCCTATATCTCAGCTCCACAGCCCCCATATCTCAACTCCACAGCCCCTATATCTCAGCTCCACAGCCCCTATATCTCAGCTTCACAGCCCCCATATCTCAGCTCCACAGCCCCTATATCTCAGCTACACAGCCTCCATATCTCAGCTCCACAGCCCCCATATCTCAGCTACACAGCCTCCATATCTCAGCTCCACAGCCCCTATATCTCAGCTACACAGCCTCCATATCTCAGCTCCACAGCCCCCATATCTCAACTCCACAGCCCCTATATCTCAGCTACACAGCCTCCATATCTCAGCTCCACAGCCCCTATATCTCAGCTTCACAGCCCCTATATCTTAGCTCCACAGCTCCTATATCTCAGATCCACAGCTCCTATATCTCAGCTTCACAGCCCCCATACGTCAGCTCCACAGCCCCTATATCTCATCTCCACAGCCCCTATATCTCAGCTCCACAGCCCCCATACATCAGCTCCACAGCCCCTATATCTCAAGTCTACAGCCTCTATTTCTCAGCTCCACAGCCCCTATATCTCAACTCCACAGCCCCCATATCTCAGCTCCTCAGCCCCTATATCTCAGCTACACAGCCTCCATATCTCAGCTCCACAGCTCTCATATCTCAGCTTCACAGCCCCTATATCTCAGTTCCACAGCTCTCATATCTCAGCTCCACAGCCCCTATATCTGAGATCCACAGCTCCTATATCTCAGCTCCACAGCCCCTATATCTCAGCTCCACAGCCCCTATATCTGAGATCCACAGCCCCCATATCTCAGCTCCACAGCCCCTATATCTCAGCTCCACAGCCCCTATATCTCAGCTCCACAGCCCCTATATCTCAGCTACACAGCCTCCATATCTCAGCTCCACAGCCCCCATATCTCAGCTACACAGCCTCCATATCTCAGCTCCACAGCCCCTATATCTCAGCTACATAGCCTCCATATCTCAGCTCCACAGCCCCCATATCTCAACTCCACAGCCCCTATATCTCAGCTACACAGCCTCCATTTCTCAGCTCCACAGCTCTCATATCTCAGCTCCACAGCTCTCATATCTCAGCTCCACAGCCCCATATCTCAACTCCACAGCCCCTATATCTCAGCTCCACAGCCCCTATATCTCAGCTCCACAGCCCCCATATCTCAACTCCACAGCTCTCATATCTCAGCTCCACAGCCCCATATCTCAACTCCACAGCCCCTATATCTCAGCTCCACAGCCCCCATATCTCAACTCCACAGCCCCTATATCTCAGCTCCACAAACCATATCTCAACTCCACAGCCCCTATATCTCAGCTCCACACCCCATATCTCAACTCCACAGCCCCTATATCTCAGCTCCACACCCCATATCTCAACTCCACAGCCTCTATATCTCAGCTACACAGCCTCCATATCTCAGCTCCACAGCTCTCATATCTCAGCTCCACAGCCTCCATATCTCAGCTCCACAGCTCTCATATCTCAGCTCCACAGCCTCCATATCTCAGCTCCACAGCTCTCATATCTCAGCTCCACAGCCCCCATATCTCAGCTCCACAGCCCCCATATCTGAGCTCCACAGCCCCTATATCTCAGCTCCATAGCCCCCATATTTATATAGAATTTTCCAGTGTGCCCGTTTCTTTCTCTTTCAGGCTCTGCCTCCTCCTGCCGCGCCTCACCCACAGACCTGACAGGTGTTCGCCATTAGGACAGTTCTGAATGGGGTGTAAAATATATCTGATGGGGGACGCAAAACAACGTAGGGTATGTTCACATGGCGGAAAATGAAGCGGAATTCTCATTTTCCGCCGCTGGAATTTTCGCTGCGGTCTAGCCGCGACACAATGCCGATGCAGTGCATCAGCGTTCCGTCACGGCATCCCACTCCTGATTAGGCCCAGATGAATGGGCCTAATCAGGAGGGAGTCTTGAGCCGCGGACACCGCGGCAAGATCGAGCAGGATGTTTCTTTTTTCCGTGCCCTGCTGCAATCTTTGAAAACAGTGGGAGACGGATTCCATGAGGAATCTGCTCCAGATTCGAGGGCGAATTCCGCCCCCCAAATCCGTGGCAAATTCCTCCATGTGACACACCCTTACATGGACATAGAGGAAGGTCATGACATAAATAAATAAACCCGTCTCTATACATTGTCATCATCTAAAGCAGTGAGACAGTTACCATAGAAACCAATGCAATGTCATCTGCCCCAGGGCACTATGAAAATGAAAGCACTAATCTGATTGGTTGGTATAGATCAGTGGTTCTCAACCTGGGGTATGTGTACCCCTCGTGGTACGCATTGCTACCCCCAGGGATACGCAGCATGGCCATAGGCGCCATTCTTACTGTATTCAGCAGTCACCACTCCGCTCCCCACTTCCTTCCTACTCTGGGTGCCAAGTGATGACGTCACAGCAGGCCCAAGAACAGGGAGGAAGCATGGAGCACTATGGGGGTCATTATATTATATGTGAGGGAACTGTGGGGGTCATTACATTATATATTGGGGTACTGGGTGGGCCACTGTATGTGGAGGCAGTGTGGGGGTCATTATATTATATATTGGGGTACTGTGTGGACCACTGTATGTATAGGCCAGTGTATTACATGGGGCAGTGTAAAGGCCATTATATTACATGCAGGGACCATATTCAAGGCCATTATATTACACATGGGCCACTGTGGGGACCATTATATTACATTTGGGGACTCATTTTCAAGCCCATTACACATGGGGACACTGTGGAGCCATTACATGTGGGGCACTGAAGGGACCATTCTATTGAGTGTGAGAGCCATTCTACTATATGTGGGGGCACTGAGGGGGCCATTACATAACTGTTCAGGGAGGGTCCAAACAAAGTCTTATTTTGTGAGGATTTCTAAGTGATGGTTACTTTGGGGGTACTTGCTAGGGCTAGGGGTAGTTCACTTGAAAAGGTTTAGAAACATTGGTGTAGACGACCACTCCCCTGGACCTTCCCATGTAGGATTATGTAGTGACATGTAGTGCACCACATGATAGTGGCAGATAAAAACTGACAACATAGAATCATTAGATGGATCCTGGAAACTGCCCCAGAGGAAGGGCAAGATTACACTGCTGTAATACAGGCCATGTTTGTGGCGGTATTATGGCCATGAATCCTGTGGTCAGATCACCAGAGGTAACTAGATATATAATATATGCAGTGCCTTGCGAAAGTATTCGGCCCCCTTGAACTTTTCAACCTTTTGCCACATTTCAGGCTTCAAACATAAGGATATAAAATTTTAATTTTTTGGTGAAGAATCAACAACAAGTGGGACACAATCGTGAAGTGGAACGAAATTTATTGGATATTTTAAACTTTTGTAAAAAATAAAAAACTGAAAAGTGGGGCGTGCAATATTATTCGGCCCCCTTAAGTTAATACTTTGTAGCGCCCCCTTTTGCTGCGATTACAGCTACAAGTCGCTTGGGGTTGTCTCTATCAGTTCTTGCCCATTCTTCCTTGGGAAACAGCTGGAGCTCAGTGAGGTTGGATGGAGAAACTTCGATTTTGGTTTCCTCTGAGCAGAGCACCTTCTTCCACATGTTTGGTGTCTCCCAGGTGGCTTTTTATGGATATCTGTGAGAAATGTCTTTCTTCTTGCCACTCTTCCATAAAGGCCAGATTTGTGCAGTGTACGACTGATTGTTGTCCTATGGACAGACTCTCCCACCTCAGCTGTAGATCTCTGCAGCTCATCCAGAGTGATCATGGGCCTCTTGGCTGCATCTCTGATCAGTCTTCTCCTTGTTTGAGATGAAAGTTTAGAGGGACGGCCGGGTCTTGGTAGATTTGCAGTGGTCTGATACTCCTTCCATTACAATATGATCGCTTGCACAGTGCTCCTTGGGATGTTTAAAGTTTGGGAAATCTTTTTGTATCCAAATCTGGCTTTAAACTTCTCCACAACAGTATCACGGACCTGCCTGGTGTGTTCCTTGGTCTTCATGATGCTCTCTGCGCTTTAAACAGAACCCTGAGCCTATCACAGAGCAGGTGTATTTATACGGAGACTTGATTACACAGGTGGATTATATTTATCATCATCAGTCATTTAGGACAACATTGGATCATTCAGAGATCCTCACTGAACTTCTGGACTGAGTTTGCTGCACTGAAAGTAAAGGGGCCGAATAATATGGCACGCCCCACTTTTCAGTTTTTTTTTTTTTTACAAAAGTTTAAAATAACCAATAAATTTCGTTCCACTTCACGATTGTGTCCCAATTATTGTTGATTCTTCACCAAAAAATTAAAATTTTATATCCTTATGTCTGAAGCCTGAAATGTGGCAAAAGGTTGAAAAGTTCAAGGGGGCCGAATACTTTCGCAAGGCACTGTATATATATATATATATATGTGTGTGATAATGGCTGATAACTGAGAACAACAGTGAGGAAGTGCTGTATATATACAATCCTCTGGTAATGGCTGATAACAGAGAACAACAGTCAGCGTGTGCTATATACACACACATTCATATATACAATCCTGTGGTAATGGCTGATAACAGAGAACAACAGTGAGCAAGTGCTGTATAGATGTATATGTATAATCATCTGATAATGGCTGATAACAGAGAACAACAGTTAGTGAATGCTGTATACATGTAGATATAAAGTCCTGCATATGTATATACAGTCCTGTGATAATGGCTGATAGCAGCAAACAAACATGAGTGCTGTATACATGTATATATGCAATTCTCTGGTAATGGCTGATAACAAAGAACAACAACCAGCAAGTGCTGTATACACATATATACAATCCTGTGGTAATGGTCAGTGACTGCTGTATACATGTATATACACAGACCTCTGATAATGGCTGATAACAGAGAACAATAGTAATGAGGACTACACCAGCAGCTCGCATGCAGTTGGTAAGACTGAGCAGGCAGAAGATGGAGACATTGGGGCAGATTTATCAATCTATCTAAAAGGAGAATCGTTTTAGTCACCCAGAGAAACCAATCACAGCGCAGCTTTCATTTTGCGTTTAGAGCCTGGAAAATTGAAAGCTGTTCTGTGATTGGTTGCTCTGGGTGACTAAGGCGGCTCTGCTTTTAGACAGTTTGATAAATCTGCCCCCTTGGCCCTGTGGCTGTAGATAACATCCCCTACTATCCCTGCGGTAGTCTGGTCCTGGCAAGGACCTTTATGAAAACTGTCCAGGACACCCGATATACATACAGTGCTGACCAAAAGTATTGGCACCCCTGCAATTCTGTCAGATAATACTCAGTTTCTTCCAGAAAATGATTGCAATCACAAATGCTTTGGTAATAAGATCTTCATTTATTTTGCTTGCAATGAAAAACCACAAAAGAGAATGAAAAAAAAGTCAAATCATTGATCATTTTACACAAAACTCCAAACATGGGCCGGACAAAAGTATTGGCACCCTCAGCCTAATACTTGGTAGCACAACCTGTAGACAAAATAACTGCGAACAACCGCTTCCGGTAACCATCAATGAGTTTCTTCCAATGCTCTGCTGGAATTTCTCCAGGTCCCTGAGATGTGAAGGGCGCCTTCTCCAAGCTGCCATTGTGAGATCTCTCCTTGGGTGTTCTATGGGATTCAGGTCTGGACTCATTGCTGCCACTTTACAAGTCTCCAGTGCTTTCTCTCAGACCATTTTCTAGGGCTTTTTGAAGTGTGTTTTGGGTCATTGTCCTGCTGGAAGACCCATGACCTCTGAGGGAGACCCAGCTTTCTCACACTGGGCCCTACATTATGCTGCAGACTTCATAATGCCATGCACACGGTCAAGCAGTCCAGTGCCAGAGGCAGCAAAGCAACCCCAAAACATCAGGGAACCTCCGCCATGTCTGACTGTAGGGACCGTGTTCTTTTCTTTGAAGGCCTCTTTTTTTTCCCTGTAAACTCTATGTTGATGCCTTTTCCCAAAAAGCTCTACTTTTGTCTCATCTGACCAGAGAACATTCTTCCAAAAAGTTTTTGGCTTTCTCAGGTAAGTTTTGGCTTTTTTATGTCTCTGGGTCAGAAGTGGGGTCTTCCTGGGTCTCCTACCATAGAGTCCCTTTTCATTCAGACGGCGACGGATAGTACGGGTTGACACTGTTGTACCCTCGGACTGCAGGGCAGCTAGAACTTGTTTGGATGTTAGTCGAGGTTCTTTAGCCACCATCCGCACAATCTTTCTTTTCCGTCCACATCTAGGGAGGTTAGCCACAGTGACATGGGCTTTACACTTCTTGATGACACTGCGCACGGTAGACACAGGAACATTCAGGTCTTTGGAGATGGACTTGTAGCCTTGAGATTGCTCATGCTTCCTCACAATTTTGCTTCTCAAGTCCTCAGACAGTTCTTTGGTCTTCTTTCTTTTCTCCATGCTCAATGTGGTACACACAAGGACACAGGACAGAGGTTGAGTCAACTTTAATCCATTTCAACTGGCTGCAAGTGTGATTTAGTTATTGCCACCACCTGTTATGTGCCACAGGTAAGTAACAGGTGCTGTTAATTACACAAATTAGAGAAGCATCACATGATTTTTCAAAGGGTGCCAATACTTTTGTCCACCCCCTTTTTTATGTTTGGTGTGGAATTATATCCAATTTGGCTTTTTGACAATTCTTTTTGTGGTTTTCCATTGAAGACAAATTAAATGAAGATATTATTACCAAAGCATTTGTGATTGCAATCATTTTCTGGAAGAAATTGAGTATTATCTGACAGAATTGCAGGGGTGCCAATACTTTTGGCCAGCACTGTAGGTGACAAATCTGGGATCAAACCTGATAGAAATAGATAGAAATATAATAATAGCGGCCCGTCCTCAGCCCTGGACTGATGGATTGATTGCTATAGCAACTAAGAGCTGGCAATGAGGTGTAAGTGATGATGACTATGGGCCCCTATATTTAGATCATAGACATTATATATAGATATCATTCATTTCCTGCCATGAAATGCCTTCTATGATGTGCAGTACACACAGCTTCCAGCAGAGGTCCTCACAGTACCAAAATTCAAAACAGCTACGGAAGCTGAGAGGGCTCTAAAAAGCTCAAGATGCAAACCTACAAATGAGTGATAATAGCCTCACACTTCTCAGGTTATTTCACTGACTGTGGGTCCAAAACCTAAAAATTATTTCAGAAAATGATGAAAAGGATTCTCTAAATATATAAATGTGTGGACATAAATGTCATTAAATACCAAATCCCCGCACTAAACAGAAAAAACACCCCAAAACTTTGTATAAAAGACTGAAGGATCCTGGAGAAGGACCCCAAACACTAAACCTTAAAGGGGTATTCTTATGGACTGATTCGGGGGCCACTATTTTTGTACCTAGTTGGGATGTTGGTGGCCTTTTAACCCTTTAGATGCTGCCGTCAATACTGATCGCAGCACTTAAGTGGTTTTACAAAAATTTTTACAATATACCATTATAAGAAAAAATTACAAAAAAAAAATACACACTTGGTATTGCCAGATCCGAGACAACCCAGAATGTGATGGGTCACACAAAGAAAAAGGGCTTATTGTGCAAAATAAGTAAAAAAAATAACAAAAATGATATAAATTTGGTATTGTCATAATTGGTAAGTGCTGGCCTATTGTTAGGCTTAGTGGCCAGAGTGATAATTGCAGGATAGAGGACTTTGAGGATTCCAGTATTGATATTTAGATACTGTCGTGTTAGCGGCTCTAAAGTCCCTGATCGGGATGTAAAATAGATCCATAGTCAGTCTAAGACCCCGGATGTTCTGGGATAGGTCAGGACGCCGCTGATGTCTAAGTGATCGGACATGATGGAGGTTTCCATGTATAACCTAACCTATGGACTGAGGTACCCACTGCGGTGCTCGAGCACCGGGCCGGGCCCAGATATAAAATAAGCATTTATTAAAGTGATCTTATAACATGACTTAGAAGACAAACGACCCGAGTGCAGACGGCTGTTACCTGGACCCTCATTTATAGTTTATAGCCAGGAGAGTGCCCCCCCCAGGAATAGGTTCTTCTGAAAAAGACTAGAGTGAAAATTAATTCTGTGAGGGGACGGCCCCGCGCCCGGCCCCAAAAAATCTACTGAACTAGAGGACCCAGAAGGAATAAGATATAACTGTAGTTCTACTAGTGACCACCAGGTGGAGCCCCCATCCCTCCTATCCTGCAGTATGGAGACCTTCACTTATATCACTCATGGACTATACAGAAGTGTAAACTGGGGGGCCCTAAACATGTCCTGGGGCCAAAACTCTGCTCACCACTGCTCATTCATGTGAGACCATGGCCGATCACGCAGCACTACAACCCCCATCATGTAATGTTACCAAATATCACTATACATTATATCTAGGGATAGTGTGATACTGCTGTGTATCTAATCCTATCATGTGTGATACTGTCTGCTGAGCTGTGTATCTAATCCTATCATGTGTGATACTTTCTGCTGAGCTGTATATCTAAGCCTATCATGTGTGATACTGTCTGCTGAGCTGTGTATCTAATCCTGTCATGCGTGATACTGTCTGTTGAGCTGTGTATCTAATCCTACCATGTGTGATACTTTCAGTTGAGTTGTGTATCTAATCCTGTCATGTGTGATACTGTCTTCTGAGCTGTGTATCTAATTCTATCATGTGTGATACTTTCAGGTGAGTTGTGTATCTAATCCTGTCATGTGTGATACTGCCTGTTGAGTTGCTGTATTTAGTCCTATTATGAGTGATACTGCCTGCTGAGGTGCGTATCTAAGCCAGTTGCGTGTGATAGTCTCATACAGTAGAACCGCACAATACTATAATCCCCATCATGTTACTTTGTTTCTGTATGATAACCCCCAGTATTTCTTCGCTCTCGCTCGGCTCCCCTGCTCTGGCAGTGAAGGGGTTAACCGCGGCCGCGCTCTTCATATTTTCCTTATAAAATGCCCCTTCTTTATTCCAGGGCGAGCGGCAGCCAAAATAAGTATCGCACCTCAGCGGCCGCCATGAGAGGGATTTCTGGAGCGGCTCAGGAGGACGGCACACAAGAAGGGCCCATTCAGTCTGCTCTGTTAGTTCCTCCTGGCGCTCCCCAGATGCCGGCGCTGGGATCGGGGCCCAGATTAAACAGCAGTAAAATAAAATGATATAGAGCAGGACGCCGGTGACAGCGGAAAGTGTGACGCACGAGATTTATACCTGACTATGGCAGCAGATGTGGAGGCGAAGAACGATCGGCGTCCGCCATGGCTATTATTAGCGCGGCAGGTTAACCCTGTCCTGTCTGCAGATGGGTCCAGCTCCCAGAACCAACCACCCTGCCCCCCCAAATAACTTTATATGAAAGGATTCCATCAAGTGAGTGCAATATATCAGAATATCAGTCACATGGTCTGAAGAGAGAGGAAGTAAATTGCTGATACAAAGCTCCAAATCCTCTACATAAACATGGACTAACATACAAAATCTGCCCACAGTCACCACTAGGGGGAGCTCACTGTATACAGATTATACAGTCACCACTAGGAGGAGCTCACTACATACATATTATACAGTCACCACTAGGAGGAGCTCACTACATACAGATTATACAGTCACCACTAGAGGGAGCTAACTACATACAGATTATACAGTCACCACTAGAGGGAGCTCACTACATACAGATTATACAGTCACCACTAGAAGGAGCTCACTACATACAGATTATACAGTCACCACTAGAGGGAGCTAACTACATACAGATTATACAGTCACCACTAGAGGGAGCTCACTACATGCAGATTATACAGTCACCACTAGGGGGAGCTCACTACATATACATTATACAGTCAACACAAGAGGGAGCTCACTACATACAGATTATACAGTCACCACTAGAGGGAGCTCACTACATATAGATTATACAGTCACCACTAGGAGGAGCTCACTACATACAGATTATACAGTCACCACTAGGGGGTGCTCACTACATACAGATTATACAGTCACCACTACGGGGAGCTCACTACATATACATTATACAGTCACCACTAGGGGGTGCTCACTACATACAAATTATACAGTCACCACTAGGGGGAGCTCACTACATATACATTATACAGTCACCACTAGAGGGAGCTCACTACATACAGATTATACAGTCACCACTAGAGGGAGCTCACTACATACAGATTATACAGTCACCACTAGAGGGAGCTCACTACATACAGATTATACAGTCACCACTAGGAGGAGCTCACTACATACAGATTATACAGTCACCACTAGGGGGAGCTCACTACATACATATTATACAGTCACCACTAGAGGGAGCTTACTACATACAGGTTATACAGTCACCACTAGAGGGAGCTCACTACATACAGAATATACAGTCACCACTAGAGGGAGCTCACTACATACAGATTATACAGTCACCACTAGAGGGAGCTCACTACATACAGATTATACAGTCACCACTAGGAGGAGCTCACTACATACAGATTATACAATCACCACTAGAGGGAGCTCACTATATACAGATTATACAGTCACCACTAGGAGGAGCTCACTACATATACATTATACAGTCACCAGTAGAGGGAGCGCACTACATACAGATTATACAGTCACTACCAGGGGGAGCTCACTTCATACAGATTATACAGTCACCACTAGAGGGAGCTCACTACATGCAGATTATACAGTCACCACTAGGAGGAGCTCACTACATACAGATTATACAGTCACCACTAGGGGGAGCTCACTACATACAGATTATACAGTCACCATTAGGGGGAGCTCACTATATACAGATTATACAGTCACCACTAGGGGGAGCTCACTGTATACAGATTATACAGTCACCACTAGGGGGTGCTCACTACATACAGATTATACAGTCACCACTAGGAGGAGCTCACTACATATACATTATACAGTCACCACTAGAGGGAGCTCACTACATACAGATTATACAGTCACTACTAGGGGGAGCTCACTACATACAGATTATACAGTCACCACTAGAGGGAGCTCACTACATACAGATTATACAGTCACCACTAGGGGAAGCTCACTACATACAGATTATACAGTCACCACTAGGGGGGAGCTCACTACATACAGATTATACAGTCACCACTAGAGGGAGCTCACTACATACAGATTATACAGTCACCACTAGAGGGAGCTCACTACATACAGATTATACAGTCACCACTAGAGGGAGTTCACTACATACAGATTATACAGTCACCACTAGGGGGAGCTCACTACATACAGATTATACAGTCACCACTAGGGGGAGCTCACTACATACAGATTATACAGTCACCACTAGAGGGAGCTCACTACATACAGATTATACAGTCACCACTAGGGGGAGCTCACTACATACAGATTATACAGTCACCACTAGGGGGAGCTCACTACATACAGATTATACAGTCACCACTAGGGGGAGCTCACTACATACAGATTATACAGTCACCACTAGGGGGAGATCACTACATACAGATTATACAGTCACCACTAGAGGGAGCTCACTACATACAGATTATACAGTCACCACTAGAGGGAGCTCACTACATACAGATTATACAGTCACTACTAGGGGGAGCTCACTACATACAGATTATACAGTCACCACTAGGGGGAGATCACTACATACAGATTATACAGTCACCACTAGAGGGAGCTAACTACATGCAGATTATACAGTCACCACTAGGAGGAGCTCACTACATACAGATTATACAGTCACCACTAGGGGGTGTTCACTACATACAGATTATACAGTCACCACTAGGAGGAGCTCACTACATATACATTATACAGTCACCACTAGAGGGAGCTCACTTCATACAGATTATACAGTCACTACTAGGGGGAGCTCACTACATACAGATTATACAGTCACCACTAGAGGGAGCTCACTACATACAGATTATACAGTCACCACTAGGGGAAGCTCACTACATACAGATTATACAGTCACCACTAGGGGGAGCTCACTAAATACAGATTATACAGTCACCACTAGGGGGAGCTCACTACATACAGATTATACAGTCACCACTAGTGGGAACTCACTACATACAGATTATACAGTCACCACTAGAGGGAGCTCACTACATACAGATTATACAGTCACCACTAGGGGGAGCTCACTACATACAGATTATACAGTCACCACTAGAGGGAGCTCACTACATGCAGATTATACAGTCACCACTAGGAGGAGCTCACTACATATAGATTATACAGTCACCACTAGGAGGAGCTCACTACATACAGATTATACAGTCACCACTAGGAGGAGCTCACTACATGTACATTATACAGTCACCACTAGAGGGAACTCACTACATACAGATTATACAGTCACCACTAGGGGGAGCTCACTATATACAGATTATACAGTCACCACTAGAGGGAGCTCACTACATACAGATTATACAGTCACCACTAGGGGGAGCTCACTATATACAGATTATACAGTCACCACTAGGGGGAGCTCACTACATACAGATTATACAGTCACTACTAGGGGGAGCTCACTACATACAGATTATACAGTCACCACTAGGGGGAGCTCACTACATACAGATTATACAGTCACCACTAGGGGGAGCTCACTACATACAGATTATACAGTCACCATTGAAGATGCCTAGAATGTTGACATGGATCCAGAGATATTTTCCGGTTGACAGATTAGTCAGGATTCAGTGACTACATTTGTCTTCTTCCTCATGGGGGTTTTGTCTTCCTCTGGATCAACACTGCAGAACAGGTGGAATTGGATGAATGTAGGGGTTTATTTTAGCCTTACCCTATTACGAGGGCATTGTGGCTGGCAATGTTGTGATGAGGACACTTTCTGACTATGGGGGATCTGTGACTGGCTCTACTATGATGGAGACACCTTGACTAAACTATTATGGTGATACAGTGTCTAGCACATAGCATACGTATAGTTAGTAGGGCATTATAGCTGAAAATTATATGGGGCACTGCAGCTGACTATTATAATGGGGTACTGTGGTTGACTAATAATGGGGGCACTGTAGCTGACTGTTATTATGGGGCACTGTGGCTGTTATTATGGGGCACTGTGGCTGACTAATAATGGGGGCACTGTAGCTGTTATTTGGAGGGCAAAGTAGTTGACTATGATGATGTACTAGCTGGCTGACTGTTACTATGGGGTACTGTGGCTGATTAATAATGGGGGCACTGTGGCTGACTGTTATTATGGGGCATTGTTGCTGACATTGTCATATGACATCTATGACTTTCTATTAGGCTTTGTGTATCAGTTTGTTACAATTGTATCAAGCCTACACAATGCTCTGCCAGCTAAGGCTCGGTTCACACCTGTGACCGGTCTCTGCTTGGGGATTCCATTCCCTATTCCGCTTTCCCGTATTTTTCAGGTGGAAATTGGGCAGAAACCCGGCGAACCCCATTATAGTCTATGGGGTCTGCGGGTTTCTGCAGGTAACCACTTTTTAAGCGGATTAGGTTTTCGTTTGTGGGATCCATAAGCAGACCCCGTGAACGGAAATCTGAACGCAGGTGTTGAACCTAGTGTAAACAGGTCAGCAGCAGCTGCAGAAATTTCTCTGCCAATTTGTTACAATGTATCAGTCTAGAGCAGTGTTGGCAAACCTATGGCACGCAGAGCCCTCTCTGTTGGCACACGCACCGTCGCCAGGATCACTCACTAACAGGAATCTGATACAGGATTCCCCATTAGTGAGCGATCACTTCTTTGCACATACAACTGAAAACTGTCAGTGTGGGCCGCGGGACCGCGGCTTACACTGACTGTAGTGTGACCTCTGCCCCGACGCAGGCGCGATGACATCATTCATCAGCGCCTGCAGTCAGAAGGAGGACGCCTGGCTGATCTTCGTGGGACTTCAGGTAAGTAGCAGATAATACTGCATGGGGGCCCACTGTGGAGCGCATTGTACTGTCTGGGGGCCACTGTGGAGCGCATTGTACTGTCTGGGGGCCACTGTGGAGCGCATTGTACTGTCTGGGGGCCACTGTGGAGCGCATTGTACTGCCTGCGGGCCCCTATGCTATTTATATCACACAGTATCTGTTTTATAGCAGACGTACTATTAGTACAGCCCGTAATAACATTGCACGGTCACTATAAAACAGATCCTGTGCATTGTAAATAGTGAACATTAATTGTTCAAAAGTACCAAATGCAAACTATTACCTTCAGTACAAAGTTGTTTGTATCATTGAAAGCTCTGTAAAGCCCCATTCACACGGTCGTATTTTGCAGGTCCGTAACTGTCCTCAATTGTGGATCTGCACAGTATAAGGTTAAATTGTCGTGTTGACACTTTGTGATAAATTAGTGGGTTTTGGGTTGCAGTTTGGGCACTCGGTCTATAAAAGGTTCCCCATCACTGGTCTAAAGTCTATAGAATTTGTAAATGCAAACGCTCAGCTGAAAGCAGGACTAGGTGTACACAGGACTACCAGAATGTTCTCAGTCCCTGACAGCAAGCAGAGATGGTTAAAAATTGAAACAAACGTTTATTATAGAGTTTAAGAACTTTTTTATTTTTAGAAGGACCTTTCACCACCTCCACCATGTCCAGCTCTTTCTATTCTGTACTAGCCTCCCCTCCACTGATTCTGACACAGTTGGATTTTTTTCTCTAGCCCCCACCGTTCCTGAGTTATCAGTGCTGTTAATTTTGGTACCTGATATGATAACCAGAGTCTGTAATGTCCAGTGGGTGGTGTCAGGCAGGAGCATGAAGAGGGCGACTCAGAGCTCTGACACTGTCTGCCTCTGATTGGAGCTCTGAGTCACACCTCCTTACCTGTTCCTGCCTGACACCACCCTCTTGACATTAGGGAGTCTAGTTAGCTTATCAGACATCCAAACTATCAGGACTGATTGTTTGGGAATGCTGGGGTCTAGAGAAAAAATTCCAACTGTGCCGGAATCAGCAGAAGGGGCGCTGTTAAAGAGTGAGAAGACCTGAAGTTGGTAGATGTGGTGAAAGATTCTTTTAAAGGATCTAAGTCTTTCCAGTTTCTAATATGTGGGGGCAGGGTGCTCCATCATCTGACTTCCTTGTAAGTTTTCACATCCAGGCCTCCATATTGATTGCTTTGGTCTGTTCTCTGCCTGCAAGAGATGGAGCTCCCCTTCTGGCCATACTGGGGATTGCAGTCTTGAATATTACTATTCTTCATGTAACTCTGTTTCCTGCACAGGGGATGAAGATGATGTTGGTGATGATGAAGACACGCCAGACTTGCAGATTTTATTATATGTATTTATTTTCACTTGGGATTTCTTACAATTATACTGAAAGCAGCCAAATGTCCGATATTGCATGAAGGCGGGGTATACATAATGCGTCGGTGCAGTCACCGGCCAGAGGCGCACTGTGAACCTACAGACCTGGAGGCGTCATCAGTGGGGCACAACGTGCCTCGCGCCTCCTCGCTGGGCTTACATGCTAGCACAAGCTATACATTACTGGATCTGAGGGAATGTGGGCTCGGACGTCCTGTGGGATTGTAGGATACGGCGGTCGTGGGATTATGACCATACAAATCTTTCCTTATAAAGAAAATAAATCTATGTACACGAGTATAAATATATAAATATCTGTAGTATAAAAATAGACTCCATTTATTCTTCTGCTGGGGATGGATGGGCTGTAGACATAATAGTACTGAGAGGGGCGGCCACAGGGGGTGCTATATATGACTTGGGACAGCAGTGGGGGTTCAGGCTCTATAGCCCCCAGTGTCTCTGCTCTGCTGCAGTGCATTGTGGGAGATGCAGTGTTCACACCTAACACTGTACAGAGCTCAAAGCATCATGGGAGACTGAAAGAGACCTCATTGAAGCGATGGTGGTCACATGTATAGAGAGGGATCACATATGGGGGTGTCCACATTAACATAACGGGCTCCAGTATATGATCCGGTCGGCGGGGGAGGGGGGGTTTGCTCTGGTGTGACATGATGTGGAGGTTCTCAGTAGAATTATGTTCTTTGGCTCCATCATCCCCTATATTGTCCATTATCCAGTCCATTAAGTATCCGCTCCCTGTGACGTGTGCTGGCAGGGACAGATCTCTGGGTCACTGCCCTGTACTGGATTATGATGGATCTGCGGATCCAAGAGGGAATTCAGCTTCACCAGGCTGTCCGCCATCTCTACCGGGGGCGGGAAGTACGAGCAGTCTGCAGAGAGAGAACAGAAGGGCGTCAGCACATTGTAACGACAGACAGATGTGAACAGTACAATATAGCATATAGAGCAGTGGATCCCAGATCTGTACAATATTGATCATGTACATATAGAGCAGTGGATCCCAGATCTGTACAGTATTGATCATATACATATAGAGCAGTGGATCCCAGATGTGTACAGCATTGATCATATACATATAGAGCAATGGATCCCAGATCTGTATAGCATTAATCATATACATATAGAGCAGTGGATCCCATATCTGTACAGCATTAATCATATACATATAGAGCAGTGGATCCCAGATCTGTACAGCATTGATCAGATACATATAGAGCAGTGGATCCCATATCTGTACAGCATTAATCATATACATATAGAGCAGAGGATCCCAGATCTGTATAGCATTGATCATATACATATAGAGCAGTGGATCCCAGATCTGTACAGCATTGATCATATACATATAGATCAGCGGATCCCATATCTGTACAGCATTAATCATATACATATAGAGCAGAGGATCCCAGATCTGTACAGCATTGATCATATACATATAGAGCAGAGGATCCCAGATCTGTACAGCATTGATCATATACATATAGAGCAGTGGATCCCAGATCTGTATAGCATTAATCATATACATATAGAGCAGTGGATCCCAGATCTGTACAGCATTGATCATATACATATAGATCAGCGGATCCCATATCTGTACAGTATTGATCATATACATATAGATCAGCGGATCCCATATCTGTACAGTATTGATCATATACATATAGATCAGCGGATCCCATATCTGTACAGCATTGATCATATACATATAGAGCAGTGGATCCCAGATCTGTATAGCATTAATCATATACATATAGAGCAGTGGATCCCAGATCTGTACAGCATTGATCATATACATATAGAGCAGTGGATCCCAGATCTGTATAGCATTAATCATATACATATAGAGCAGTGGATCCCAGATCTGTACAGCATTGATCATATACATATAGATCAGCGGATCCCATATCTGTACAGTATTGATCATATACATATAGAGCAGTGGATCCCATATCTGTACAGTATTGATCATATACATATAGAGCAGAGGATTCCAGATCTGTACAGCATTAATCATATACATATAGATCAGCGGATCCCATATCTGTACAGTATTGATCATATACATATAGATCAGCGGATCCCATATCTGTACAGCATTGATCATATACATATAGAGCACTGGATCCCAGATCTGTACAGCATTAATCATATACATATAGATCAGCGGATCCCATATCTGTACAGCATTGATCATATACATATAGATCAGCGGATCCCATATCTGTACAGCATTGATCATATACATATAGAGCACTGGATCCCAGATCTGTACAGCATTAATCATATACATATAGATCAGCGGATCCCATATCTGTACAGCATTGATCATATACATATAGATCAGCGGATCCCATATCTGTACAGCATTGATCATATACATATAGAGCACTGGATCCCAGATCTGTACAGCATTGTACATATATGAAGCAGTGGATCCCTGGTCCATGAAGGACTGCTCATGTATGAAGCAGTGGATTCATAGTGACATATAACATGTGACATATGTTATGTATGTTGTACCTTGGCATATAGAGTGCTCGGTGGGCACTGTCAGGATGGAGAATGTTTGGTTCTCGTCTGATATTCGGGGTGGCGCCTGGTCCTCCGGTGGGGGAGATCTCTCCATAGGGATGGGATCTCTCAGCAGCGTCATGATCACACAAGTCGCACATTATGGTCACGTCGCTGCTCTGCCGCTCATACAACCTGTAATACATACAAGGTATCGCTATAATACACTGTAATACTGATATTATTACACCGCAGTGCTATGTCTGCTGCAGTCAGGGACACTTACTCTGCGGGGTGATGGTCCGTGGGCTCGGGGGGTCCGCAGCCATTGTCTAGCAGGGTACTGGCCTCGTCCTGTATACACCAGTCAGAAGAGAATACAGTCAACACATTATACAAACTGCAGGGATTAGTGCAATAAATGGTATATAAGAGCCCCTCACCCCATCAGCGGTACCTTCATGACCCACCAATCGGCTCACACTCGCCCACCACCCCCATCATCCTATAATGCGCAGACACAATGTATCCAATATATGTCTTATGCTCAAGTCACATCCAAATCTCCTGAATGCCACTGGGAATCTGACAGCAGTGTGCGGACAGACAAACCCCTAACAGCTTTGGCTGTGACTGGAGTATAAACCATAATATAAGCCGTCCGCTTTTGTGGGCGCCGTTGCTTACCTTGTGCAGAGTCTCGGAGCAGTAATCTCTCTGCTTGCCCGCAGGATAGCCCAGTTTAGGAGGGGGGCAGTTACCATTCAGCACAGACCTGTTAGCGTAAGGAATGGTGCTGATGGCCGGGGCCCCGCGGAGAGGCACCATGGTGTACTGGCAGGTTGAGGGGTTCAGGATTCCTGCACCGGGAAAAATCACATCTGTCGTTTGCTCTGGAAAAAAAAATAAGATGGAGGTGACCACCCGAAAAAAACACATATAGAAGATCCAGAACACTCATCTACGGTATATGCTCTGGAACATTCATAAACAGATCTAGGTGATCTAGAACATTTGTATCTGCAGTATATGTTGTAGAAGATTTGTATATACAGAACATTCTTATCTTTATGATCTAGAACATCTACACAGCATGCTTCAGGACATTCATATCTACATGCTCTAGAATGTCCATATCTACAGTATTTGCTCTAGAACATTCATATTTATACAGCCGGCTCCAGACTATTCAGATATAATATTCTGGAAGATTCCTATCTACATTCTATGTTCAAGAACATTCCTATTTACACATTGGTAGAAACAACATTCTAGAAAGTCAACTTTTTGGAAGTGACCCTGCCAATACTTACTCTGCTTGGACAGCGCCCTCCACAGGCAGATGGGGGTGAAAGCAACTATCAGTAGAACGATGGACCCCAGAACCACACCCACTATTAAATATGGTAAGTCACTGGATCTCGCCACTGTCGCCGTTCCCAGAGGCCCATTCCTGTTCGGTGGAGGTTGTGGAGATGGAACAGCAGGCAGGGGTTGGCGGCCCGGTTGAGAAGACTTCCGAGCTGCAAGTAAAGAAAATCAGTAAATGATGATGAAGAAGACTGCCATCTCAAGGGCTCATGGATCTAGTAAGCGTTAGGGGGAGCTTGTGATGTCAGCGAGGCAGGAGGCACATAGAACCTCACTATGCATGGAGTTATAAGAGTAAGTGAGGCCGTAATTACCTTTGGTTTCACAAATCATGACGTTACTGAACTCGCTCTCCCCGCCCTTGTTATAGCATTGCATCTTAATATCATAGGAGGTCTCGGGCTGAAGCTCAGTGATGGAGTGCCAGTAACGGTCACCTGGATAGACGGGAGGACATAAATAAAGATATAACTATACACATAGACAGAAGAGATTGTATAAATGTGTATTTATAGCAGAAAAACCACAGAAGCAACAAAACAGTGCCCCTAGTGGATAAAATAATCCTCAGATTACTGTGTTATACATAGAGAGTGACACCTCTATGGTTACAGTATGGTTACACATGGGCTGCGGAGGTGATGACGACTGACCTTCCACCATGTCTTTCTTGTAATCGCTGTCATTGTCGCTGTCCGTGGGACGATAGTAGATGTAGAAGCCATGGATGGGGGTGTTGTTGTTACTTGCAGGGATGTACTGTAGAAGAAAGACATTATGAATAATCAGTATTGTCCCATGTCCCTGTAGAGTTCCCAGAAAAGAAGACGAGTGGAAGAGTACTGCAAATCTTTTCATAACCACTAAGGGGCAGAATATTTAGACTGTTGGCCTTTTGGGGGTGGATGTTATTGTTAATTTTGGGTCATACATGAGGACAGAGAACATTGGACAACATCTCTAGCCCACCATGGAGTTATAGACACGATTTACCCAGCCCACTCAATCCCAATCACCAGTCTTACCATCCATTTCAGCATGATGGTGGTCTCATTGACAGCTTCAGTGAAGGTGATGTAGGGCCCCGCCACCGGACGCTCATAGTTGCGGTTACTGTATCCCGATACCATGTAAGGTTTGGAGGCGGCACTGGGTTGACTTTCTCCTAAGATGTTCAAGGCTCTTACTCGGAATCTGTAAGAAGTTCCTGAGGAGGAAACATAACACAAGGAGATGTCATCTCCATCATGTATGGTGATCTTAGTCAAGACCATGAAAGATCAAAACCCTTAAAACTACTTCCAAATTTTTTGCTCAAAATCATCCCCTCATGACCCCTAAACAGGTATTTGGGTACTAATTTTGTAGGATTGTGCTTTTACCTTTCTCAAGCTCTGATATCTCCACGGACAGCCGGGATGGAGGGATGTCACTCGTGGCCAGAATCCAATCTCCAGGTTGCTTCAGCTTCTTGTATTCTACTCGGAAAGACTGGATGGGGAATCCACCATTACCTCTTGGGATCCAAGTCACAAACACGGACGTTTCTGAGGCCATGGAGATGGTGGGTCGGTCCGGAGCCTCTGGAGCTGTAATCAGAGTGGAGATTACTACAATGTTTCCCACTAGATCCTTGTCAACCCACATTCAACACCATTCAATAGTCTACTTACGAGATAGCCTGTTGTTGTCGGACTGGATGGTGCTTACGGTGCTTGTCCCGGGATCATCCTTCTGGATTTGAAGCTCTTTACTTGCAATGATTTCTGGTTTTGGACGTCGTCCTACAAGGATGATGAAACCAAATGATTACTCAAAGTCCACGGTTAATAAAAATAAAAATTGGAGTAAACCAAAAAAATTAGACAACTCACCTGTTCGGAAGGTCATCATGGATGTCTGTCCTTCTCCAGCGCAGTTATATGCTGCCATCTCCACTTCATACAAGCTGCCAGGGTCTAATTTTGTGAGTATTAGGCGATGCTGCATTCCCGGAACACGTGACACTGTCCAATCATCTGTGGCGTTCACCACTTGCTGTGAAGTTCAGAAATAGGAAAAATGAAGACATGTCCCAACCCTGGTAGCCCTACCAATCTGTAGAATGGTCAAGTGAATGGGGTTGAGCTGTAGTACCAAGCTCTGCCAGGTAATTCAGGCCAATACTACTGATGGATCCCACCAACCACACAATGATGACCTATCCTAAGTACCAGTTGTCCCCCAAAACCAGTTCATCTTTACTTAAAGTCAATAGTTTGGTAAGTGCGTTCACACATTGTATTCAATAGGCAGTAAAATTATCAGACTGGGAGAACTGAGTGGCTGAATTCACTCATCTTTAGTTACCTTGCGGTGTTTGATGCCATAGAACAGAATCGGAGCTCCACCATTGTGTCGGGGTTTCCAGGTCAGTTCATAATAATCAGTCTTAGAGGTTCGAGGAGAGCTGAGGATTATCGGAGCCTCAGGCTGGAGGATGTTGGTCTTGTCGAGAGGACATGGGCCAGGTAACCCTGGGGTGGGAGGTCTCGGTTTCAACTGAGCCTTTAAGAGCAGCTGTTTGTCATCTGGGATTGGAGGAGCAGTTGGAGGAAGAGTATCCCTCTCTGATGCCAAGTTTGGAAAAACTCCTGAATATAAAACATGGCAAAGAGGTCACACCACATGAAGACCCTTAACAAACCTGTCAATATTTCTAGAGGAACATGTTGTTCCTTACCTGTCCTTGTGGTCATTAGGAAAGTCAAGGCTTGTGCACTCCCAACCTCGTTCTCAGCTACGCACTGATAGATGCCATCATCCTCGGGCCCTACACTGTTCACGCGTAGGATTCTCCTGGAAATCCTATGTTTTGAGCTGGGTAGAAGGGGCACCGCATTTCTCAACCAAACCACAGATGGCTGAGGATTGCCCCTAACATTGCAAGTGAACTTAGCACTTTGAGCCCAAGTGACGATCTGTTGGGTGCTCTCCATGTTGACTTCAGGTGGTTCTAGAGTGAGAAGGAAAACGTTATAGAACATCTTAAGGATTTATGGTTGAGTCTATGGTGTGCACTCATTGATACATGAGTTCCACCATTTTTCTAGAACACATTCAAGAAACTTACCAAAAACTTGAACATTATAGAAGATAAAGGCTGATCCTCCATCTCCAATTCCATTGGTGGCTGTACAAATGTAAGTCCCAGAATCCTCCTCACTTGTGGCCTCGATCAGGAGGTTGGTGAGCAAGAAGCGTGTCTTGTTGTAACCATTGACATCATCTCCATCTTTCGTCCAGGAGACTTTGGGTGGTGGCATGCCACTCGCCACGCACTCTAGGATAAGGCTCTGACCTTTGGTGACAATGATGGTTTGTGCCACTGGTGGATAGATGATACGGGCGGCCTCTGATGTGGAGCCTAGACACAGAAGATAATGAACATCAGGAATCTAGAACTTCACATATGGTCTACAGGTTGGACTCAGGCCTGTTGGACTGATTATCTTCACTTACGTCGAACACGAAGTCGGTCACTGGAAACCGATGTCTTCACCTCCTGTGTCACTGGGTTGTAGGCCGCACACTTATACGTTCCCTCATCTTCTTGAGTAGCATTCACTATTTGTAGGTTCCCGGAGGGCATGATAAGGTAATTGTCTGCGGGCACAAGGAAAGGACAAGTCAACTCAACATCCAAGATATCAATGTAGGATGGTGAATATATGAAGTAGATGGTGCCCATTAAATTATGACATTAGTCTGGTGTATGTAGCAGTGGAAACAGTTGTGTGCACTATAAAACCACCCAAAGAGCCAATTAGGTATTTGGAAAACATAAGCTCCACCCACTAGGAGCCCTCTAAATCATTCGACAGAGCTAAGAGGGGTTGTGTAACACCCTGACATTTGGTTCTACCTCTTTTTAGGCTCAGATCTCCAGGGCTTCTCGTTGGCAATCGCGCCCATATAATTGCCCTTCTCTGATTGGACGCCAGGCATCATAATAAGATAAGACTCCGAGTTGAGGACACGGCTTTGTACTGAATACTATTATACTTGGCAATTGCCCTATAACCAGTTCACGTAGACTGTGCCCCATTTCTGCCCTGTTATCTCTCCCCCACACCTTCCTGTGCAGTGTTTTTCCACACCCTCGGGTGGCGTCACTCTGAAGTGACAGCAGGTAAGGATCCCATTGTCTCCGCCGCCCTGGGGATTATTATTTCATTCTTATTTGACACCAGCTGCTCAACAAGACCTGACGCCCAGAGACCTGACACCGCCAGTCCGTGCCCTCCTAATCCCTGCACAGACTGTGTCATGTTAACCTCTTAATGCCTGGGCCTGCTCATATGTAGTCACTACATCACAAGCGTCTGTGTGTAATATACCGTATAACTCCTCCTGGCAATTATAAGACTGTTACAGTCCACCACACAGAGAAGGGGGGTAGCATAAGGCTTTTCCATTGTATATAGGTCCATTTGGTAGTGTAAGGGTTAATGGGGTGTGCGGTGGATTTGACAGGTTACACTCTCAGGTGCTGCAGGCAGAGCAGAACGCGCTGGAGCCTCGGGCAGCTCCGTCACCTGGAGACAAACCGCTCCTCGTATATATTATGACTTCCACATCAGCGAGGATTGTCAGGCCGGCAGCAAGTGCAGCTCTGGACATGTTCACTGAGATGAGGTGTGCACTGCGCCCTAGGCCGGGACAAGCTACACTGACATCCGGCAGACAGCCAAGTGCACAAGGCAGTTTCACAGAGGATGGGAGGATTAGATACACAGATCAGCAGGCAGTATCACAGAGGATAGGATTAGATACACAGCTCAGCAGACAGTATCACACATGATAGGATTAGATGCACAGCCCAGAAGGCAGTATCACACATGATAGGATTAGATACACAGCCCAGTAGGCAGTATCACACATGATAGGATTAGATACACAGCTCAGCAGACAGTATCACACATGATAGGATTAGATACACAGCTCAGCAGGCAGTATCACACATGATAGGATTAGATACACAGCTCAGCAGGCAGTATCACACATGATAGGATTAGATACACAGCTCAGCAGACAGTATCACACATGATAGGAGTATTTCTTACCTCTGGATGTCTCCAGCCATTCCTGCTTGACGCTGTACCGCACTTGCGCCTTGGGGTGACTCTCCGGTAAGTTGCAGGCGATGACGGCCGTGTTTCCTTCATCGACCTCAATGACGTGCTGGGTGTCAAACTTGAAATCCTGCAGATCTGTAAAAATAAGCGATAAACTTTAATATAAGTATAATATCTGCAGGATCGGTGAGGATAGGTGAGAACACTTATGGCTTATGAAGGGGCTCCTTCCTATAGGTGACGGGGTTTGTGCTCAGTAACATCATTGCTTCCTGTGGTATTCAGTATCTACAGACCTAACACTGTATAATAACCATTATCTCATAACATCACTAAGGTTTACGGTAAATCAGCATCTGAGATGGATCTAATGCCTGCAATGAGATGTAAATGATATACAACATGGTTACATGTAAGATAATTTGCTCCCTCTCTCTTGCTTCACTTCAGTGTCAGTCTATACTGTAGTCTTGGAATTGTATTCAATCACCAAGAAAAACCTGGATCCATTGAATACTCTAAATGCTGAGTCCACGACCTATGGGGCCTCTAGAAGGAAAATTTGGCCAACAAGAGGTTAATATGTGCGGGGAGGAGCGAAGAGGGCCTCTGTTACTGTAGAATGGAAAAATCCGGGTAAGCTGGCTCTGGTTTCTGGCCCGGCCTGCATACTGGTACATTTGAGAAATCCATTAGGAACTGTTTTTCTAGCAATCTCCCAGCGCACATTCCAAGCCCGGGGCCTATCAGCCAGATCCCATCAATCACGGGCCTGTTCTCCACCGCTCCTATACACATCTCAGACACTCCGCTTTTTTTCTGTCATCATTGGCCGGGTCCCCAATTTAACAGTCTCCCCTTCCAGTCACATTTCCCCCCTCTTCTCCCTCCCTAAAACTGGCAGCTGAGTTTTTCTTTTTTCTCCTTCCTGTGCCTGGATGGAAAGCAGGCAAGAAGTAAGGCCAAGGAGCTCGAGAGGGGCCAACACTGCCGGCCAACATACAGTTCTTACATCCCTAGTGAGATCTAAGTTCTAGACACACATCGCTCCGTGACCTGACACAAGAAGTAATAAGACTTTCTGCTTTTAATTAAATTTACAAAAAAAAAAAAATTCTAAAAAATGTAAAGTTCTCTTTGTACAGGGGGGAGTCCAGAAGTCCGGGTTGTAAATCACGTTGGGTTATTCATGACTATAAGCTGTAACTGATTCTGTAAGGATCCTTGGTCTGATAGTGTCTTGGAAGAAGATATGGAGGGCTAGAAGACAGCACATCCTTAAGACACACAGACAGTACTCCGGGATATGCCAAAACGTCTACAGCCGCCCACCGAATATAAACATTAGGATCGTGCTCCGAGAGGAATGTCACTAAGCCAGTGTTTACTAGTCTGACAGCAGAACAGTGTCAATTGTAACAAACACATTACATCCTCCACTAAACAGTACATAGCACTCGTGCCCGGAGCAAAAACAGAACAAGGACTTAAGAACTTGGATAACCATCGGGTGGCACAGAAGATCTGGGATTCACTCCAGCCAAGTCATATACCAGCCGACTATCTAATGTGTATGGGAATTTCTTGACTCTCCCCCGATGACAGATGTTGAGGGAAAGACAGATCAGGCTATTAGATTTCAACGTGCCCTAGTTTTGCTCCCCTCTCTTCACTGACAACAAAAGCTTGGCCAAGCATGCATGAGTATGGAGGAGTCAGAAGGAATACCTGAGCATTTGGCCAACGGAAATCTAATGTGCATGTCCAGTGCTTACCCTACAAGAAGGTGACCACATTGGATATCCAGAAGATCCCAATTTGTGTTCAGGCCTCTGGACATCAATTTCCCATGGTCTCCAAACAACTTGTTCTAGGTCATCGCCTTGACCAATTTTTTCCAAGTTGAGTTTTCTCATAAACACAAAAATAACCTTAACATTGAAGTCTTCTAAGGACAACAATGAGGACTGAGAAACCATCTAAATGGTCCTCCATGATTTGGCAAGGACTTTCGAGAGGATCAACAGAGACAGATCAAACAATCATGTGGATCCTTGACCAAATTTAGGCCAACTGTCCCCCAATGACCAGACTGAGACTGATTCGACTGTGAAAATTATGCTAAAAAGAGTAGAAGATAATAAACCTGAATGGAGACAATCCAAGAAGCCACGACCCAAACAAAATGTTCTAGAGCAACCTTTCATCTGGTCAGCAGGGGTTCATGATGATTGGATCACATTTCTTATGGCCATAGATCAACCAACTTTTTAGGACACAGCCTCTTGACTTAAACATTTCCTCCTCTGGATGGTCTATAAGGGGCTCGGAAGTTTTTGCAACTCAAGCCTGTTTTCTGAGGTTATTAAACAAAGTTCAGCTGTGAACTGTCTGCTATAGATTCTGTGATGTGGTGTTATTCCTGGAAGGCAGCGAAGCCACGGATCACCCGAAACTCATCACTCTACAACAACATCACAAAGAAAAGACCAAAATTCAAAAACATTCAAGAAAAGTTCAGAAACCTCAGCAAGAATAGAAAGAGGAGTGTCGTCTTAAACCAAGTAAGGGGGGCAGTGACGGAAATTTAAAGCTGACCACAAATTAAGATTAACGTACGTCCTGTCCAACAAAGCAAAAACAACCCAACAATAATGAATGCGCCTGTTACAAATTACACGACACAAAATCATACACGTGTCAAAAACATATCGAAACATTGAAAATGAATATTAAAAAGCTACTTGTCGAAGAGCAAACATTCAGCTCAACGAGCAAGAAAATTTACGTAAATTGAGTGAGCAACATGTAATCCAGGCATCTACGGAACGATAAAAGCCCCTATTGAGGGCAATCAGACTTCACCTTTAATCATGGTGTAGGAATGTAAGAGCTTTCGGATTTTCCAATCAAGCAAATAAAAAATAATAGCTTCAAGTTCTCATTTTTCTCTCCTAAGTTTTTTTTTTATATTTTCTCTTTGGAGGGAGCAAAGCAAACCCAGATGAAGCTCCTGACACATGAAAAGGAAAAAATGTGCAAGAAAAGAGTTGACTCCGGGTATTTGGCTTCTTCCCTCAGTGTCTGGTATTAACGAAAACCTCAGCAATGTTCTCCAGAACGTAGAGGGAAAGAGAAGCCTGTGATCTGCTACAGATGACAAGTATTCGGCAACTTCAATATGTGGGGTGTAGGGGTGAAGGCCCTATAAAAAAATGTAATCCTTCACTGGAGTAAGCTCTCACAAAACCCCACCAATCACTCCAGGTCTGTTCCCAGCTAACCAAAGTGTCCACCCAAAAACTGGTGGTAATATGTGCCACAGAGGTTTTACCATGGTCGTCAGAGAATGGTCTCCAGTTCATGAACAACCCATTCAGTTAACCGTGCCCTCGGCCGACACCAACAAAATAATATACTATATAATGGGGGTTCTTACAAAAATTTCACTAGAATACATGGTCATTTTTACAAATGAATGGTCAATTGACCTAAAAAATCCCAACCAGATCTCAATTATTTTTAGGTTTTTGAAGCAAATAATATATAAAACTTCCAGGGCAGCAATTTTTAGAGGCATTTTGACTATTCCAGGAGCAATTTCCTCCATTAGAAGAACCTTTTTAGAAAACAACACAAAAGTGGGACACCAAGAAACTGTCTCTGAAATTATCCAGTGCAAGATATTTGAAGGACACTTCGACATTGATTTACCTTCTCATAGGTCACTGAAATATTAAAAAATTACATCGATGGGGGTCCCTATGAGGTTCGGGGTGATGTTAGCCACAATATTTTTAGGGGTGGTGGAGGTTTCTACTCAAATCCTTGGAACCATGAGGCCAACATGTCTACAAAGTTTTTGAATCCACATTGAAAAATGGGCCACTAGGAAAATCCAATTGGCAATAAAATCTACAATAGAACGCTCTTCTTCATTGACTAGTGATACGTTAAGGCTTTATTCACACGACAGGGCCATTTTTGATGGCTCTAACGTCCATGAATGTCTATTTTTGATGGCCATTTTGCATCAGCTCGGCTCCGTTTTTCTGTTTTTATGGCCAAGCTTTATCTGTGGATAATGGATCATTAAAAAAAATGGATGAATTTCTTCGACTTTCATTTTTGGCCCGCCCTCTGATCTGGATATAACTGGGGTGTCAATCCCTTTTACATCTGTTATATACTGATCCATTGGTTTCTATTGGGTGCGTCATAGCGGACATGCAAATACAGTCACGTTGTTTTGAAAATGGCCGTCGCATGTGAATGAGCCATAAGACGTAATCTCATTTAAGACCTATGGCCATGTCCGTACAGTAAAATTTTGAACTGATTTTTTTTTTCTACTTTTTTCTAGTTCTCATTTTTTATTACGACTGTATAGAAAATTCTAAAACTATTTTTATATTCTAACATCACTTGGTGGAATTTCTCCAGTCAGGAAGAAGTAGATGTCGGATGATTATGACCTCAATAAGACCAATCAATAGAGCCACTTATTGGAGAATTGCGGGGTCGGGCCAGGAAATGACTTTAATGAGAAGATCATTAACATGAACCTGTTCTGCTCATTATACGCGGAGGCTTCGAGTACGGAATGTTTTTGCAATTTTTTGTTACTAATGATAATCTCTCGCCGCCTCAGACCGCCTGATTAAGGCAATTACCGTCCTCCCTCATCTCTCGACTTCTCCAGAACAAACTCGCCCTTTGAGTATTCAGACATTTTTGGATGGAAGGAGATTTGAGAAAAGGGAAAAGTCAATGTAAAAAAAAAAAAAAAAAAAAAATTGCGTAAAGATGGTAGCCAGACCCAACTGTCGAGTCGATAACACATGTAGAAATGACTTCCAATGATGTTTAACGCTAATGGAATTTTTTACACCTGCGCCAAAATCTGAAGAAAATAAAATGGATTAATCCTTTAAGACAGGGCGGATCCGGCAATATAACGCCAGGAGAAATTAACTCTTGGTTTTCTAGAACGATGAGTTGCAGAGCGGATGGGTCTGAAATTCAGAAGATTTGGAGAAGAAAAAACAATACAAAAGAGTTTTCTTTTTGAAAATATTTTTACAAGGTTCTCGATGTTATATAATACAGTATATAAGATAAGACGGAGAATATTATCCGAGATCCCGAGAATTTCACTGTAATATCCTGGCTGGAAAGTTATTAAACTAAGAGAGACACAAAAGAGAATCCGAGACTCCAGAACACAGGAAATGAAAAGATTTCTGACCGGACAAGGAATTTTTTAGTTAATCTTCAGCTTTTACATCAGTCATCGCTCAGATTCTTCTCCGCATAAACAACCACAAAGAAGTGTAATAAGATACACCGCAAAGATCAGCAACACACCTGAGTCTACACTATAGATATACCCAGACCTGTACCTGTACCCCGAGTGTCAGCCTGTCATTATCCTGTACCCCGAGTGTCAGCCTGTCATTATCCTGTACCCCAAGTGTCAGCCTGTCATTATCCTGTACCCCAAGTGTCAGCCTGTCATTATCCTTTACCCCAAGTGTCAGCCTGTCATTATCCTGTACCCCAAGTGTCAGCCTGTCATTATCCTGTACCGAGTGTCAGCCTGTCATTATCCTGTACCCCGAGTGTCAGCCTGTCATTATCCTGTACCCCAAGTGTCAGCCTGTCATTTTCCTGTACCCCAAGTATCAGCCTGTCATCCTGTACCCCGAGTGTCAGCCTGTCATTATCCTATACCCCAAGTGTCAGCCTGTCATTATCCTGTACCCCGAGTGTCAGCCTGTCATTATCCTGTACCCCAAGTGTCAGCCTGTCATTATCCTGTACCCCGAGTGTCAGCCTGTCATTATTGTGTACCCCAAGTGTCAGCCTGTCATTATTGTGTACCCCAAGTGTCAGCCTGTCATTATCCTGTACCCCGAGTGTCAGTCTGTCATTATTCTGTACCCCGAGTGTCAGCCTGTCATTATCCTGTACCCCAAGTGTCAGCCTGTCATTATTCTGTACCCCAAGTGTCAGCCTGTCATTATCCTGTACCCCGAGTGTCAGCCTGTCATTATCCTGTACCCCAAGTGTCAGCCTGTCATTATCCTGTACCCCGAGTGTCAGCCTGTCATTATTCTGTACCCCAAGTGTCAGCCTGTCATTATCCTGTACCCCAAGTGTCAGCCTGTCATTATCCTGTACCCCAAGTGTCAGCCTGTCATTATCCCGTACCCCAAGTGTCAGCCTGTCATTGTCCTGCACCCCGAATGTCAGCCTGTCATTATCCTGTACCCCAAGTGTCAGCCTGTCATTATCCTGTACCTCAAGTGTCAGCCTGTCATTATCCTGTACCCCAAGTGTCAGCCTGTCATTATCCTGTACCCCGAGTGTCAGCCTGTCATTATCCTGTACCCCAAGTGTCAGCCTGTCATTGTCCTGTACCCCGAGTGTCAGCCTGTCATTATCCTGTACCCCAAGTGTCAGCCTGTCATTATCCTGTACCCCGTGTCAGCCTGTCATTATCCTGTACCCCAAGTATCAGCCTGTCATTATCCTGTACCCCAAGTGTCAGCCTGTCATTATCCTGTACCCCGAGTGTCAGCCTGTCATTATCCTGTACCCCGAGTGTCAGCCTGTCATTATCCTGTACCCCAAGTGTCAGCGTGTCATTATCCTGTACCCCAAGTATCAGTGTCATTATCCTGTACCCCAAGTATCAGTGTGTCATTATCCTGTACCCCCAGTGTCAGCCTGTCATTATCCCGTACCCCAAGTGTCAGCCTGTCATTATCCTGTACCCCAAGTGTCAGCCTGTCATTATCCTGTACCCCAAGTGTCAGCCTGTCATTATCCTGTACCCCAAGTGTCAGCGTGTCATTATCCTGTACCCCAAGTATCAGCCTGTCATTATCCTGTACCCCGAGTGTCAGCCTGTCATTATCATGTACCCCAAGTGTCAGCCTGTCATTATCCTGTACCCCCAGTGTCAGCCTGTCATTATCCTGTACCCCAAGTATCAGCCTGTCATTATCCTGTACCCCGAGTGTCAGCCTGTCATTATCCTGTACCCCAAGTGTCAGCCTGTCATTATCCTGTACCCCAAGTGTCAGCCTGTCATTATCCTGTACCCCAAGTGTCAGCCTGTCATTATCCTGTTTCCTGTACATCTTACAATACGTTAGTACATCTCAGATTCTCCTCCTACATCCATTGTACATTTATCAGTGACCAGATCAGGGAAGGAATTTCACTAGAGTCAGTGATCACCTGAATCAAACAGCGTTTTCCCCATTGTAAATCTTTGTCTCTGTTGCTGACATATTGACATTTTTATTAGTATGCAAATGAGAATTTTGGAGCAAAGAGGATACTCATTTGCATCTTGAAAAAACACTGATATCTGGGCAACAGAGGTAACAATTTATAAGGGGAAAACATCATTTGATACTAATGACAGTAACCTATCTATCTGCAGGGCTGGGGTGATATGCTGGGTCTGGCGACACTAACCTATCTGCAGGGCTGGGGTGATATGCTGGGTCTGGTGACACTAACCTATCTATCTGCAGGGCTGGGGTGATATGCTGGTTCTGGTGACACTAACCTATCTATCTGCAGGGCTGGGGTGATATGCTGGGTCTGGTGACACTAACCTATCTATCTGCAGGGCTGGGGTTATATACTGGGGCCTGGTGACACTAACCTATCTATCTGTAGTGCTGGGGTGATATGCTGGTTCTGGTGACACTAACCTATCTATCTGCAGGGCTGGGGTGATATGCTGGTTCTGGTGACACTAACCTATCTATCTGCAGGGCTGGGGTGATATGCTGGTTCTGGTGACACTAACCTATCTATCTTCAGGGCTGGGGTGATATGCTGGGTCTGGTGACACTAACCTATCTATCTGCAGGGCTGGGGTGATATGCTGGTTCTGGTGACACTAACCTATCTATCTGCAGGGCTGGGGTGATATGCTGGTTCTGGTGACACTAACCTATCTATCTGCAGGGCTGGGGTGATATGCTGGGGTCTGGTGACACTAACCTATCTATCTGCAGGGCTGGGGTGATATGCTGGGGTCTGGTGACACTAACCTATCTATCTGCAGGGCTGGGGTGATATGCTGGTGACAGTAACCTATCTATCTGTAGGGCTGGGGTGATATGCTGGTTCTGGTGACACTAACCTATCTATCTGCAGGGCTGGGGTGATATGCTGGTTCTGGTGACACTAACCTATCTATCTGCAGGGCTGGGGTGATATGCTGGTTCTGGTGACAATAACCTATCTATCTGCAGGGCTGGGGTGATATGCTGGTTCTGGTGACACTAACCTATCTATCTGCAGGACTGGGGTGATATGCTGGTTCTGGTGACAGTAACCTATCTATCTGCAGGGCTGGGGTGATATGCTGGTTCTGGTGACACTAACCTATCTATCTGCAGGGCTGGGGTGATATGCTGGGTCTGGTGACACCAACCTATCTATCTGCAGGACTGGGGTGATATGCTGGTTCTGGTGACACTAACCTATCTATCTGCAGGGCTGGGGTGATATGCTGGTTCTGGTGACACTAACCTATCTATCTGCAGGACTGGGGTGATATGCTGGTTCTGGTGACACTAACCTATCTATCTGCAGGGCTGGGGTGATATGCTGGGTCTGGTGACACTAACCTATCTATCTGCAGGGCTGGGGTGATATGCTGGGGCCTGGTGACACTAACCTATCTATCTGCAGGACTGGGGTGATATGCTGGTTCTGGTGACTCTAACCTATCTATCTGCAGGACTGGCGTGATATGCTGGTTCTGGTGACACTAACCTATCTATCTGCAGGGCTGGGGTGATATGCTGGTTCTGGTGACACTAACCTATCTATCTGCAGGGCTGGGGTGATATGCTGGGTCTGGTGACACTAACCTATCTATCTGCAGGGCTGGGGTGATATGCTGGTTCTGGTGACACTAACCTATCTATCTGCAGGGCTGGGGTGATATGTTGGTTCTGGTGACACTAACCTATCTATCTGCAGGGCTGGGGTGATATGCTGGTTCTGGTGACAGTAACCTATCTATCTGCAGGGCTGGGGTGATATGCTGGGGCCTGGTGACACTAACCTATCTATCTGCTGGGCTGGGGTGATATGCTGGGGCCTGGTGACAGACTCTCTTTAAATTCCTTTCCTGACATCTTGCCTCAATCATTGTAATGGATATCTTATTATCTCAAAAATGTGGTCAAAAAAGAAAAAGTTCTCTCGATCATAACTTATTAGTTGCTTCATTTGGATGAAAGGTTTTATGTAAAGAAAACTCCAGGACTAATCATGACCATAAGTTGAAGTTTCCTACTTAACATGTACATATTTTAGCTACAGAGAAGCAGAACCCCTTGGGGAGCGGGACGTTACCCCAGCACAGTTGTACATTCCTGGCCGCCAGGAAGAAAGTCATCGTAACTGCTATTTACATTGGACTGCACCTTAAGCAAATTCATCTCAATTAAGGGCTCTGGAGACCGAGCCCCGAAAACCTGATAGGTGTGTAAGCTGATGGACTCTGGTCTGGGAAGAATGGTTCTTTGTGTTTTCTTCAGACTCGATCTCTTCTGTGGCGGCATTTCTGCCATGCACACAGCAAAGAAAAACAGAGCTCGCAAGTCATTATGAGGGACGGCCATGGGGACGTAGACAATGCAAGAGAAGGAGCAGACATCAAGGTTGTCGTCATGGGCCATTTATTCTACCTTACAAGGGGCTCTCTGGATGAAGATGAATATAGGGGCTGGATAGAGATGGAGACCAAATCATATAAGTGACCCTCTACTAATCTTTTAGAACATCTCAGTAAGTAGAGACTCCAAAAGACATGGTCATCAGGAGTACTGAGAACTGGAGATCATGTAGAAAACTGGAGGAGTATCACACCAGGGTACCTTACATCCTACAAATCAATGGGGTTTCTAGCTCAGGGACCCCCCACATTATCTACATTATTACAATTTCATCTAAATCTACACAATCTAAAATATATGTCCAAAGAATAACAGAGTTTACAAGTCATTAGGAGGGACTGCCATGGGGACGTAGACAATGCAAGAGAAGGAGCTGACATCAATGTCGTCATGGACCATTTATTCTACCTTTCAAGGGGCTCTCAGTAGGAAGATGAATGGAAGGGCTGACATTTTAGGCTGGAGAGAGACTGAGATTGAATTTAAGGGGCCCCCCTGGCATTACTAAAGCATCTTAATAAATTGGGACTCAAAGTGGCATGGTCATCATTGGGACAGAGGACTGGAGATCATCTAAAAGCTGGATGGGTATTAGGCTAGGGCACCTTGCATTCTACAAAATAATGGGTCTCTGAATCAGGAACCCCCAAAAGAGTTACACTATTACAATTTCATCTAAATCTACACAATCTAAAATACATGTCCAAAGAAAAACAGAGCTTACAAGTCATTATGAGGGACCGCCATGGGGACGTGGGCAATGCAAGAGAAGGAGCAGACATCAAGGTTGTCGTCATGGACCATTTATTCTACCTTACAAGGGGCTCTCAGTAGGAAGATGATCTCATTTTAGGCTGGAATGGGAGTGAGCCCAAATCATTTAAAGGGGTCCTCTGGCATTACCAAACTTCTAGAACATCATAGAGAGTTAGAACTCCAAATGGCATGGACTGGAGATCATCTAAAAGCTGGAGGGGTACCAAACCAAGGCACCTTGCATTCTACAAATCAATGGGGTCTCTGAGTCTGGGGTACCCCACAACGCTATTACAATTTTATATAAATTTACACAATATTCATGTCCATTTTTAAAGGGATATATATTCTGTCATTATATCAACAGTATATATAGTGTCCACATAGTAACCTGTAGAGGATTCCCAGAGACCCATGGTATTGAAGGGGTTAACAGAAATAGGCCTCCATTCCTGTGTAATCATATCTCTCATTAAAACTATGCCCCCCCCACCCGTCCTCTGCATGCTCATTTATCAACTCTCAAGCAAAAACACTACCCCTATTCTGCTCAGGAATGTGTTTTCAGAAACTCTATCCCACTCTCCTAGCCCGGGCCAAGTCCCAAAACTCTCAGGGATTAATGACAGGGGGGGGCTCTTTAACCCCCCACCCCTATGCACTTCCATCTCAAGGGGATCTAGTTCTTGGTATGTTCACCTGCATACAGCATTGTTACTGATCCTGAGCACTGGGGAAGGGTCTCACAGCTGCAATCCATGAAATTGTCAAAATTCAATCACCTTTGTCTAACCCGTTCCCTGCTGGAGGGGAAAAACCACAGACGGATCTGCATTCCAAGGAAGTTCTGACGTCAAAACACTCTTCATGCAGGCTCCTGACCCCCTGCTCCCTTAATATGTTCCCTACATCTGCATGATGAATTAATAATGACTGAATACATAAAATACATACATCGGGTCTGGAAGAGTTTTCAGTTCTGGCCTTTTGTCCTATATGGCGGTAAAGTTTAGACTAATGGAAAAGAGTAACTTTCTCAATATGGAAGGAATCTAGGGCTTAGCGATCCTTGTACCTTTGTGTTGATATAATGTATAACACCAATTCTATGGATTACAAGCACCAAGAATCCCTGTATCAGCATAGTGCACAGGGGACCGTAATGGGGTCAAACCTCGCCCCTTCTATATTATTACAGATTGTTGACTGCTCCTCTACCCAACTTACTGTACATGTCTATACAGAGCATCACTAGCGATACAATAAGATGCAGTACCACTGCCTATTACTAAGGCGCACAAAGGAGTCACAGGGCTGTTTTTGACCCCATTATGGTCCCTGTTTGTGTCTCTAGTTGGTTCCCACTGAATTGCTGCAGTTTTCTAAAAATGACCATTCCAGGCTTTAACACTTTCACATTCCACATTACAGTCATCTTCCCACTTACTAGCTAGGGTGACAATAGCCGGAACGCTGGCCATGGCTCCAGCTGGGGTGCGGACGATACACTGATATTTCCCTGTAGTATCATTGTTCAGTCCGGTAATCACCAAGGTTCCTCCCGAAACCAAAATTCCCGGAAATTCTCCCAATTCCTCTCCATTTAATCTCCAAGAGATGGTGGCACTGGCTGGTTCCACCGCGCAACTAAGAGTGACTGATCCGCCATATTTCTGGAATGTAGACACCGGCTGGACCAAGAACTGTGGGATTTGGACTGAAAAAGAGAAAAAAAAAATCAAGAAATTAGTAGAAATCAGAGGAGAATATTGGGCAACGAAATGTTTTTATTTTATTTCAAAAAGTTTCAATAGACGAACGTTGCTTGGAATCAGAGAGGGAGTTATATTGTACACACCGTATATAACATTATTTATGTGTGCGCGCTATATGACAATATTATCTAGGCACTATTATAGTTCACTGTATGACAGAACTATGTGAGCACTAAGATAATATTATAGGCATTATAATAGGTTCACTGTATGACAGTATTATGTGGGCACTGTATGGTAGTGTTAGTGTATGTCGAATTTTATGGTTGAATTTTTTGAGCACAGTATGGCATTGTTGCCCCTATATAAAGTTGCGGTATTACATGGGCATTATATGGCAGTGTTATTTTTTACTGTATAGTGGGAATATTTAGCACAACGGGACGCCATTACGTGGGTAGCCGCATAGTATATTACTTCATTAGCTGGTTTCTAAAAATGTGATTAGTTTGAGGGGGCGCATGTTTGGCCCAGGGGGCCTCCACCATCATCGGACCCTCTTCTTCCTCGCAATCAGTCCATAAGACATCGTCAATGACTTTCTATATGTGCACAAGGCAGGACTGTAATCATCTACAGATCTCCCATTAACCTTAATCCTGGGAGTCGCTGCTGGGTATTTAGCGAAGCTTTCTGACTACAACCCATATTTAGTGCCCTGTGACCCTGTGATGTCATCGCGTGCACCCTGTGCAGACACAGCACTGAGCCGCTTTTGTCCGCCGGACTCAGCTTTCTATCCTCTTAAACCCACAATGTCTTCCACATGTGCTGAAGACAACTCTTATTACAGACTGCCTGAAGCTGCTCATCCCTCCGTACTCCTGGGGACTCTAACCTTTATACTATGACATCATGTCTGCTTCATGTCAATGACATCACGCACTGGGAGAGATCGCGCCCAGCAATTATCATCAGTGATCTCCAAGTGATTAATGACAGAGACTTCTCAGATCCTTAATGTGGCTAAAAGAAATTTAGCAACTTAAAGGGGGCCTTTAACCACCTCCGCCAATTACAGTTCTTTTCATTCTTTAATAGTCGCCCCTCCACAGATTCAGGCACAGCTGGAATTTTTTTCTCTAGCCCCCACCATTCCTGAGCAATTGGTGCAGTTAGTTTTGGTGATCGATATGCTAACTAGACTCCCTAAAGACAGGTGGATGGTGTCAGATAGGAGTAGGCAAGGGGGGGGCGTGAATCAGAGCTCCAATCAGAGGCAGACAGTGTCAGAGCTCGGAGTCCCGCCCCCATACCTGCCCCTGCCTGACACCACCCTCTTGATACCAGGGAGTCTAGTTAGGATATCAGGCACCAAAACTAACTGCACGGATTGCTCTGGAACGGTGGGGGCTAGATAAAAATTCCAACTGTGACGGTATCAGTGGAGGGGCAACTAGTAAATGATAAACAAAAGAGCTTGAGTTGGTGGAGGTGGTGAAAGGTCCTCTTAAAAAAGTTTTCACCTTTTGCAAGATTGAATGGAAATATTGTGATTTACATTCAGCAGGTGTAAGATTTCTCTCCAGTTTGGGTTAGACGGATGTATCTAGATGCTAGACATTTTTTTTTTTGTTACAATGTATCAGCGCAGGTAAAATGTACAAGCGTGGAGTACAGACTGTACTGGGGTACTGAGCAGAAGAGAGTCTACGTGACATGTAACGCATCAGCGGAAAGCGAAATATTCACACCTGTCCAACAACAACAGTGTCAGCCATCACCAGGGCACAGGCTGGCACACATCCAGCTATAGATTAACCCCTTACCTGCTGCAACAGGAACACAACCTATGTATCTCTATATGTGGTGCAGTTAGATTGTAGGCTCTGCGGTCCAATATATACGGATTGTGCAGCAGTTTCTCAGAGAGGGACAGGAGGGGACTTGGTTTGTTTGGCCGGTGTACACATAGGCAAACCCTTATAGCGAGTAAGAGACTTACTAGATTGGTCCTGACAACAGACTGCGGAGAGAAGGTAGCAGCAGATGGCGGAGACCGCAGTGATCCGTAGTATCATTGTGATTCCATATACAGCTGCTAGAGACTCTGGGCACATTCACGTCCCTCCACCTCAGCCGCTAACACCTACGGAGACAGAAGAAACGGTAAATATACAGGCAGGAGGAAGAATGGAGCTTATAGGATGATATATGACCGACAACCATTAACACAAGGATGTCCATTTATTGCAAAACCGCTCTGAAAGAAAGTAAAACATAACCCATAATAGATTCATATGGTTCTGAGAGCTCAGGCTTCCCTGCTGGCACCCCGGGGGTATCACAGGTGGGTAGATGTGTCGCTTACAGTCAGTGACTATAACAGCATCTACTCAGGTATGGCCAGGTCTACTGTGTGAAGGAAAACACCTCATCATGTAAAGAAACCATCTGCAAAGTATCATAGTGTGACTGCTCGTACAGTAAAGAATCCACAGTGTGACTGCTCATACAGTAGAGAATCCATACTGTGTCTGCTTATACAGTAGATAAACTATAGTATAGCTGCTCTTACTGTAAAGAATCCATAGTGTAATTGCTTACTGTAAAAAATCCATAGAGTGGCTGTTCTTACACTATGGATTCTCTACAGTACAGAACTCTCTTCTTTGCAGATGATGCAGCCTTCTAGCTGGTTATGACCTCCTCCTACCACTATATTGGTCACTTTAGGAGCCAACAAGAAGTAATAAGATCTGTCAGGACATCAATACGAAAGGGTAAAGAATCGGTAACAGCAGAGGAACAGCGGACTGCAGGGATCACACAGAGGAAGTGATGAGAGTCAGAAATGTGTCAGAATGGGGCAAGTGACATCACTCATATTATCACAAAAATGTGAGCGGTCCCATACACACTAATCACATATATAACACTATACACATCACACATTATACTATATATATTACACTATACACATCACACATAATTCTATACATTACACTATACACATCACACATTACACTATATACATCACACATACTATATACATTACACTATATACATCACACTATGCACATCACACATTATATACATTACACTATACAGTATACATCACACATTACACTATATACATCACACATTATATTATATACATCACACATTATGCTATATACATTACACTATTTACATCACACATTATATTATATACATTACGCTAAGCACATCAAACTATATCAAATCACACTATAATCAAACTATATACATTACACTATACACATTACACATTAGACTCTACACATCACTCATCATTCTGTTGCTGGGTCTTGTAGTGCTACAGCCTTCTGAGTACGTTGACTTTCATGTTGACCACACATACATATTGTCATGTCATGCCACAAAAACATCAATGATAAAGGTTGCAAAAAGTTGCACACAAGTTACACCTATAAGTCACATGACTGCGACAACGGCCGCGCTACTGAATCGTGCGTCCCCCCCCCCAGCCTAAACACAACCCCAAGTGCACAGAGAAGTCTAACAAGCCCAGAGATAAACACAGAACAAACGCAATAAACAAGGCGGCAAGAAACGTAAACCCAAAAAGATCCAAAAATGATCCACGAGCAGCATGTGGGGGAGACAGAGGTCTACGGGTCCCAATAGCTACTGGAGTGAGAGCAGCCACCCCTCCGGCCTCTCCATGGATGGGACATTCCAGGGGCAGATGAGGGGCCACTAGACTTACTCGCTGAGGGTAAAGCCCTGGCCGGGCCCTCTTCATAATGAAGGCTACAGCAGCTGTTTGGAAATCTTAATACTCTTCCCACCAGGTTAAAATAACAATTTCCTGTGAGTGGGGGTTTAGATGACCCCTGACCCGCAGACCCCTTCTCTTTACACCCCTCCCTCCTTCCCCAGCCTCCTCCGCCTCCTCCTCTGGCCTCAGATAGGCATGTAAATCATACCCCAGGGGGGAGTCATTAGTGGAGTGAAATTAACAAGGGCTGGAACTGTATAAAAGACACAACTCCGATTCCTTTTGGTATGGGGGCTGCAGGGGGGTAGGGGCTCACATTTCACCACTCCAGAGTGGACAGCCAAGAAGATGTACTCCTCTCCCGCTGCTGGAGTTAACCACTTCCTAACTGCACCGAACCCCATGGAAGACCATCGCACCACCACGCTGAGGCTAGATCAATGTAATGACATTGTATATACATTGCACCGTATGCCCCTTTAATGGCCACTGCCACTGTCCAGCTTTAAGCCACAGGTCTCATGAGAATGCCAGGACACTAGGTGGCAACACTGGGAATTGTAAAGTGACACAAGCAAAGCTCTCTGGACACGTTTCATCTGTGGTTTATAAGGGAACTGAGAAGAAAAGCACCCGTGGGTATTAGGGGAGCTGAGGAGATGATGGGAGATGAAACCTTGTTGAGGATATATCAAGATGTGCCCATAAAATACAATGCGTGATTGACCCACAAAGATTCTCTACAGTCACGTAGAACCCAGAGCCAAAATCACAAACTGCCCTCACTTTCAGAAATTCTATATCACATATTTACAGAACGACATCTGCTGCGCTGTTACTCTGGAGCGCTAACCTGTACCCTAAATATGGAGAAAGGTACCCCACTCAGTAACTGTGCCGCATGGGAATCACTGGCCACAAATATCTATCTAATATCTCATCTAGATCTACTGTTATATGTATAACATTGTAGATAGATTAGATTGTATGCCCCTTTAATGGCCACCATCTGACCCATGTATGTCCAGCTATGGGCCACAGGTCTCATCAGAATGGCAGGTCAGTATGTGTCAACATTGGGAATTGTAATGTGACACAAGCAAACTTTTCTGGGTAAGTTTCATCTGTGTTTTATAAAGGAACTGAGAAGAAAAGCACCCAAGGGTATTAGGGGAGCTGAGGAGATGTCAATGAGATGGGTGTTTCACTGAACGTATGGAAATGTAAGTGATACACTAAGCTGTATATAGACCCATTCCATAAATATACAGCAAAGTAGCGGTCTCATTTACCACATTATGTGCAACATAGTAGACATATTGCACTCTATGCTCCTTTAATGACCAGCGCCTCCAACTGGCCCATGTATATCCAGCTTTAAGCTATAGATCTCATGGGAATGACATGTCACTATGTGTCAACATTGGGAATTGTAATGTGATATAAGCAAACTTTTCTGGGTAAGTTTCATTTTTGGATTATAAGGGAGCTGAGAGAAAAAAAAAACACCCATGGGTATTAGGGGAGCTGAGGAAATGTCACCACAAATACACCACTAAATGTATGGCGATATACATGATATGTTAAGCTGTATATAGATTCCATTGCATAAATATATGGCAGTAGTAGTCGTGGGTATTGGGAGTCGCATCCTTTCTGAGAACATATTGATGATGTGCCCATAGAATATAATGTGTGGCAATGATCACTAATTCTGTTAGAACCCAGAGCTGAAATCACTCTTAGAAAAATCTCACATCACACATTTTGCTGGGCAACATCTGCTACACTGTTGTACCAGTAGTCTAACCTGTCCTCTGAGTGTGCCCCTTTAATGGCAAGTACGTACCCATGTATGTCCAGCTATAGGCCATAGGTCTCGTTACAATGCCATGACACTACGTGGCAACATTGGGAGTTGTAATGTGACACAAGCAAAGCTCTTCAGGTAAGTTTCACCTGTGGATTATAGGGGAGTTGAGAAAAAGCACCCATGGGCATTAAGGGAGCTGAGGAGACGTCATCCTAGATACATGGATGGGAGCATCACACAATGTATGGGAATCTGAATTATACATTAAACTGAATATGGATCCCACTGCATAAACCTCGCGCAGAGCAGTGATCGGCACTGTGAGTTGCAGCCTCAAAATGGTTGGAGTGAAGGTCGGGCATTTGGTGGATTTACAGCTCACATTATATCTCTGCTTAGAACATTGTATGACATTGTAGATGTTTCATCTGTGGATTATAAGGGAGTGGAGAAAAAACACCCATGGGTGACATCACAGATACATGAGATAGGATCCCCGTTCCCACATCGACCTCCTACTCCGGTGCTAAAGGCGCTGAGGAAACAACGCTCAAGAAAATTAGGAAAAAAACGGTGACTTGTGACCAAATATACAGAGTCCAGGTTATGAGGCGCACACTAAGGTATCAGAAATAGTAACAATGTGGAGAATTTTCCACTATAGCGAGTAAAGAACCGCAGTGTGATACATGAAATAACATCCCATACGCCATGGAAGTCTGTATTTGCTGAGAAAATATACATGGTGGTCAACCAATCCAGGTCAGAGAATCAGTCATGGTTCCTGAACGAGACCACTGAATCTGATTACCCCCCTCCCCTACAAGTTGAACTCGAAGGATTCTGCTAATTCCGTGAGATTTCATACTGTAAACAGTAATGAGAGCAGGTGGGGGCGCTATTGCATTGGAGTCTATGACTTTTCTTGTGGCAAAAAGTGGTACTGCAAGTGGAAAACAACTGAGCATTTCAATAAGGTTCGAAGGAAACTTTTTTAAGGAAAGCCAGAATCCATGAGACTGTAGAAAGCGAGGAACGCACTTCACTGAAGCGAAAGAAAATCTGATATAACCCGCCTGGCTTCTAATGTACAAGAGGTGAGAAAACAAATTGGGAGCCAATGTCAGGATTTTTTTTTTCCATCTCGTGTACTTTCCACACCTAAGATGATGATCACTTCACATAAATAAACTTTTTGTCTATGGACGCACACCAAGTCAGATTTCGACGCTCCCCCCTCTCCCCCTTACTTCATACCCACCAGAGAGAGTCCTGGCACAGATCCCCAAACTGCAAGGCCAGATCCCCATCATTCTGGGCTCTGCTTTATCTCAGCCTGGCTATTTCTGGCACTCGGAGGAGTACGGGGGTTTGCTAGTGGGAGGTTGGACGCTTATGACTGCGTGGAAACTTGGCCTTACAAGTCTGCGTCTTGTGAGACGTCTTTTATTATTTCATTTTTCTTGATTTTTCCTTCTTATACTTGGCAGTTCAGCCTAAACAAGTGATAGAGAAATATTATTGCGGACTCTGCGCCACCCAAACTCCTAGTAACTCCTTTGTCACCAAAATGGAGGACGACGATGAAAAAAGCTTTGGACTATAATTCTCTCAATATGGGCCGCCATTTATTTTTTTTTTTTGCATTGAACCAACTTAGCAAATTCCAAAATTTTTGCCAACTTTTGACTTCATAAATAACTAAAGAAAAGCCTTCACACCATAACTGAGAAATAGGTATTATGTACATCATTGTACATATAATGAATTGTGTGCCCCTTTAATGGCGGGTGCCCCTTTATTGACCCGTTTATGACCAGATATAAGCCATGAGAATGTCATGTAACAATGTGGCAACCTTGGAAATCGTCATCTGAAACAAGCACATTTTTCCAGGTAAATTTTGTTGATTTATAGTTCACATTATAAGTCTACTTAGAACAAAATGTTAATTTTTGTTTATACCAATATTATTTGTGGTTCTCTGCAAGCCACCAATTCCATACCAGCCACTAAAGGTGCTGAGATACTTGGCAACTGTTGAATGAGTCTAGAGAATTTGGAGAATGAAGCTAAATGTAGATTTTGGCTACAAAGATGGCGGCCAGGAATCGTAAAAAGATACCATAAGACCATAGAGGCAGAGGCCCATTGCTGGTTGGTCTTGACCATAAATGATCATAATGTCAACCACCTTGGACGATCTAGAACCTTTGGTCATCAACCTCCATCCTCTACACCACCAGGGCCATCATGGTTTTCTGGGCAGCTCTGAACAATGACAAACTTGCATTATCCACTATAAACAAGCCCCTTTAAGAATCTGTTGGACCTAGGCTCTTCGACCAAGCCCTTACTCAGACTTGGGCGTCCATACCAAATTAATCACATTGCGTCATAAAGTAAATTCCTGAGAACTTTATATGGTTGACCACCAAAGAGAAGAATTCTCCTGATCTGTCCAGTTCTGTTTTCTATCAGAGGGAATACATCTGAGGATGGGTGGAGGGGCCAGGCCAGACGTTGGACACATAGAGCATCTTCTGGAATGTAATACATCCTTGTCCTGACAGCCTGAGAGTCTCAAACTCATAAAAACTCTCATGGAGAGAGGCTTGAGGTAACTGGAGGACTATGAGAGACAACAGGCCCCAAAAAGATCGGTAAGAATATTAGTAGGATGAGATGACACAGGGCTAGTAAGATAATACGTTAGGTGGGAAAAGTAACATCTGAGCCAGGGGAACTGGAGAGCGGAATAAATAAGGTGCAAATGGATGGGTACTGGGAAAGACATGCCAAATCTGTCTTGGCAGAGGGATCTCCAGACGGCGTCCTGTAAGGAAAATATGATCCGGCGTGCCAATGCGGACCGCAACAATCAACAGTACACAGACCACCTTGAAATACCGCGAAGGAGACGAGAGCGTTGGAGGACGCCTGATCATTCCGCATCCCGAAAAAGAAGGAAAAATGTATAAATTTGGAAGAAAATCCACAGAAAATAAACAAATTCCTAGCAGAAGGCCGCACGGTCCAAACGTCTCAGGTCTCTTCCAAGAGAACCTGGCGCTCTCCCCTGGCTCTCGCACGCTCAGCGCAGGAGGAATTTCTCATAGACTCCGCTTCTTAAACCCTACAATTATTTTAGCTAAATCTCATTCAAGGCCGAATAAAGAGCAAAAGTACAAAAGATCCGGGAAGAAGAAGAAGACGAAGAAGAGCGGAGGGTTTCTTACTTTCCCCAATTCTCCTTAATTTATGTCCCTTTGCTCACTATCAACTCAACTTGACAAGCTTGCTAATTGGATAAGTGCAGATCCCACACTCTCGGGATGCCAGAGAACTGGATGGGTTGGGGTGGGAGAGGTTTTTTTGGGGGGGGATCATTGGTTTAATAGTGGGGGGGATGCCTCTCAACATGAATTCCATCTGCTTTTTTTTTCCTCGCGACCATTGAGGACGTTTCTTGAATATTCATGAGCTCTTCTCTCTTCCACCTCGGCGCCCCCTCCCTCTGCCCCTCTCATAGCATGGCACAATACGTTAGCTAACAGCCCCCCCTCTATGCATTAGATAAACACAGGCAGTGTCAAGTGTGAGGAGGGACTACAACTGCCAGTCATGGATCGGGCCCACAATGAGACCCCCTAATATATTGCATGCTTTCCATATGGGGGCTGCGTTGCCCATGGAAACACTAACAGGCAGAACGAGGCTTAATAGAGTCCGTATTCATTGTAATGCAGCAAGCTGGCTCAAGAGACTATTGCCCCGTGGGTCGTTTTTCTTTATACCTCTCCCCCCCCCCCCACCCTTTTATTTTTTTTCTCCTTTTATTGAAAGGGGACAAAAGACCAAGGTTGCTTAAGGGTCCCAATCTGGAGAGGATCGGGGGTCTCATAGAAAAGACTTTGCTGCAGTTTGGGAGCTCTGAGGAGGGGGGGGGGGGGAGAAGGTTTCAAAAATAGGAGACTAAAAAAAAAAAAAAAAATCTGAAAGTTAAAAAGCGAGCAGAGGTGCCAGCTGCCCGCAGAAAACCGGCAATAGCCGGAGGGAAGGAGGCTTTAGAAGATACAAAGGCCTGGCAAGGAAAAAGGTTAACGCGTAATAGAAAAAACAGCTGCTTAAGACGAGAGTGATGTCTGACCACCCGCCTCGAAGACGTGGCCCGGGCCAAAAAAACTCCTGCCAACCGTGCAATGGCGACAAGGCCCCGCACCCACCGCTCAGAGCCCTTGAAGTTTAATGGAGTGTCCCGAGCACTTCATCTATTATGCAGGTCCAAAATCAACATTTCTGTTCCTCCTTCCTTATCTGGTCCGTGCGCGCTCCTTGTCCTCTTCATTCCTCTGCAGGCAGACAAAATGGTGGTAATAATGGCCGAAGAACACCGAGGGTGAAGCTCAGCCTAGAACTACAGTTTCTAGATTAACAACATCAACCATGAGGACCTTATCTACAGAATCTAGAATCATCTGATCTACAGTGTCTACAAGTACTGTATACACACATAAACTACAGAATCTAAAACCGCAAATATCTGAACTATTGAGTCTAGAACCATAAAGACATTAACTACATAGTCTAGGAGCCTAAACACATAAACTACAGAATCTAGAACCATAAACACATGACCTACAGAGTCTAGAATCATAAAGACATAAACCACAGTCTAGAATCATAAATGCCTTTACAGAGTACAGATACAACCATAAAGCCATATCTATAGAGTCTAGAACCATAAAGACATAATCTACAGAGTCTAGAGCCATAAAGACATAATCTACAGAGTCTAGAGCCATAAAGACATAATCTACAGAGTCTAGAACCATAAAGACATAATCTACAGAGTCTAGAGCCATAAAGACATAATCTACAGAGTCTAGTTTCATAAAGACCTAAATTAAAGAGTGTACAACCATAAATACCTGACCTACAGTACCTATAGCCATGAACACCTGAAATACAGAGTATAGAACCACATAAACCTATATCAAAGAGTCTAAAAACAGAAATACCTAAACTACAGAGTCTAGAACTAAAAATACCAGACCTACAGAGTCTAGAACAATAACCAACTAAACTTAAGTGTCTACAACCATGCACACCTAAACTACAGTGTCCAGAACCTGATCTGTAGAGACAAGACCCGAGAACACTTGAACTTCTGGCCCATAGAACCATAAGCACATGACCTTCACCAGGGCCACCAGACAGCTCCAACTACTTGACCACTGGGGGGCACTGCTCTCTCACCACTCAGATTACATTAGCTGAGGCATCTACAGTATATATCAGTAATTTTGCCCCAGTCTGACCAGTGGTCCCAGTCCTTGTGGCAGTGGCTATGTTCTAGACTAATGATAATGATATGTGTATATCTTGCTGCCTTTGTATGTTTTTGAGCCTATAGTGCTCTACTGTTCTGTACAGTATCTGACCCCCATCATCATTATGTAAATAGGCTTTAAGAGGGTAATTAATGGGAGTTTGCACTAAAACGTGGAGAATCCCTTGACTTTTCCTTTGGGGTTAGCGGACGTCTCCTCGTGTTTGCTCTGGATACATTGTGTCTCTCGCTTACACCAGCCACATTTCGCCTTCACACTTCACACTGTGTTCAGAGCAAACATGAGAGCAGAGAAAAGGCCGGGGTGGATTTAGTTAATCTCGGCTGTGTGAAGCCGCCATCATGAAGCCGCGCCGCACTACAACAACTTGTTGACTTAATTTTTTTCTTTTGTGAGACTGAGTAAATAAATGATCCAAAGAACGTGAAAAAACTGCAGAAGCAACTGTAGCACATATAAAGACAGCAGAGCGATGACATCACTGAGAATACAGCCTAGGACATCACTAGAGAGCAGTCACATCACAGAATAAAGCCTTTAACATCACTAGAGAGCGGCAACCTCACTGAGAATACAGCCTATCCATATACTAGAGATCAGCGGTGACATCACTGAGAATACAGCCTATCCATATACTAGAGATCAGCGGTGACATCACTGAGAATACAGCCTATCCATATACTAGAGATCAGCAGTGACATCACTGAGAATACAGCCTATCCACATACTAGAGATCAGCAGTGACATCACTGAGAATACAGCCTATCCATATACTAGAGATCAGCAGCGGTGACATCACTGAGAATACAGCCTATCCATATACTAGAGATCAGCAGCGGTGACATCACTGAGAATACAGCCTATCCATATACTAGAGATCAGCAGTGACATCACTGAGAATACAGCCTATCCATATACTAGAGATCAGCAGCGGTGACATCACTGAGAATACAGCCTATCCATATACTAGAGATCAGCAGCAGTGGCATCACAGAGAATACAGCCTATCCATATACTGGAGATCAGCAGTGACATCACTGAGAATACAGCTTATCCATATACTAGAGATCAGCAGTGACATCACTGAGAATACAGCCTATCCATATACTAGAGATCAGCAGCGGTGACATCACTGAGAATACAGCCTATCCATATACTAGAGATCAGCAGCGGTGACATCACTGAGAATACAGCCTATCCATATACTAGAGATCAGCGGTGACATCACTGAGAATACAGCCTATCCATATACTAGAGATCAGCGGTGACATCACTGAGAATACAGCCTATCCATATACTAGAGAGCGGTGACATCACTGAGAATACAGCCTATCCATATACTAAAGATCAGTGACATCACTGAGAATACAGCCTATCCATACACTAGAGATCAGTGACATCACTGTGAATACAGCCTATCCATATACTAGAGATCAGCAGTGACATCACTGAGCATACAGCCTATCCATATACTAGAGATCAGCAGCAGTGACATCACTGAGAATACAGCCTATCCATATACTAGAGATCAGCAGTGACATCACTGAGAATACAGCCTATCCATATACTAGAGATCAGCGGTGACATCACTGAGAATACAGCCTATCCATATACTAGAGAGCGGTGACATCACTGAGAATACAGCCTATCCATATACTAGAGATCAGCAGTGACATCACTGAGAATACAGCCTATCCATATACTAGAGATCAGCAGCGGTGACATCACTGAGAATACAGCCTATCCATATACTAGAGATCAGCAGCAGTGGCATCACAGAGAATACAGCCTATCCATATACTAGAGATCAGCAGCGGTGACATCACTGAGAATACAGCCTATCCATATACTAGAGATCAGCAGCAGTGACATCACTGAGAATACAGCCTATCCATATACTGGAGATCAGCAGTGACATCACTGAGAATACAGCTTATCCATATACTAGAGATCAGCAGTGACATCACTGAGAATACAGCCTATCCATATACTAGAGAGCGGTGACATCACTGAGAATACAGCCTATCCATATACTAGAGATCAGCGGTGACATCACAGAGAATACAGCCTATCCATATACTAGAGATCAGCAGCGGTGACATCACTGAGAATACAGCCTATCCATATACTAGAGATCAGCAGCAGTGACATCACTGAGAATACAGCCTATCCATATACTAGAGATCAGCGGTGACATCACTGAGAATACAGCCTATCCATATACTAGAGATCAGCAGTGACATCACTGAGAATACAGCCTATCCATATACTAGAGATCAGCAGCGGTGACATCACTGAGAATACAGCCTATCCATATACTAGAGATCAGCAGTGACATCACTGAGAATACAGCCTATCCATATACTAGAGATCAGCGGTGGCATCACAGAGAATACAGCCTATCCATATACTAGAGATCAGCAGTGACATCACTGAGAATACAGCCTATCCATATACTAGAGAGCGGTGACATCACTGAGAATACAGCCTATCCATATACTAGAGATCAGCGGTGACATCACTGAGAATACAGCCTATCCATATACTAGAGATCAGCAGCGGTGACATCACTGAGAATACAGCCTATCCATATACTAGAGAGCGGTGACATCACTGAGAATACAGCCTATCCATATACTAGAGAGCGGTGACATCACTGAGAATACAGCCTATCCATACACTAGAGATCAGCAGTGACATCACTGAGAATACAGCCTATCCATATACTAGAGATCAGCAGTGACATCACTGAGAATACAGCCTATGTAATAATTTACATATTTTTATCCGTGCAGGATGTTGCACATCTGACTGTCCGCACTCATACAGGGGGCTCCCCGGACAGACACAAACAAGCCCCCGGATCATGTGATGGGTTCTTTGTGGGCTCTTTAAATAAACCCTTTAAATCCCTCATAAAAACACAGCATAGAAAGGCGGCCATAATCTGGAGCTCTAGTCAAGTGCACTTATCCCTCCGCCCCAGCGGGGAGTCCTGGGATGGCGGGAACCTCCAAACAATCAGACGTTTAGGACATGTCACCCCTCCCCCACCGACTACACCGATATCACCCATCATACACAACATGGAAGAGACTGCAATATGACAGGACAGGTATCTAATCCCATCATGTGTGATACTGTCTGCTGAGCTGTGTATCTAATCCTATCACACTGTATCTAGTCCTATCATGTGTGATACTCTCTTCAGAGTGGTGTATCTACTCCTATCACATGTGATACTCTCTTCTATGCAATGTATCTAATCCTATCATGTTTGATACTATTTGCTGAGCTTCTGTATCTAAGAATTTTATATCTAACATCAGTTAAGAACGATCTCCACCTAACAGTGATGAGTGAAATCAATGGGCATCCCAGGTATGAAGGGGTTACAATATGGCGGTGATATACACCATGTGTGTGACTATCTGTGCCCACATACTGGGTATGAAGGGGTTACAATATGGCAGTGATATACACTATGCGGGTGACTATCTGTGCTCACATACTGGGTATGAAGGGGTTACAATATGGCAGTGATATACACTATGTGTGTGACTATCTGTGCCCACATACTGGGTATGAAGGGGTTACAATATGGCGGTGATATACACTATACGGGTGACTATCTGTGCCCACATACTGGGTATGAAGGGGTTACAATATGGCGGTGATATACATTATACGGGTGACTATCTGTGCTCACATACTTGGTATGAAGGGGTTACAATATGGCGGTGATATACACCATGTGGGTGACTATCTGTGCTCACATACTGGGTATGAAGGGGTTACAATATGGTGGTGATATACACTATACGGGTGACTATCTGTGCCCACATACTGGGTATGAAGGGGTTACAATATGGCAGTGATATACACTATACGGGTGACTATCTGTGCTCACATACTTGGTATGAAGGGGTTACAATATGGCGGTGATATACACCATGTGGGTGACTATCTGTGCTCACATACTGGGTATGAAGGGGTTACAATATGGCAGTGATATACACTATACGGGTGACTATCTGTGCTCACATACTAGGTATGAAGGGGTTACAATATGGCGGTGATATACACTATGCGGGTGACTATCTGTGCTCACATACTAGGTATGAAGGGGTTACAATATGGCGGTGATATACACTATACGGGTGACTATCTGTGCTCACATACTAGGTATGAAGGGGTTACAATATGGCGGTGATATACATTATACGGGTGACTATCTGTGCCCACATACTGGGTATGAAGGGGTTACAATATGGCGGTGATATACATTATACGGGTGACTATCTGTGCCCACATACTGGGTATGAAGGGGTTACAATATGGCGGTGATATACACCATGTGGGTGATTATCTGTGCTCACATACTAGGTATGAAGGGGTTACAATATGGCGGTGATATACACTATACGGGTGACTATCTGTGCCCACATACTAGGTATGAAGGGGTTACAATATGGCGGTGATATACACTATACGGGTGACTATCTGTGCCCACATACTGGGTATGAAGGGGTTACAATATGGCGGTGATATACACTATGCGGGTGACTATCTGTGCTCACATACTGGGTATGAAGGGGTTACAATATGGCGGTGATATACACTATGCGGGTGACTATCTGTGCCCACATACTGGGTATGAAGGGGTTACAATATGGCGGTGATATACACTATGTGGGTGACTATCTGTGCTCACATACTGGGTATGAAGGGGTTACAATATGGCGGTGATATACACTATGCGGGTGACTATCTGTGCTCACATACTGGGTATGAAGGGGTTACAATATGGCAGTGATATACACTATGCGGGTGACTATCTGTGCTCACATACTGGGTATGAAGGGGTTACAATATGGCGGTGATATACACCATGTGGGTGATTATCTGTGCCCACATACTAGGTATGAAGGGGTTACAATATGGCGGTGATATACACTATACGGGTGACTATCTGTGCTCACATACTAGGTATGAAGGGGTTACAATATGGCGGTGATATACACTATGCGGGTGACTATCTGTGCCCACATACTGGGTATGAAGGGGTTACAATATGGCGGTGATATACACTATACGGGTGACTATCTGTGCCCACATACTGGGTATGAAGGGGTTACAATATGGCGGTGATATACACTATACGGGTGACTATCTGTGCCCACATACTGGGTATGAAGGGGTTACAATATGGCGGCGATATACATTATGCGGGTGACTATCTGTGCCCACATTCTGGGAAGAAGAAGAAGAAGAATTTTCTGACTCATAACATAAATAAGAGCGCGGCGAGGACTCGGGGGCCGAGGACCGATCCCAGCGCATCTCCAGTTACCACCCGGGGGGTTCTAGGATTACCGCAGCTGTGCCAACACTGCCAGGACAATGCCAGGAACACAGGAGGCCCCAGAACATGTATAACCCCAAGACTGCACCAAGGAACTACCTACCGGCCTCACTCCTGACCCGGCATTACTTAACGTCTTATACTCTAGTCACAACCAAAGCTGCGCTGGCAGTTCTACTGGCCAATGACATAGCTTGGATGTCCTGAGCCCCAATGATATAAGAAACAGCAAATCAGCACAATTGTGACTGCAGCTTTGGATGTGATTGGAGTATAAGATGAACTAAAGACAAGTACAAGATAAAGTTCTCAGGGCTTGTCCTTGATAACTTTGCGTCTCTTCTTCATGTAGCAGAGCCGTCTGTGACACTTCCTGGATAAGTTCTTAAAGGTTCTGTCGCCTCCTGGTCACTGCCGGGCGGAACCTTAATGCAGGAAGAGAAGAAAGAATTGATCGACCTTCTCCTCCTGACATCCTGGAGGATCGATAGGACGCCCCGAGCAGCTCCGCACTATTAATATACCAGGACATGACACCAGCCAGTATACAGTATACAGATATACTCACATACAAGTCACCTACACCTACAGGATAACCACAGTATATGGGGGGTAGAGGGTCTATTACCGCCATCTCAGAAAGTAACACATCCCCCATTACACTGCAGGATGATGTTATGGCTTCGGGCTGGATTCTGCCTAATACAGAACGTTTATATAACACACTGTCAAAAATTATTATACAGCGACCAAAGAATATTGCCATACAGTGTCAAATGGCAGTAGCCAAATATTACCACTATTCAGTGTCCAGAGAATAACACCAGGCAGTGTGCAAGTACCACCAATGTATAGCGATCAAATAATACCACCATACAGTGCTCAAAACAAGCTACTCTATAGTGCTCAAATAATACCGCCATACAAAGCTCAAATACCACAATACAGTGCTCAAATCATGCTACTCTACAGTGCTGAAATAATACCACCATATAGTGCTCAAATAATGCCGAAAAAGCTCAAATAATACCACCATACAGTGCTCAAAACAAGCTACTCTATAGTGCTCAAATAATACCGACATACAAAGCTCAAATACCACCGTATAGTGCTCAAATCATGCAGTTATATAGTGCTCAAATAATATCACCATACAATGCTCAAACAACAGTATCATACAAGGTCCAAGTATTTTCCCAGCAGTGTTATAAATAATACACAAACAGTGCTCAAATAACTCGGCTACTGGGTCTGGCAATGCTTGTGTTTAGTGCTTTACATTATCCAGATATTACCACTATACAGTGCTAAAAAAGTGTCATATAGTGCTTTATTTATTTCTTTTACTTATATAACACCAACATATTTTGCAATGGTCCACACACGGAGAGAACATACAAAGTACATGCAGGGTCAAACTCCAGAGACCGGTACAAGCAACAGTGCAAAATACTGAAGCCCTGTGCATACTGCCATATGACAGCTGAATAAGATTAAATAGTGTTTGTATACAGTGCCCAAATAATACCCCTATATAGTGCCCAAACCTACACACAGTGCCAAATAACAAAGAATGCTCCTACACAGTGCACAAATAAGAAATAATGAAGCACCCGAATAATCTCAGCATACAGAGCACAAATAACAAGTAATGCTTCTATACAGTGCCCAAATAATGCCATATAGTGCCCAAATAACAAATACTACCTCCATATGGTGTCCAAATAACAAATATTACCTCCATATGGTGCCCAAATAACAAATACTACCTCCATATGGTGTCCAAATAAAAAATACTACCTCCATACGGTGCCAAAATAACAAGAAATGCTTCTATAGAGTTCCCAAATAATGTCATATAGTGCCAAAATAATAAATAATACATCCATACAGAGCCAAAATAACAAATACTACCTCCATATGGTCCCCAAATATTACCACCATACAATGCCCAAATATACAGAACATGAATAATCTCAACATACAGTGTCCAAATAACAAATACTACCTCCATACGGTGCCCAAATAACAAATACTACCTCCATACGGTGCCCAAATAACAAATACTACCTCCATACGGTGCCCAAATATTGCTTCCATACAATGGCCAAATAATACCAGATTATATTGTCCAAATAATACCACCATATCTGCCATGGCCCAATAACACACAAATATTCACAATTTGGGAAAACTATACGTTATACATCCTTGTAATCTAAAAAAAGTGTACTGTATTTAAATTTAAGACTCAATAAAATTCTTGAAACAGAAAAAGTGCTTCTATATGTCGCCACATAATAACAACATACAGTACCCAAATATGAAATAATGCTTCTATACAGTGCCCAAATAATACCACCCTATAGTGTCCGAATAATGGCCCCATACACTGCTTGAATATCCTATATAGCACAAAAATAATACTACTATATAGCGCCGAAATAATACCACTATACAGTGCACAAATAACAAATAATGTTTCTATATAGTACCCAAACAATACCAATATATAGTGCCCAAATAACTCTGTCAGTCCCATATAACATATTTGCTAGTCCGATCATCAGATAATCCGGCAGAAATTATCAGATGTGTCCGTAGGGCAGAAGAGTGAGCCATGTATTACTATGCAGGGCACCGGATGGCGGTGGTACGGCGCAGCGGAGGCTGGAGGTTTGCAGCGGCTCACTTTTCTCCTTAGTGGTTTGAGGCGCTGGGTTTGGGGTTTGAGGTTTCAGGTGACCGGGGGCTGCTAGTAATGACCTGAGGTCGTGTTTTCTTAAGGTTTGTGGCATCTCAGCCCTTGAGGCAAATCAGCCTGTAAAACCCCAAAGCTGTCACCAGACGAGAGGAGGCGGAGGGGGGGAGGGGGCGAGCGGAGGAATTTGGGATCTTCTATTCTGGACCCTACATTTATAGGGCATCCTATGGCGGGCTTGTAATAGCGGTATTATATAAGCCACTTCTGGGCGACACATTATAACCTGCCACCGCAGACAATCGCCTCCTTTATTCCTTGCCCGCACCGGCTTCTAATTAACCACAGCTGGAGGCCGCAGTAAATGACTCCATCCCATTATTAATGTGGAGTACAATGAAACTTACAGGAAACCCTATAATGCCGCCTGATGTGCACGCCACGGGCGCAATAAAACCGCCCCCCTTTCCCCTCCTAAACCGTAAATTGTTGAAATAATTTTCGCAAAGGGATTTATTGGACTTCAAATGGTAAAAATACCGCCAGCGTCCCACACCTGCGCCTGCTGCAGGTTGCCTGTGTAGCCCTATACAGTAGTCATGAAAAGTATTCACACCCCCTGGCTATATTTTCCGTATTCAGTTATAATGAATTTAGGTGGCGCGGACGATCAACGCCAAACCTAAAGAAATTCACTGAAATCCAGAAAAAAATGGAGGGGCGTGAATACTTTTTATTACTGTTCTAAGTATGTCCCAGGGAGAGCAAAAGTTTAAAAAAAAAAAAATTTTTAAACATGAAAAGTCCTTACGCATATCCCTTTAAGAAACAGTATCTTGATACCTCCCAACAGTCCCTTTAATTGTTATCCTGGACTGTCAACAGATTACGCAAGGGGTGGGGCTTATGTAGATTTGTATTAAAAGGGGAGTTTCTATGGATTCTTGGGGACACTCCCAGGTGGGGACCAGATCTTCATAGACACTCCCAGGAGTGAACCATAATCCTCAAGGACACTTCCAGAGAAGACTGAGATTCACAACTCCAATCCCAGGAGAGAATCAGATCCTCAGGGGTAGTCCCAGAAGGGAACCATAATCCTCAAGGACACTTGCAGAGGAGACATAGATCCTCAGAGGCAGTCCAAGGAGAGAACCAGATCCTTAGGGACCCCAACAGGGGGGACCAAGACCCTCAGGGACACTCCCAGGCGGGACCAAGACCCTCAGGGACACTCCCAGGCGGGACCAAGACCCGCAGGGACACTCCCAGGCGGGACCAAGACCCTCAGGGACACTCCCAGGCGGGACCAAGACCCTCAGGGACACTTCTAAGAGAGATCCAGATGCTCAGGGACACTCCCAGGCGGGACCAAGACCCTCAGGGACACTCCTAGGAGAGAACCAGATGCTCAGGGACACTCCCAGGCGGGACCAAGACCCTCAGGGACACTCCTAGGAGAGAACCAGATGCTCAGGGACACTCCCAGGCGGGACCAAGACCCTCAGGGACACTTCTAAGAGAGATCCAGATGCTCAGGGACACTCCTAGGAGAGATCCAGATGCTCAAGGACACTCCCAGACAGGGCCATAATCCTCGCGAGCAGGCTCAGGAGGGACTCAGATCCTCAGGGGCAGTCCCAGCAAGATCACTATGTTGGGATGTTATATAAGGGGCAAGTATTAGCACTACATGTGGCTCCACCCCCTCTTATTTTTTGCGTAGTCTGAATTATAATTAAATTATAATCGCCATGACATCAAACCTAACAAAATGTATTAAAATCTAGAAAAAAAATGGAGGAGTGTGAATACTTTTTCTGACTATGACCCTATAGAGAAAAAGTTTTAACAAAATATGAGAAATCAAAAAATTATTCAGTGGGACCCAACTGTCTCCACACAGGTATCCCTTTAAGACCCAGCGTGAATGACTTACATAAGGGGTGTGGCTTATCTAGATTTTTGGGAGCACTCCCAGGTGGGAACCAGATCCTCAGGGGCAGGTGTTGGGAGGTTTTATCAGAGCTCAAATTGGCTCCACCCCCTCATTTGCCATCATTGGTGAGATTTGGGGAGGAGGCGGAGCTTTCTCCTGTGCTCAGTGCTGCCCCCTGCTACACAAAGCATGTGATGAGAGAGCTGAGTGGGGGAAGGGTCGTGACAACTGCTGCTAGATGCTATATAAGGTAATATAGTGCCCAGACATTGCCCATAGCGCCACCTAGGCGCAGTACTATGCGACCGTGACATGTCCGCCACAGCTGTTTCCATCGGGCCCGCGGTGACCCCCATATTAATATACTTTCCACACAACAAACTCAGCTCTGCTACATCTGCCCATAAAATTATTACCTAAAGTGTTTTCTGTCAATCCTGAAAAAACTAATCAAATACAAATGGGAAAGTGTCAGATTTCAGTCAGTGCGGGGGAGCGCGGGGTGTGTGCGCGGGGTGTGTACGCGGGGTGTGCGCCCGGCACAGGAATAGTTAATCGCCCGTCTGTCCTCATTTGACTCCTGACTGAAATCATCTCATAAATTCTGATCACGATGGAAATTTCTACATCATCAGGACGGAATCGGGGCCCACCTGGATCTCAGCGCCATAAAGCGAGGTCCGATGCTGAGGCCTGGGAATCAGTGGGCCATACAGGCCGGGACTGAGGCCTTTCTGTCAGGGACACTGTGCAGGCGCTGAACCCCCTTGTGTTTTACAGTCACTACCCCCCATATCCTGCGGTCACGCACGTACACCTCGCCCGCTTTGTAGTCTATTCTCACACCTCTGAATCCCCCCATAAAGCCATGACACAGAGCAGGTCCCCGCACCGAGGTCTGCTCCACCAGCGAGCACCATGTGGTAGCATATTACTAACACCTCCGTGCCTGACAGGATTATAGGGGGTCTGGGGGGGGGACTTTAAGGGCAACTCCACCCTGAGCTGAGGCACACAGGGGTGTATGAACAGAATAAAGGGAATGGCCCCCAGATGAATTTTACTGGGGGAAAGGAAGTGACAACCACTACAGTAGCCAGAGTAGTTGTCATTTTGTAAGCCCCTCCCATTACAGTAGAGTTCTATATCTTAGATCATGTGACAGAGGACAGTATGGTCACATGTTATGGCTCCCGCCAGTGTCATGTGACAGGTAGGAAGGTTTCACTGGTCACCAAAGAATCTCTAATATTCAGACATGGCACTGTGACTTGTGGGGGAGTCTGAGCCTCGAGGGGTGTGTAATACAGGCAGGGTCTATATAGCATATGTAGATGTAGCAGAGCTGGAGATGTCTTTCAACTCTTCAAGGATTTGGAGCCTGATAAGTAATGATAACTCTACTTGCCGGGGTTTGTGATGTCAGCATGAGAGGTGACACGTGAAAAAACTCATCTGTTCCACCTGACAAACTCGACTCCACACCATCCGATAAACCCCAATCTGCTGCTTCTGTTATATGGCTCTTCTTGGACTGACTCAGCTCTGCTCCATTAGACAATCTTAGCTCTGCTACATTTGGCAAACGTAGTTCTACTCAGTTATCTCTCTGCTACATTTGCTGCTCACTCGCTCAGTATCCAACTATCCAAAAAATCTAGCTCTGCTACATCATGTATTCAGCTCTTCACACTCATGAAGCTTAGTTTATCTGATGGAGCAGAACTGAGTTTGATGGGGCAAAGCTAAGTTCTGCTCCATTGGACAAACTCATCTCTGCTCCATCAAAAAAACCAACTTACAAGATAAATGTAGAGCTAGAGTCCTTGGATGGTGCAGTACTAGGTTTGTCCAGCAGAGCAGGACTGAGTTTGTCTGGTGGAGCAAAACTGAGTTTATCTGATGGAGTTGAGCTGAGATTGTCCAATGAAGCTGAGCTGAGTTTTTCCGATGGAGCAAAGCTTCGTTTTCTCTCCCCGTCAGGTTTGCTCCATCGGACTAACTCAATTCTACTCCACTGGATGAACCTAGCCAAACTCTAATCAACAAGCTTAACTCTGCCCCACTGGACACCATCAGACAAACTGAGCTCTGCTTCATCCAACAAGCCTAACTCAGCCCCACTGGACACCATCAGACACACTCAGCTCTGCTCCATCCAAAAAGCCTAACTCTGCCCCTCTGAATGCCATGATACATACTCAGCTCTGCTCCATCTTACAAACCTAACTCTGCCCCACTGGATGCCATGAGACACACTCAGCTCTGCTTCATCCAACAAGCCTAACTCTGCCCCTCTGGATACCATGAGCCATACTCAGCTCTGCTCCATCCAACAAGCCTAACTCTGCCCCTCTGGACGCCATGATACACACTCAGCTCTGCTCCATCCAACAAGCCTAACTCTGCCCCTCTGGACGCCATGATACACACTCAGCTCTGCTCCATCTTACAAACCTAACTCTGCCCCTCTGGACGCCATGAGCCATACTCAGCTCTGCTCCATCCAACAAGCCTAACTCAGCCCCACTGGACACCATCAGACACACTCAGCTCTGCTTCATCCAACAAGCCTAACTCAGCCCCACTGGACACCATCAGACACACTCAGCTCTGCTCCATCCAACAAGCCTAACTCTGCCCCACTGGACACCATCAGACACACTCAGCTCTGCTTCATTCAACAAGCCTAACTCTGCCCCACTGGACACCATCAGACACACTCAGCTCTGCTTCATCCAACTAGCCTAACTCTGCCCCACTGGACACCATCAGACACACTCAGCTCTGCTTCATCCAACTAGCCTAACTCTGCCCCACTGGACACCATCAGACACACTCAGCTCTATTCCATTGAACATACCTAGGTCTGCTTTATTTGGCAATCAGATGTTCTCCAACAAGCAAACTCAGCTCTTTTACACTGGACAATCCTAGCTCTGCTCAATCCAACAGGCCCAAGCTCCATTGGACACATCATACACACTCAGCACTGCTACATGCAGCAACCCCAGTCCACTCCTGAGTTGCTGTCATCCCTCTTGAAGCCATTGAGGACACTTATGTAGAAGATAACACCCATGTACTTCTCTGGACACTACAGATCTATAACCAAATGGAGGGTCTGGCTGAGACTTGTAGTTCAGCAGCTGCTACAATTCCAACAATGTCAAAAACTTTCCAGATGTTTTGGTAAATTTCTGAGCAATCCCAAGCAAATGCGCCATTTTCTCAGAACACCAAAAAGCGTCCAGAAGAACTTCATACCTGAGGCAAAGGGCGACCTAAATATAATAACCCCAAAAATACCCCAACCCAACCCAGAGAGAAGACCCCACCCCAAATACTGCAGGTCCAGAGCCCAAGACCAAACCCAAGAAGAATCAGAACATGACGCAAAAACATCCCAAAACTCCCCTGGATCTGCAGAAACGGGCGCTGCATGACATCTCAGAACCAAGACATGCTGGAAAAATCCAAAAACACCTAAAAAAAAAAACTTGGAAATTTAGATTATGAGAGCAGAATCCACATTCCAATGGAAAGAAAGTATTATTTTTATTAGTTTTTGTTTTTGTTTATATTGTAATAATTAAAGGCAACGACAAATAACTCGGGGGATATTATTATAAGTGACTCGGGGATATTGTTACTTTGTTACTTTGATATTATTTCTGTCAGCTGACATATAGCTAGAAAGTTTATAAAATGTGATGCGATATACACACTACACACACCATATACACACTACAGACATCATATATGCACTACACATATCATATATACACTACAAATATCATATACACACTACACACACCATATACACACTACAGACATCATATACGCACTACACATATCATATATACACTACAAATATCATATACACACTACACACACCATATACACACTACACACACCATATACACACTACAGACATCATATACGCACTACACATATCATATATACACTACAAATATCATATACACACTACAAATATCATATACACACTACACACACCATATACACACTACAGACATCATATACGCACTACACATATCATATACACACTACATATATCATATACACACTACATATAACATATACACACTAAACACATCATTATACGCATTACACATCAAATACATGTTACACATATCATATATATAAATTAAAGACATCATATACACACTGATAACACCATATACACATTACATACACCATATAAAGACTACACACATTGTATACACACTAGACACATCATATACACACTATACATATCATATACAAACTACACACACCAGATAACATAAACATACACCATATACACACTAGACACATCATATACATATTACATACACCATATACACGCTATACACACACAACACACAGCTTATACGCGACACACACACTATATACACATTACACACATCACATGACATCAGAATTATTACACTACTAATATAATTACTGTGAATTGTTTTAGAACTTTCTATAGACTTTATTGCATTGACGATTTATATATATAAAGTCCCATCATTTGTTATCTGCACAAGCTAAAGTGTAAAAGCCAAAGTATTATATATATAAATATCAGATCAATTTATGTCTTTATTTCTGTTTATATTTTCCATATTTTTAAATTAATTAAATTTTCCCATTTAAAAAAAAAACTTTCAGAAAAAGTTTTAGACTTTATAATCATTTAATATTGATTTACTTTCTTATCTATTGTGATCACAAGTTTACAGCCTCATCTAATATAGAGTCATTGACGTACAGACCGCACGCACGGATATATATGTATATATATATATATATATATATATATATATATATATATATATATATTGTATGCACAGATATATATGTATCGTATAGATGGGTATATATATGTATTGTATACGCAGGTATATATATGTATTGTATACACGTATATATATATATATATATATATATATATATATATATATGTATTTTGTACGCAGGGGTATACATATATATATTGTACAGAAGGGCATATATATATATATATATATATATTTTGTACAGACGGGTATATATATTTTTTCTACGGACAGGTATATATATGTATTGTACGCGTGGGTTTATATATGTATTGTATAGATGGGTATATATATGTATTGTATAGATAGGTATATATATGTATTGTACGCACAGGTATATATATGTATTGTATAGACGGGTATATATATATGTTTTGCATGGCCGGATATTAATGTTTTTGACATTCCAATAAAGAAAAACATCAATAAATGACAAAGTAAAATAAAAATAAACAGAACAACAAAATGAAATGAAAATAATAAAAGTAACAAAATAAAAAGAAAGAAATAATAAAAAACAAAAACAAATGTAAAAGTAAATAAAAGATCTGAATAGTAAATGTATGACAGGGGGTCTCCGGGACAGAACATCCCCCAAAACAATGTCAGTCCAAGCTCTAGCGCCCCCATCGCCCCCATATAGTCACGCAGCACCATATAGAACATCCTACAATCTTTGGATACAAAGTCTTCTTATTATTCTTCCGGATACAACATTAAGGAGAAGCCCCAGGACATCGGGATCAGCCCCAGCCAACTAGGCCCAGCCTGGGAAACCTCAGGGTCTAAAGTCTCCCCAGACCCCAAGGACTGAGATACACATGAAGGAATCCGCCGTCCCGGGGTGTACTTACAGGCCTTAATGGGATTTCTGCTCCAAGACAGAAAATTCTTCCCTAAGGAAACTTGAGGAAGGGTAAAGAAAAAGTTTTGACTCACCAGAGGAGGCAGCAGGAGGATTCGTGACAATGTAACAATCCGGCTGGCCTAGGGATACATGGAGATGGGGGCAAATTTGCAGATTTAAAGGGCCCTCCTCGGGTTTGGTGGTGCAGCTCCTTGGGTTAGAGGGAAGTTTGTAGGAAGTTAGCAGCCAGCATGTTCTGGGATCTCGCCTCTTTTTGGATGACTGGCTCCTAAAACAATCCCCTTCTTTAGCAGGATAGGAGCCTCCCCTCTGAGTGCAGGGGGAGACAGGGGGGAAGGGAAGGCTCAGGACAGGAGGCTTGTACCAAAACACACAACTTCTCCTTCTTCTTCTGCATCAGCCTGAAATCCTGCAAGTGGCTGTTTCACCCCCAAGACCTGAGAATTATGGTTTCTGCAAATTGCAGATGAAGCCACATGAAGGGCCTGAGGTGGAGGGAAAGTAATGATGGTGATGTTCTGCAGCCTGTGGTGGTGGTGTGGAGGGGTAGGGGGGAGCAGAAGATGGAAGGCCGGACCCTCCCCCCAGCAGGGTTTTGTGGGGTAGTTGAAAGACCCTGTAATCCGCCCACTATTCATGAGGGGTCTGTGCAGCTGCTGGGGACACAAAACATTACATTTTACTCATTGGTCACAGCAGCAAGTTGGTTCAGACACTGGAGGAGCGCAGGCTGGAGGATGCTGAGCTCTGCTATGCTGGGTGGTAGTGAAAGGGCATTTGAAGAATTCCAAAAATATAACAAGAGTTGTCACCCAGCGCGGCACAGATTCTCAATAACATATAGACTTGTGTTATTACAAATTCTCTCTTACTGTTTTACCTATGTGTCAGTCTTCACTGGAGTTCTGGAATTATATTCATGAACCAGAACACTCAGGATGACATGTTGTAGAGTGGTACACCAGAACTGTGAATTGTGAAAGGTGACAAATAATTATGAAGGAGATCCTGCATCTGTGGCCCCTGATCTATGAGAGTCCGTAAGAGGAAGGAGACTGCAATAAGAAACAAGGAATTTACTGACAGTATGTTACATAATAATAAATAGAAACATTATGTACATCAAGGTGCAAAACCTATAGAGACATAATACTAGCCACAGCTTATTACTTATCCTGTACTGATCGTGAGTTACATCCTGTATTATACTCCAGAGCTGCGCTCACTATTCTGCTGGTACAGTCACTGTGTACATACATTACATTACTTATCCTGTACTGATCCTGAGTTACATCCTGTATTATACTCCAGAGCTGCACTCACTATTCTGCTGGTGCAGTCACTGTGTACATACATTACATTACTTATCCTGTATTATACTCCAGAACTGCACTCACTATTCTGCTGGTCACTGTGTACATACATTACATTACTTATCCTGTACTGATCCTGAGTTACATCCTGTATTATACACCAGAGCTGCGCTCACTATTCTGCTGGTGCAGTCACTGTGTACATACATTACATTACTTATCCTGTACTGATCCTGAGTTACATCCTGTATTATACTCCAGAGCTGCACTCACTATTCTGCTGGTGCAGTCACTGTGTACATACATTACATTACGTATCCTGTACTGATCCTGAGTTACATCCTGTATTATACTCCAGAGCTGCACTCACTATTCTGCTGGTGCAGTCACTGTGTACATACATTACATTACTTATCCTGTACTGATCCTGAGTTACATCCTGTATTATACTCCAGAGCTGCACTCACTATTCTGCTGGTGCAGTCACTGTGTACATATATTACATTACGTATCCTGTACTGATCCTGAGTTACATCCTGTATTATACTCCAGAGCTGCACTCACTATTCTGCGGGTACAGTCACTGTGTACATACATACATTACATTACTTATCCTGTACTGATCCTGAGTTACATCCTGTATTATACTCCAGAGCTGCACTCACTATTCTGCTGGTACAGTCACTGTGTACATACATTACATTACTTACCCTGTATTATACTCCAGAGCTGCACTCACTATTCTGCTGGTGCAGTCACTGTGTACATACATTACATTACTTATCCTGTACTGATCCTGAGTTACATCCTGTATTATACTCCAGAGCTGTGCTCACTATTCTGCTGGTGCAGTCACTGTGTACATACATTACATTACGTATCCTGTACTGATCCTGAGTTACATCCTGTATTATACTCCAGAGCTGCACTCACTATTCTGCTGGTGCAGTCACTGTGTACATACATTACATTACTTATCCTGTACTGATCCTGAGTTACATCCTGTATTATACTCCAGAGCTGCACTCACTATTCTGCTGGTGCAGTCACTGTGTACATATATTACATTACGTATCCTGTACTGATCCTGAGTTACATCCTGTATTATACTCCAGAGCTGCACTCACTATTCTGCGGGTACAGTCACTGTGTACATACATACATTACATTACTTATCCTGTACTGATCCTGAGTTACATCCTGTATTATACTCCAGAGCTGCACTCACTATTCTGCTGGTACAGTCACTGTGTACATACATTACATTACTTACCCTGTATTATACTCCAGAGCTGCACTCACTATTCTGCTGGTGCAGTCACTGTGTACATACATTACATTACTTATCCTGTATTATACTCCAGAGCTGCGCTCACTATTCTGCTGGTGCAGTCACTGTGTACATACATTACATTACTTATCCTGTACTGATCCCGAGTTACATCCTGTATTATACTCCAGAGCTGCACTCACTATTCTGCTGGTGCAGTCACTTTGTACATACATTACATTACTTATCCTGTACTGATCCCGAGTTACATCCTGTATTATACTTCAGAGCTGCACTCACTATTCTGCTGGTACAGTCAGTGTGTACATACATTACATTACTTATCCTGTACTGATCCTGAGTTACATCCTGTATTATACTCCAGAGCTGCACTCACTATTCTGCTGGTGCAGTCACTGTGTATATATATTACATTACCTATGCTGTATTATACTTCAGAGTTGTGCTCACTAATGAAGTTTGTATGTACAGTAATCCATTCATTGAGCCATAATCTGTGTCACTTTGTATCTACTGTATAAAGATGTAAATGACACAAAGTAAATGTTATCAGTAGGGGGGAGAGGGTATATGTGGGGGGTAATTGGGGGGGGGGGGGGTTGTTATCTGGATCTCCTGCTATCAGTTTAGCAATGACATAATAATTACCTTAACAAAACTAACAAAGCAGTGATTAGTGATTCCCCTCCAGGCACACATCCCACCATTTGTCGCCCCCCAGTGGAGTGGGGGTGGGGTATCTGGTCATTGTTTATTTTCACCATTTGTTTTACACTGTACATAGGGGAGGTCATGTGACTTCATAGGGAAACATTAGGCGCCATATCACACAAAGTAAACATATTGGAACTTTCTATTGGTGATCTGTCCTTTTAGACGGTGGAGGTGCCCACTGGCGCCCCCCATGTTCAGCACTGCTGCCTCTCCGCTGTACACCAGGCACAGCGTCTTGTGTAGTATAGAGAATGTGCCCAGTACACTACATTCTGATCTGAGGTGCAAAATGGTCACATGACTACACAACGTTTAGTGTAAATGGGTTTATCAAGAAATAATCTCATGGCTATATCATGAGTATTAGCGGTATTATTTGGGTGGTATATGGCGATGTTACTTGGGAATTGTATAAGACTCTTCATTATATTGTCATTGTAGTACGGTGATATGGATTGAGTACTATATAGCTTTGTTATGTGGTCACTATGTAGCGCTGTTATTTCAGCACTATATGGTGGTATTACATGGCCATTATATGGCACTGATATTATAGCACGATATGCTAGTATTACTTGTGAACTATGTAGTGCTTACATTTTAGCACCTCACTGCATGTTAGTGTTATTTGGGTGCTATAGTGTCATATTATTTGTGCACTGTATAATACAGCTCTCCGGGCACCGCATGCTTGCATTATTTAGGCACAGTTCAGTATAGTTATTTAGTGTGGTGGTATTATTCTCAGACAGTATGCTAGCATTATTTCTGGAGTATACAGGCAGTTATGTTAACACTGTATGGTTGAATTTGTTAAGCACTATATGATATTGCTGTACCGGCAATGTATGGCAGTATTATTTGTGCACTGGATAGTACTATTATTTAGTGTGGTTGTATTTTTTGGGGCATTTCATAGTGGTGTTATTTATTGCAGAAGCATTATAGAGTATGGGCACTATATAGCACTGTTAATTATTGTGGGGGTATTCTATAAGCAAAACACAGTGCTGATATTAACTGTGGTGATACTATGTGGGCACTATATAGTATTGTTATTTAGTGTGATGGTATTATTTGGGCACTGTATAGTACTGTTATTTATTGTGATGGTATTATTTGGACAGTGTATAGTGATGTTATTTAGTGTGATGGTATTATTTGGACAGTGTATAGTGATGTTATTTAGTGTGATGATATTATTTGGGCACTGTATAGTACTGTTATTTAGTGTGATAGTATTATTTGGGCAGTGTATAGTACTGTTATTTAGTGTGATGGTATTATTTGGGCACTGTATAGTACTGTTATTTAGTGTGATGGTATTATTTGGGTACTGTATAGTGCTGTTATTTAGTGTCATGGTATTATTTGGGCACTGTATAGTACTGTTATTTAGTGTGATGGTATTATTTGGGCACTGTATAATACTGTTATTTAGTGGGGTGATATTATTTGGGCACTGCATAGTACTGTTATTTAGTGGGTGATATTATTTGGGCACTGTATAGTACTGTTATTTAGTGCAGTGGTTTTATTTGGGCACTGTATAGTGGTATAGTACCATTATTTAGTGTAGTGATATTATTTGGGCACCGTATAGTACGGTTATTTAGTGTGATGGTGTTATTTGGCAGTAAATAGTACTGTTATTTAATGTAGTGATATTATTTGGGCACTGTATAATACGGTTATTTAGTGTGATGATATTATTTGGGCACTGTATAGTACTGTTATTTAGTGGGTGATATTATTTGGGCACTGTATATTACTATTAATTAGTGGCTGGTATTAATTGGGCACTGTATAGTACCATTATATAGTGTAGTGATATTATTTGGGCACTGTATAGTACTGTTAATTAGTGTGTGATATTATTTGGGCACTGTATAGTATTGGTATTTAGTGCGGTGATATTATTTAGGCACTGTATAATACTGTTATTTAGTGGGTGATATTATTTGGGCACTGTATAGCACTGTTATTTAGTGGGTGATATTATTTGGGCACTGTATAGTACCATTATATAGTGTAGTGATATTACTTAGGGTCTATATAGTACTGTTATTAAATTTAGTGATATTATTTAGGTACTGTATAGTACTGTTATGTAGTAGGTTGGAATTATTTGGGCACTGTATAGTACTGTTAATTAGTGAGTGATATTTGGGCACTGTATAGTACTGTTATTTAGTGTAGTGTTATTATTTTGGTACCGTATAGTACTGTTATTTAGTGGGTGATATTATTTGGGCAGTGTATAGTACTGATATTTAGTGGGTGATATTATTCGGGCACTGTATAGTGTTGGTATCTAGTGGGTGATATTAGTTGGGCACTGTATAGTACTGTTTTTTAGTGTTTTGTAATTATTTTGGCACTGTATAGCACTGTTATTTAGTGTGATAATATTATTTGGGCACTGTATAGTATTGTTACAGTACTAAGTGTGATGGTATTATTTGGGCACTCTATAGAACTGTTATTCAATGTACTGATATTATTTGGGCACTGTATAGTACTGTTATTTAGTGGGTGATATTATTTGGGCACTGCATAGTACTGTTATTTAGTGGGTGATATTATTTGGGCTCTGTATAGTACTGTTATTTAGTGGGTGATATTATTTGGGCTCTGTATAGTACTGTTATTTAGTGGGTGCTATTATTTGGGCACTGTATAGTACTATTAATTAGTGAGTGATATTATTTGGGCACTGTATAGTACTGTTAATAAATGTAGTGATATTATTTGGGCACTGTATAGTACTGTTAATAAATGTAGTGATATTATTTGGACACTGTATAGCACTGTTATGTAGTAGATTGGAATTATTTGGGCACTGTATAGTACTGTTATTTAGTGGGTGATATTATTTGGGCACTGTATAGTACTGTTATTAAATGTAGTGATATTATTTAGACACTGTATAGTACTGTTATGTAGTAGGTTGGAATTATTTGGGCACTGTATAGTACTGTTATTTAGTGGGTGATATTATTTGGGCACTGTATAGTACTGTTAATAAATGTAGTGATATTATTTGGGCACTGTATAGTACTGTTAATAAATGTAGTGATATTATTTGGACACTGTATAGCACTGTTATGTAGTAGATTGGAATTATTTGGGCACTGTATAGTACAGTTATTTAGTGTAGTGTTATTATTTGGGCACTGTTTAGTACTGTTATAAAGTATAGTGATATTATTTGGGCATTGTAAAGTACTATTATTTAGTGTGATGGTATTATTTGGGTACCGTATAGTACTGTTATTTAGTGTGATGGTATTATTTGGGCACTGTATATTATTGTTATTTAGTGGGTGCTATTATTTGGGCAGTGTATAGTACTGTTATTTAGTGGGGTTATATTATTTGGGCTCTGTATAGTATTGGTATTTATTGGGGTGATATTATTTGGGCACTGTATAGTACTATTAATTAGTGAGTGATATTATTTGGGCACTGTATAGTACTGTTATTTAGTGTAGTGTTATTATTTGGGCACTGTTTAGTACTGTTATTTAGTGGGTGCTATTATTTGGGAAGTGTATAGTACTGTTATTTAGTGGGTGATATTATTTGGGCACTGTATAGTACTGTTATTTAGTGGGTGATATTATTTGGGCACTGTATAGTACTGTTATTTAGTGTAGTGATATTACTTAGGTACTGTATAGTACTGTTATGTAGCAGGTTGGAATTATTTGGGCACTGTATAGTACTGATATTTAGCGTAGTGATATTATTTGGGCACTGTATAATACGGTTATTTAGTGGGGTGATATTATTTGGGCACTGTATAGTACTGTTATTTAGTGGGTGATATTATTTGGGCACTGTATAGTACTGTTATTAAATGTAGTGATATTATTTAGGTACTGTGTATTACTGTTATGTAGTAGGTTGGAATTATTTGGGCACTGTATAGTACTGTTATTTAGTGTGATGATATTATTTGGGCACTGTATAGTACTGTTATTTAGTGGGGTTATATTGTTTGGGCACTGTATGTTACTGGTATTTAGTGGGTGATATTAATTGTGCACTGTATAGTACTGTTATTTAGTGGTTGGTATTATTTGGGCACTGTATGTTACTGGTATTTAGTGGGGTTATATTATTTGGGCACTGTATAGTACTGGTATTTATTGGGGTGATATTATTTGGGCAGTGTATAGTACTTTTATTTAGCGGGTGAAATTATTTGGGCAGTGCATAGTACTGTTATTTAGTGGGTGATATTATTTGGGCACTGTATAGTACTGTTATTTAGTGGGTGATATTATTTGGGCACTGTATAGTACTGTTATTTAGTGGGTGATATTATTTGGGCACTGTATAGTACTGGTATTTATTGGGGTGATATTATTTGGGCACTGTATAGTACTGTTATTTAGTGGTTGGTATTATTTGGGCACTGTACAGTCATGGCCAAAAGTTTTGAGAATGACACAAATATTCTATTTTCACATGATCTGCTGCCCTCTGGTTTTTATGTGTGTTTGTCAGATGTTTTTATCACATACAGAAATAGAATTGCATTCATATTATGAGTAACAGAAGCTTATATTGACAGTTAGAATGAGTTAATGCAGCAAGTCAATATTTGCAGTGTTGACCCTTCTTCTTCAGGACCTCTGCAATTCTCCCTGGCATGCTCTCAATCAACTTCTGGACCAAATCCTGACTGATAGCAGTCCATTCTTGCAGAATCAATGCTTTCATTTTGTCTGAATTTGTTGGTTTGTTTGTCCACCCGTCTCTTGATGATTGACCACAAGTTCTCAATGGGATTAAGATCTGGGGAGTTTCCAGGCCATGGACCCAAAATCTCTATGTATTGTTCCCTGAGCCATTTAGTTATCACCTTTGCTTTATGGCAAGGTGCTCCATCATGCTGGAAAAGGCATTGTTGAGCGCCAAACTGCTCTTGGACGGTTGGGAGAAGTTGCTCTTGGAGGACATTCTGGTACCATTCTTTATTCATGGCTGTGTTTTTAGGCAAGACTGTGAGAGAGCCGATTCCCTTGGCTGAGAAGCAACCCCACACATGAATGGTTTCAGGATGCTTTACAGTTGGCATGAGACAAGACTGGTGGTAGCGCTCACCTCTTCTTCTCCGAATAAGCTGTTTTCCAGATGTTCCAAACAATCGAAAAGGGGATTCATCAGAGAAAATGACTTTACCCCAGTCCTCAGCAGTCCACTCCCTGTACCTTTTGCAGAATATCAGTCTGTCCCTGATGTTTTTTCTGGAGAGAAGTAGCTTCTTTGCTGCCCTCCTTGAGACCAGGCCTTGCTCCAAGAGTCTCCGCCTCACAGTGCGTGCAGATGCACTCACACCTGCCTGCTGCCATTCCTCAGCAAGCTCTGCACTGCTGGTAGCCCGATCCCGCAGCTGAAACACTTTTAAGAGACGGTCCTGCCGCTTGCTGGTCTTTCTTGGGCGCCCTGGAGCCTTTTTGGCACCAATGGAACCTCTCTCCTTGAAGTTCTTGATGATGCGATAGATTGTTGACTGAGGTGCAATCTTTCTAGCTGCAATACTCTTCCCAGTTAGGCCATTTTTGTGCAGTGCAATGATGACTGCACGTGTTTCTTTAGAGATAACCATGGTTAACAGAAGAGAAACAATGATGGCAAGCACCAGCCTCCTTTTAAAGTGTCCAGTGGTGTCATTCTTACTTTATCATGACAGATTGATCTCCAGCCCTGTCCTCATCAACACCCACACCTGTGTTAATGGAGCAATCACTGAAACGATGTTAGGTGGTCCTTTTAAGGCAGGGCTGCAATGATGTTGAAATGTGTTTTGGGGGATAAAGTTCATTTTCTAGGCAAATATTGACTTTGCAAGTAATTGCTGTTAAGCTGATCACTCTTTATAACATTCTGGAGTATATGCAAATTGCCATTAGAAAAACTGAAGCAGTAGACTTTGTAAAAATTAATATTTGTATCATTCTCAAAACTTTTGGCCATGACTGTATGTTACTGGTATTTAGTGGGGTTATATTATTTGGGCACTGTATAGTACTGGTATTTAGTGGGGTTATATTATTTGGGCACTGTATAGTACTGGTATTTAGTGGGGTGATATTATTTGGGCACTGTATAGTATTGGTATTTATTGGGGTGATATTATTTGGGCACTGTATAGTACTGGTATTTAGTAGGGTGATATTATTTGGGCACTGTATAGTACTGTTATTTAGCATAGTGATATTATTTGGGCACTGTATAGTACTGTTAATTAGTGGGTGATATTATTTGGGCACTGTATAGTATTGGTATTTATTGGGGTGATATTATTTGGGCACTGTATAGTACTGTTATTTAGTGGGTGATATTATTTGGGCACTGTATAGTACTGTTATTTAGTGGGTGATATTATTTGGGCACTGTATAGCACTGTTATTTAGTGGGTGATATTATTTGGGCACTGTATAGTACCATTATATAGTGTAGTGATATTACTTAGGGAATATATAGTACTGTTATTAAATTTAGTGATATTATTAAGGTACTGTAGAGTACTGTTATGTAGTAGGTTGGAATTATTTGGGCACTGCATAGTACTGATATTTAGCGTAGTGCTATTATTTGGGCACTGTATAGTACTGTTATTTAGTGGGTGATATTATTTGGGCACTGTATAGTACTGTTATTTAGTGGGTGATATTATTTGGGCACTGTATAGTACTGTTATTTAGTGGGGTTATATTATTTGGGCACTGTATAGTACTGGTATTTAGTCGGGTGATATTATTTGGGCACTGTATAGTATTGGTATTTATTGGGGTGATATTATTTGGGCACTGTATTGTACTATTATTTAGTGCGGTGATATTATCTGGGCAGTGTATAATACTGTTATTTAGTGGGGTGATATTATTTGGGCACTGTATAGTACTGTTATGTAGTAGGTTGGTATTTTTGGGCACTTTATAGTACTGTTATTTAGTGGGGTTATATTATTTGGGCACTGTATATTACTGTTATTTAGTGGGTGATATTATTTGGGCACTGTATAGTACTGTTATTTAGTGGGGTGATATTATTTGGGCACTGTTTAGTACTGTTATTTAGTGGGGTGATATTATTTGGGCACTGTATAGTACTGTTATTTAGTGGGGTGATATTATTTGGGCACTGTATAATACTGTTATTTAGTGGGTGATATTATTTGGGCACTGTATAGTACTGTTATTTAGTGGGTGATATTATTTGGGCACTGTATAGTACTGTTATTTAGTGGGGTTATATTATTTGGGCACTGTATAGTACTGTTATGTAGTAGGTTGGTATTTTTGGGCACTTTATAGTACTGTTATTTAGTGGGGTTATATTGTTTGGGCACTGTATAGTACTGTTATTTAGTGGGGTTATATTATTTGGGCACTGTATAGTACTGTTATTTAGTGGGGTGATATTATTTGGGCACTGTTTAGTACTGTTATTTAGTGGGGTGATATTATTTGGGCACTGTATAGTACTGTTATTTAGTGGGGTGATATTATTTGGGCACTGTATAATACTGTTATTTAGTGGGTGATATTATTTGGGCACTGTATAGTACTGTTATTTAGTGGGGTGATATTATTTGGGCACTGTATAATACTGTTATTTAGTGGGTGATATTATTTGGGCACTGTATAGTACTGTTATGTAGTGGGGTGATATTATTTGGGCACTGTTTAGTACTGTTATTTAGTGGGGTGATATTATTTGGGCACTGTATAGTACTGTTATTTAGTGGGGTGATATTATTTGGGCACTGTATAATACTGTTATTTAGTGGGTGATATTATTTGGGCACTGTATAATACTGTTATTTAGTGGGTGATATTATTTGGGCACTGTATAGTACTGTTATTTAGTGGGGTGATATTATTTGGGCACTGTATAATACTGTTATTTAGTGGGTGATATTATTTGGGCACTGTATAGTACTGTTATTTAGTGGGGTGATATTATTTGGGCACTGTATAGTACTGTTATGTAGTGGGGTGATATTATTTGGGCACTGTTTAGTACTGTTATTTAGTGGGGTGATATTATTTGGGCACTGTATAGTACTGTTATTTAGTGGGTGATATTATTTGGGCACTGTATAATACTGTTATTTAGTGGGTGATATTATTTGGGCACTGTATAGTACTGTTATTTAGTGGGGTGATATTATTTGGGCACTGTATAATACTGTTATTTAGTGGGTGATATTATTTGGGCACTGTATAGTACTGTTATTTAGTGGGGTGATATTATTTGGGCACTGTATAATACTGTTATTTAGTGGGTGATATTATTTGGGCACTGTATAATACTGTTATTTAGTGGGTGATATTATTTGGGCACTGTATAATACTGTTATTTAGTGGGGTGATATTATTTGGGCACTGTATAATACTGTTATTTAGTGGGTGATATTATTTGGGCACTGTATAGTACTGTTATTTAGTGGGGTGATATTATTTGGGCACTGTATACCAGTATTATATTATCACACTCGCACACTCTTTGGGATTACATGCTGGATTATGCATAGTATGTAGCAGTGCAGGGGTTGGTATAGTTTTACCATTATGCTGATTTGTGTAGTCGCCGCTCATGGATCTGACTGTGCTCTCCAGGTCCTGGCGGTATTACAATCACTGACAGGTAACGTGTCTGAACAGGGTCTGATATAACAGCTCGAGCTGTCAGTGACACATGAGAGATCAATGCCAGGATTACAGTGAAAGGCAGACGTTTATCTGCAGGGGATGCAAACATAATCCTCATCATAGGGAATTACTGGAGTCTCCCCAACATGGAGGAAAGTAAAGGCGCCAGCTGTGTACATCTCTCCACTGATGCTTGATGGGACAGATCAGCCGTTCAGGACTCTTGGAAAGCTGAGTGAATTATGAGAAATGCGCTCACACATCCTACCTTGTTTTGATACATAGGACTGGGAAGAAAACATGGGGGGGGCTGGCAAACGTACACCCAGCTTTCCCAGAACCAGATATAACTTCCCAGCAGTAATGATACATGTATACAGTGCGGAGGTCCCAGCTGTGCCAGCAACTCCACTGATATTTATGACAATGAGAGACATGAAGAGATCCATAAAAGGAGAAAATCTTCAATCCTGGAGCTTCATATTCCTGGCAGATTCCTCGTATAATCTGTGCCCTGGCCAGGATCCGGCAGCAGCGGCCGCAGGCGGGATAGAATATTATCAGCAGCAGCACCTTATGTAATAGTCAGAATATATCACAGATCATACACAGAACCACCGAGACTGGAGCCACTGCCTGGGTGGTGGAGTGCTGATCAGCCGTGTATCTAATCCTATCATGTGTGATACTCTGCTGATGAGCCGAGTATCTAATCCTACCATGTGTCATACTCTGCTGATGAGCCGTGTATCTAATCCTACCATGTGTGATACTCTGCTGAGCCGTGTATCTAATCCTACCATGTGTGATACTCTGCTGATGAGCCAAGTATCTAATCCTACCATGTGTGATACTCTGCTGATCAGCCGTGCATCTAATCCTATCATGTGTAATACTCTGCTGATGAGCTGTGTATCTAATCCTACCACGTGTGATACTCTGCTGAGCTGTGTATCTAATCCTACCACGTGTGATACTCTGCTGATGAGCTGTGTATCTAATCCTACCACGTGTGATACTCTGCTGATGAGCTGTGTATCTAATCCTACCACGTGTGATACTCTGCTGATGAGCTGTGTATCTAATCCTACCACGTGCGATACTCTGCTGATGAGCTGTGTATCTAATCCTACCACGTGTGATACTCTGCTGAGCTGTGTATCTAATCCTACCACGTGTGATACTCTGCTGATGAGCTGTGTATCTAATCCTACCACGTGTGATACTCTGCTGATGAGCTGTGTATCTAATCCTACCACGTGTGATACTCTGCTGATGAGCTGTGTATCTAATCCTACCACGTGCGATACTCTGCTGATGAGCTGTGTATCTAATCCTACCACGTGTGATACTCTGCTGATGAGCTGTGTATCTAATCCTATCACGTGTGATACTATGCTGATGAGCTGTGTATCTAATCCTACCACGTGTGATACTCTGCTGATGGGCTGTGTATCTAATCCTACCATGTGTGATACTCTGCTGATGAGCTGTGTATCTAATCCTACCATGTGTGATACTATGCTGATGAGCTGTGTATCTAATCCTACCAAGTGTGATACTTTGCTGATGAGCTGTGTATCTAATGCTACCATGTGTGATACTCTGCTGATGAGCTGTGTATCTAATCCTACCACGTGTGATACTATGCTGATGAGCTGTGTATCTAATCCTAGCATGTGTAATACTCTGCTGATCAGCCGTGTATCTAATCCTACCATGTGTGATACTCTGCTGATGGGCTGTGTATCTAATCCTATCATGTGTGATACTCTGCTGATGAGCTGTGTATCTAATCCTAGCATGTGTGATACTCTGTTAAAGATCCCTGTATCTAATCCTACCATGTGTGATACTATTCTCATGAGCTGTGTATCTATTCCTACCATGTGTGATACTCTGCTGATGACCTGTGTATCTAATCCTATTATGTGTGATGATGTGCTGATGGCCCATGTATCTAATCTTACCATGTCTGATACTCTGCTGATGAGCTGTGTATCTAATCCTGTCATGTGTGATACTGTGCTGTGGAGCCATGTATCTAATCCTGTCATATGTGATACTGTTCTGATTAGCTCTGTATCTAAATCTATCATGTGAGAATTACACCCTGTATCCAGGACAAGAGAAGTTGTACTGTGCAGTGTCCATATATACAGAATAAGAGAAGTGGTACTGTGCACTGTCCATAAATACAGTATAAGAGAAGTGGTACTGTGCACTGTCCATATATACAGAATAAGAGAAGTGGTATTGTGCACTGTCCATATATACAGGATAAGAGAAGTGGTACTGTGCACTGTCCTTATATACAGGATAAGAGAAGTGGTACTGTGCACTGTCCATATATACAGAATAAGAGAAGTAGTACTGTGCACTGTCCATATATACAGGATAAGAGAAGTACTGTGCACTGTCCATATATACAGAATAAGAGAAGTGGTACTGTGCACTGTCCGTATATACAGGATAAGAGAAGTGGTACTGTGCAGTGTCCATATATACAGAATAAGAGAAGTGGTACTGTGCAGTGTCCATATATACAGAATAAGAGAAGTGGTACTGTGCACTGTCCATAAATACAGTATAAGAGAAGTGGTACTGTGCACTGTCCATATATACAGAATAAGAGAAGTAGTACTGTGCACTGTCCATATATACAGGATAAGAGAAGTACTGTGCACTGTCCATATATACAGAATAAGAGAAGTGGTACTGTGCACTGTCCGTATATACAGAATAAGGGAAGTGGTACTGTGCAGTGTCCATATATACAGAATAAGAGAAGTGGTACTGTGCACTGTCCTTATATACAGAATAAGAGAAGTAGTACTGTGCACTGTCCATATATACAGGATAAGAGAAGTGGTACTGTGCACTGTATATACAGAATAAGAGAAGTGGTACTGTGCACTGTCCATATATACAGGATAAGAGAAGTGGTACTGTGCACTTTCCATATATACAGAATAAGAGAAGTGGTACTGTGCACTTTCCATATATACAGAATAAGAGAAGTGGTACTGTGCACTGTCCATATATACAGGATAAGAGAAGTGGTACTGTGCATTGTCCATATATACAGGATAAGAGAAGTGGTACTATGCACTGTCCATATATACAGAATAAGAGAAGTGGTACTGTGCACTGTCCATATATACAGGACAAGAGAAGTGGTACTGTGCACTGTCCATATATACAGGAGGAGAGAAGTGGTACTGTGCACTGTCCATATATACAGGACAAGAGAAGTGGTACTGTGCACTGTCCATATATACAGAATAAGAGAAGTGGTACTGTGCACTGTCCATATATACAGGATAAGAGAAGTGGTACTGTGCACTGTCCATATATACAGAATAAGAGAAGTGGTACTGTGCACTGTCCATATATACAGGATAAGAGAAGTGGTACTGTGCACTGTCTGTATATACAGGACTAGAGAAGTGGTACTGTGCACTGTTCATATATACAGGACTAGAGAAGTGGTACTGTACACTGTCCATATATACAGGAGGAGAGAAGTGGTACTGTGCACTGTCTGTATATACAGGATAAGAGAAGTGGTACTGTGCACTGTCCATATATACAGGATAAGAGAAGTTGTACTGTGCAGCGTACATATGATAATTATATAGTCATTGATGCGACCCCCAGTATCCAGCACATGAGAAGTTGTACTGTGCCTCTCCATATATAACACGAGGCCTCGCCTGGTAATAAAGAACTTTTCACGACTTGATATTACCGTTTCGCAGTATTTGACGGCCTTTCTGCGCACTATACGACCCGCACCTGGGGCCGGCGCTCTCATTAATATTTGCGCCCTCTCACACGTTGAGTAATTACTATTTTGCCTGTGACATCACAGCAGCTGGACAAACACGCTCGGCGGTGACATCACTCTCGGCCGCCGTCCAGCTCAGCTTCTTAATCTCACTGCATTAAAGCTGTGAAAGAAAATAGACTTTCTGGAGTTTTCTGCCTATAAGACGCGGCTGCTTTTCTTGGCTCTTTTTCGGACTCTTCATAAAGTGATCGCAGCGCCGCGTCCTGTAAAATGTCACTGACAGCGCATTAGTCACCGTCCTGCTCACCGGTTGCCATGGTGACAGCAAATACCAGCACGTTATTATTCCAAGGCCCCCGGCTTATTAACTGAAGTGTAATATTAATTTCCAGGACTCGGCCTGAAGTGTGTTCTCCATTATAAGCCCAGACAGGAGCCGACACTACGTCAGGGAATCTGGGGAATTCGGGTCGCTCGCCCGCATATAAAGCTGACCCTCTGCTGCGTGCTCCAGTATCCCGCACATTAACCCTTCTTATACTGGATGGAGTTTAATCAGATTTCTGAGCACTGTTTTTGTTGCCCTTAGCAACCAATTACAGTGCAGCTTTCATTTTCCAAAAGCATTGTAAGAAATAAAAGCTGTGTTGTGATTGGTCGCTATGGGCAACAACGGCAGATTCAACAGTGTCCCCAAGTGTGGATATGCTGTTGCTTAGCAACAGAGGCTTGTTCACCTGGGTGACGTTGCGGATCTCCTTGCTCTTGGGGTGATCTAAATTAGTTACCAAAATTTAGATAAGAAATTGGAGACCACAATGCCCCTCAAGTCTTATAACAATGGCAGCCAAAACACCTTCATGATATTCTCCACTGCACTCCATAACAGAGCGCCCCCCCGCCATAGTCATGACAGCCATTGGGCCCCACAGCACATAGCCGCTAACTTATAAAGGGGTTTTCCAGTTTTAATAATTGCTGACCTGTCCTTAGGTCAGGAGTCTGACTACGCCCCTGCCGATCCGCTATTTGAAGAGACGGCAGCGCTCGGGGGAGATATTGAGAATTTGGCTTTTCCCAGTCCGCAAAGGAGAGAGATTTGTGCAAACCCCCGGCCATTTGTGAGCATTCCCAGGGGTGTTGGGGCGGTCACTGGATCAGGACTTAACTATGCTCAGATAATGTGATGATCCCAGGCCAAGCGTCAGTATGTTGTCTGTGCCCAGGGGTGAAGAGAGTGTGGGAAAGGGGATAATGGAGTATTTTCAGCACCTGGGCTCCTACAGGATCTCCCCTTCTTCGTGGAGAGATGTTAAACATGATAAGACAATTATAGTCACAATACTCTAGTATTCACTACAATGACCCATACCAATGGCAACAACAGCACCCTCATACCCATACTAACTGCAGCCATTAATGACAGCCACAGTATCCCATACCAGTGACAGCCAGAATACTCATTGTTTCAAACCCCTACCATGCAGTCCCTCTTTGTCATTGCAACAATCACAGTCACTAAGCCCCATTGTGCGCCACAATGCCCTATACCAAAGACAGCAACTGCCCCCGCATACCCGAAAGAATCACAGTAACCTCACTCTAATGACAGTCACAGTACCCCTATGCCGGTGACAGTCACTGTACCCCTATACCATTGGCAGTCACAGTACCCCTATGCCATTGACAGTCATAGTACCCCTATGCCAGTGACAGCCACAGTACCCTTATGCTAGTGACAGCCACAGTACCCCATATGCCAATGACAGTCACAGTACCCCATATGCCAATGACAGTCACAGTACCCCTATGCCATTGACAGTCATAGTACCCCTATGCCAGTGACAGCCACAGTACCCTTATGCCAGTGACAGCCACAGTACCCTTATGCTAGTGACAGCCACAGTACCCCTATGCCAGTGACAGCCACAGTACCCTTATGCCAGTGACAGCCACAGTACCCTTATGCCAGTGACAGCCACAGTACCCTTATGCCAGTGACAGCCACAGTACCCTTATGCCAGTGACAGCCACAGTACCCTTATGCTAGTGATAGCCACAGTACCCTTATGCTAGTGACAGTCACAGTACCCCTATACCATTGGCAGTCACAGTACCCCTATACCATTGGCAGTCACAATACCCCTATGCCATTGTCAGTCACAGTACCCTTATGCCAGTGACAGTCACAGTACCCCTATACCAGTGACAGCCACAGTACCCTTATGCCAGTGACAGTCACAGTACCCTTATGCCAGTGACAGTCACAGTACTCCTATGCCAATGACAGTCACAGTACCCTTATGCTAGTGACAGCCACAGTACCCCATATGCCAATGACAGTCACAGTACCCTTATGCCAGTGACAGCCAGAATATCCCTATGCCTGTGACAGCCACAGTACCCCATATGCCAGTGAAAGTCACAAGGCCACATACAAATGATAAATGCCATAATATCCTAGTTTGTAACCCCTACCCCATAAATACAATCCCCTCTCATCTTTGCAGCAATTACAGCCACAGTGCCCAATACCAATGACAACACCCCCATACCCATAATAACCACAGAAACCTCATAGTAATGACATCTATAATACCCCTGTGCCAATGAGTACCCATACCAGGGAACACCATACTATCCTTAGTCTCTGACCCCTACCATCCATTACCAAAAATCAGCCCCTGTATCATAACACGAATGGCTGCTGAGGGGTCAATCACAGCTCAGTCGTCTTCAGACTGGAGGGAAGATTCTTCAAAGATTCTGACCCTATTATGTCAACACCTGACAACAGAGAGATAATAGAGAGCTCAGTGAAGAGGAGGATCCATTACCTTCACTTCCTGAAGTATTTCTGACCTATAATAGGGTCATCAGTAGCCCCAGGACATGAAGTGCCCCTCCTCCTGCAGACACAATAATGCTGGGGGTAATTACCCTCCTCTCACTACACATTCCCTGCCTATAGAGGAGGACAAGGGTCTCCCATCACGAGACTGTGTCATTTATAAGAAAAGTTTACTTCTACCCTCACACAAATGCTGGCCGGATGTTGACAAATATAACCTGGAAATATCAGAAATTTTTTTGCAAAAATTTAGCAAAAAATTTCTTAAAGGGGAAATGTACATCACATCACCTTGTTTTCTAGGTCAGAAGTTATTATTGGTGGAGGTCTGTCAGTTCAGCCTACCAAAGAACAGACCCCTCAATATAACCCCCTATATGGAATATGTATATGGCTCAAAATGAGTTGACCGAAGAGTGACAGGGCCTTTGAGGGGTCTCGGGGGGGCTGCCAGAAGTGCATGGGGAGGGTTGGAAAGGAGTGTTGGTGGAAGGATAGAGTGGAGGAGGAACTTAAGAGGGTTGTAGGAGGGGCTTCAGGGGTCTGGAGAAAAAGCAGCGTTGGATGAAGAATGTTGGGGGGCTGGGTGTAAGCGTTAGGGGCGCTATGGGAGGGGAATGAAGGGCTGGTGAAAAAAAGCATTTGGGGCCTAAAGAGGAGAGCTGGTGGGGGGATGGAATGGAGGAGGAGCATCCGGGGATGGGGGAGGAACTTTGAGTGCTGGACAAGGAATATTGGGGTGCTGAATGGGCGTGTCAGGGAGATGTGGGAGGAGCATAAGATGGCTGGAAGTGAATGGAGACATCAGGGACTGGGGGGAATGTTGGGGCAGGGTGGGAGTGTTGGGGGTCTGTAGGATGGGCATGAGGGGGGACTGAAAAGCACAGTGGCTCAGTGGTTAGCACTGCAACCTTGCAGTGCTGGAGTCCTGGGCTTGAATCCTGCCAAGGATAACATCTGTAAGGAGTTTGTATGTTCTCCCCGTGTTTGCATTGGTTTCCTCCCACACTCCAAAGAAATACTAATAGGGAACGTAGATTGTGAGCCCTATATGGGACAGTGACTGACAATGTGTGTACAGCGCTGCGGAATATGATGGTGCTATATAAGTAACCATAATAAATAAATAATAACAGAAGTGTTGGTGGAGGCATGGAGTGGAGCAGGGCATCAGGCATTGGCAGGAGTATGGAGATAAGAAGGAGCTTCTGGGGAGCAACTTCAGGGATCTGGCTAGGTGAGGAGTGTCAGAGGGAGGAGGCGAAACATCACAGGACTAGATGGGAGTGTTGGGGAGTTTCATCGTCCCATATCCCAAACATCTTCCACTTGCTGTGTGGGGAAGGGAGCAATATTTCGTTGCCAAGCCTCTTTGTAAAGTGACTGTGAATCTGCATTGCCTCTGGTTAGTCCAGGCCCGACATTGGCCACAAGTCATAGTATACTTGGGCCATGTATAAAAAGTCTTGACCAGGAGAACATTCTATGTGTTTGGACTTCTGAGGCGTCTGGTTACATTTTCTCGTACAGTTATGGTCATTCTGCAGATCATGGTCCGCTCGTACAGCTGCAGGGTTTGTTACAAGGCAGGGCTATAAGACAGCTGTAAGCCACATCCTCTCCTGACCCCTGTATCATGGCGGCTGTCGCTTCCAGTTCCCAGGGCCTTGTGTAAACTCTTATAATGACATGAAGGTAATTTTGGTTTTTGCCAGAAGAAGGAAAAAATCCTACAATGTGAATTATCACCAGGAAAGTTTATAGTGACATGGAAGCCGCCGAGTCTGGAATATATCAGGATCACGAAAACACGAATATCTCATGCACCCCAATGTGTATCTAATCATATCATATGTGATACTGTCTGCTGAGCTGTGTATCTAATCTTATCACGTGAGATAATGTCGGCTAAGCAGCTGTATCTAATCCTATCATGTGTGATACTGTCTGCTGAGCTGTACTGTATATCTGAACTTATCATGTGTGATACTGTCTGCTGAGCTGTGTATCTAATCTTATCACGCGTGATACTGTCTGCTGAGCTGTGTATCTAATTCTATCATGTGTGATACTGTATGCTGAGCTGTGTATCTAATCTTATCACGCGTGATACTGTCTGCTGAGCTGTGTATCTAATCTTATCACATGTGATAATGTCAGCTAAGCAGCTGTATCTAATCCTATCATGTGTGATACTGTCTGCTGAGCTGTACTGTATATCTGAACTTATCATGTGTGATACTGTCTGCTGAGCTGTGTATCTAATCTTATCACGCGTGATACTGTCTGCTGAGCTGTGTATCTAATTCTATCATGTGTGATACTGTATGCTGAGCTGTGTATCTAATCTTATCACGTGTGATAATGTCAGCTAAGCAGCTGTATCTAATCATATCACGTGTGATACTGTCTGCTGAGCTGTGTATCTAATCCTATCATGTGTGATACATTCTTAATTCTAAAATGTTTAGTTTGCCATCCCCAAGGGATAAGCTGAGGCCTGTAAGGGTTAATGTCGGGGTCCCCTCGGACTCGCTCGCGGTCTAGCCTGGGTCAGATATTTGTGAGCTGAGGCCTGTTAGGCATACCTCCCATCTGTCCCGGATTCAGCGGGACAGTCCTGGACTTCGGGTCCTGTCCCACCGTCCCAGTTGGCGGGAGGTATGTCCCGGTTTCAGCTCATCTGCATCCGGAGGACGCAGATGAGTTGAATACAATGGTGAATGAACCAGGAGCTGTCTGCGGACAGCTCCCGCTTCTCCAGTGTGCTCCCCGTCACTCACATCGCACCTGCAGCTCCCAGAACACTTAGTGACTGAGACTGCAGACAGAGCAGCAGGGGAGCGAGGAGAGGGGAGGAGCAGTTTTTTTTATGTTAAACTTTGGGGGCAAATTGAGGGGGAACATGAAACTGGTGGCAGATGAAGGGGGGCAGATGGAGGAGGACATTAAACTGGTGGCAGATGAATGGGGTGACATTAAACTGGGGGCAGATGAAGGGGGGACATGAAACTGGGGAAGATGAAGGGGGGCATTAAACTGGTGGCAGATGAAGGGGGGACATTAATCTGGAGGCAGATGAAGGGGGAACATGAAAATGGGGGCAGATATAGGGGGGACATGAAACTGGGGCAGATGTAGGGGGGACATGAAGCTGGGGCAGATGAAGGGGGAACATTAATCTGGGGGAGTATGAAGGGGGACATTAAACTGGTGGCAAATGAAGGGGGGACGTTAAACTGAGGGAAGATGGAGGGGGGACATTAAACTGGAGACAGCTGGAGGGGACATTAAACAATGGGGGTCACTGGACGGAGACATTATACTGGGGGCAACTGGAAAGGGACATTAAACCGTGGGAGTAGCTGGAGGGGTACATGTCCCCCTCTAGTTCTCCCCAGTTTAGTGTCCCCCTCTAGTTGCCCCTAGTTTAATGTCCCCCTCCAGCTGCCATTAATTTATTGTCCCCTTCCAACTACCCCCACTGTATAATGTCACCCTCCAGCTGCCCCAGTTTAATGTCCCCCTCTAGTTTCTGCCAATTTAAACTGGGGCACCAGGAGAGGGACTTAATACTGTGGGACAATTGGAGGGGAACATTATAATGTGGGGGTATGTAATGTTAGGGTGACTGTAAGAGCATTATACTGTGTGGGGGCACAAAGAGAAATGGATGAGAATGGGCGGAGTCAATGTAGCACTGAACATTTTTTCCCTCTTTCTGTTCTTTGAAAGTTGGGAGGTATGCTGTAAGGGTTAATGTCGGAGTCCCCTTGGGCTCGCTCACAGTCTGGCCCGGGTCAGATACTGTGAGCTGAGGCCTCTAAGGGTTAATGTGGGGTCCCCTCGGGCTCGCTCACGGTCTGGCCTGGGTCAGATACTTGTGAGCTGAGGCCTGTAAGGGTTAATGTCGGGGTCCCCTCAGGCTCGCTCGCAGTCTGGCCCGGGTCTGATACTTGTGAGCTGAGGCCTCTAGGGGTTAACGTGGGGTCCCCTCGGGCTCGCTCGCGGTCTGACTTGGGTCAGATTCTTCTGAGCTGAAGCTTGTAAGGGTTAATATGGAGGTCCCCTCAGGCTCGCTCACGGTCTGTCCTGGGTCAGATACTTGTGAGCTGAGGCCTCTAGGGGTTAATATCGGGGTCCCCTCAGGCTCGCTCGCGGTCTGGCCCGGGTCTGATACTTGTGAGCTGAGGCCTGTAAGGGTTAATATGGAGGTCCCCTCAGGCTCGCTCGCGGTCTGGCTTGGGTCAGATTCTTCTGAGCTGAGGCTTGTAAGGGTTAATATGGGGGTCCCCTCAGGCTCGCTCACGGTCTGGCGTGGGTCAGATTCTTCTGAGCTGAGGTTTGTAAGGGTTAATATGGGGGTCCCCTCAGGCTCGCTCACGGTCTGGCGTGGGTCAGATTCTTCTGAGCTGAGGTTTGTAAGGGTTAATATGGGAGTCCCCTCAGGCTCACTCACGGTCTGGCCTGGGTCAGATACTTGTGAGCTGAGGCCTGTAAGGGTTAATATCGGGGGTCCCCTCAGGCTCGCTCGCGGTCTGGCCCGAGTCTGATACTTGTGAGCTGAGGCTTGTAAGGGTTAATATGGGGGTCCCCTCAGGCCCGCTCGCGGTCTGGCCCTCGTCATCTTCGCAGGCTCTAATTTAAGGGACATGTTTATTTAGAAATAGATTAGAGATCGGGACTCGCTACTCTCTTCCTGCTCCCCTGAGAGGGATAATCAGCCCCCCACCCCCGCTCCTTTAAGGAACACATGTCCGCCATTACTTTCACTTTATGTACAATCATGGCCTTAATGGAGATCACATGACGTAATATCGCCGTATCCACAACCAGACGTGAACTCCAGGATTTGGGGTCAAATTGCTGATTGTAGAATCAGGATCTGGGGGAGAAGAAATACATCAAAATACCAGGAATGAACTCCTGATGAACTGAAACGCGTCTCCGTAAGGCGAAACACGACAGGTTTTATACCATATGGGTGAGGGTAGTGATACATGGCAGGCTCTTAAAGGGGCCTCATCATTTCATTCATGCCAAGTCTCCCCTGGGTCCTAGAAAGACTTGTGTAAAGTAACTATTGGCATGGGGCCCTTTTGGCCCCCTGTATGGATTGTGTCATCTGATGGGTTATCTTTGTATAGTAACTGCAGCGATGCCGGGTCCTTACTCCTGAGAGGGCCCAAATGGGCCAAAGGTCAGACCCCACAAATAATAAAGTGACTTGGTATCCAGAAACCTATGACAAACTAAAGAGAATGTCCTGAAATGGCCGAGACACCAAAGTGCTAAGAACGAGAAGGGGGTGAATATTTATGCACTAAAAACACAAGAAGGTCCTGGAGGAAAATCTGCTGCAGTCTGCAAGGGAACTGATACTGTGGGGGAAGGACATCAAATATGGAGGCAAAAAATAACCAGGAAACGAGAATGAAGTGGTCAAGTTAACCACAAGGGGGTGAATATTTATGTTTCTATAATACAGGAAGGTCCTGGACGAAAACCTGCTGCAGTCCATAAGAGAACAGGAAAAATGCACCATCAAATATGGAGGCAAAAATAGCCAGAAATGAAAAATGTCAGAAAGTGGTCAAATCAGCGAGGTGCTAAAAACCAGGGGGTGAATATTTATGCAATAAAAACACAGGAAGGTCCTGGAGGAAAACCTGCTGCAGTCCACAAGAGAACTGATAGTGTGAGACAAAAACATCATCAGATATGGAGGCAAAACTGGCCAGGAAATGAGAATGTCACGAAACGGTCAAGATGCTACTAACCAGAAGGGGGTGAATATTTATGCAATAATTTACAATGTAACATTTGCAGTGAGTGTAGATCACACTGGAGTGCTCTGTGAGCAGTGAAGTCACAGGAGGGTGAATATAGGCCCCGCCATAAGGGTTAACAGTGTAATCCCCATCCAGGATATTGTCTTTTAATGCTGCAGAAATCCAAGTGATCAGGGCTGGTATCTGATGGAGCTGCACGCGAGGAGACCACACAGCCGCCGCACCGCAACCAAACGCCCCCCCGCCCCTCACTGCACAAGATGTTTAAATAACTTTATGATGGATGTTTACAGACTAAAAATAACACCCCCATAATGTCTGACAACTGTCAACCCCCCCACTACAGGAATCCAGCATTGTACCGTGCTCATCCCGAGAAGGAATGTCATACACAAGACTAGAAATATAAACTAACAATGGTGGTCACCTCAATGATAGCATCAAGTGTATACACAACTACTGACGTGTATGTCCATAGGAGGCAGTATAATGGCAGTGGTATACTTGTGCATAGGAGCAGTATTATAGTAGTTATATTCTTGTACATAGGGGGCAGTATTATAGTAGTTATATTCTTGTACATAGGAGCAGTATTATAGTAGTTATATTCTTGTACATAGTAGTATTATAGTAGTTATATTCTTGTACATAGGAGCAGTATTATAGTAGTTATATTCTTGTACATAGTAGTATTATAGTAGTTATATTCTTGTACATAGGAGCAGTATTATAGTAGTTATATTCTAGTACATAGGAGCAGTATTATAGTAGTTATATTCTTGTACATAGGGGTAGTATTATAGTAGTTATATTCTTGTACATAGGAGCAGTATTATAGTAGTTATATTCTTGTACATAGGAGCAGTATTATAGTAGTTATATTCTTGTACATAGGAGCAGTATTATAGTAGTTATATTCTTGTACATAGGAGATAGTATTATAGTAGTTATATTCTTGTACATAGGAGCAGTATTATAGTAGTTATATTCTTGTACATAGGAGCAGTATTATAGTAGTTATATTCTTGTACATAGGAGGCAGTATTATAGCAGTTATATTCTTGTACATAGGAGCAGTATTATAGTAGTTATATTCTTGTACATAGGAGCAGTATTATAGTAGTTATATTCTTGTACATAGGAGGTAGTATTATAGTAGTTATATTCTTGTACATAGGAGCAGTATTATAGTAGTTATATTCTTGTACATAGGAGGTAGTATTATAGTAGTTATATTCTTGTACATAGGAGCAGTATTATAGTAGTTATATTCTTGTATATAGGAGTAGTATTATAGTAGTTATATTCTTGTACATAGGAGTAGTATTATAGTAGTTATATTCTTGTACATAGGAGTAGTATTATAGTAGCTATATTCTTGTACATAGGAGCAGTATTATAGTAGTTATATTCTTGTACATAGGGGGCAGTATTATAGTAGATATATTCTTGTACATAGGAGCAGTATTATAGTAGTTATATTCTTGTACATAGGGGGCAGTATTATAGTAGTTATATTCTTGTACATAGGAGCAGTATTATAGTAGTTATATTCTTGTACACAGGAGTAGTATTAAAGTAGTTATATTCTTGTACATAGTAGTAGTATTATAGTAGTTATATTCTTGTACATAGGAGCAGTATTATAGTAGTTATATTCTTGTACATAGGAGTAGTATTATAGTAGTTATGTTCAGATATATAGGGGGCAGTAATATTGTAGTTATGTTTAGGTATATAGGGGGCAGTAATATTGTAGTTATGGTCAGGTATATAGGGGCAGTAATATTGTAGTTATGTTTAGGTATATAGGGAGCAGTATTATAGTAGTTATGGTCAGGTATATAGGGGGCAGTATTATTGTAGTTATGTTCAGGTATATAGGGGCAGTAATATTGTAGTTATGTTTAGGTATATAGGGGGCAGTATTATAGTAGTTATGTTCAGGTATATAGGGGGCAGTAATATTGTAGTTATGTTCAGGTATATAAGGGACAGTATTATTGTAGTTATGTTCAGGTATATAGGGGCAGTAATATTGTAGTTATGTTCAGGTATATAGGGGGCAGTAATATTGTAGTTATGTTCAGGTATATAGGGGCAGTAATATTGTAGTTATGTTTAGGTATATAGGGGGCAGTATTATAGTAGTTATGGTCAGGTATATAGGGGGCAGTAATATTGTAGTTATGTTCAGGTATATAAGGGACAGTATTATTGTAGTTATGTTCAGGTATATAGGGGCAGTAATATTGTAGTTATTTTCCGGTATATAGGGGGCAGTATTATAGTAGTTATGGTCAGGTATATAGGGGGCAGTATTATTGTAGTTATGTTCAGGTATATAGGGGTCAGTAATATTGTAGTTATGTTCAGGTATATAGGGGGCAGTAATATTGTAGTTATGTTCAGGTATATAGGGGGCAGTAATATTGTAGTTATCTTCAGGTATATAGGGGGCAGTATTATTGTAGTTATGTTCAGGTATATAGGGGCAGTAATATTGTAGTTATGTTCAGGTATATAGGGGCAGTATTATAGTAGTTATGTTCAGGTATATAGGGGGCAGTATTATTGTAATTATTTTCAGGTATATAGGGAGTAGTATTATAGTAGTTATGTTCAGGTATATAGGGGGCAGTATTATAGTAGTTATGGTCAGGTATATAGGGGGCAGTATTATTGTAGTTATGTTCAGGTATATAGGGGGCAGTAATATTGTAGTTATCTTCAGGTATATAGGGGGCAGTATTATTGTAGTTATGTTCAGGTATATAGGGGCAGTAATATTGTAATTATTTTTTAGGTATATAGGGGGCAGTATTATAGTAGTTATGTTCAGGTATATAGGGGGCAGTAATATTGTAGTTATCTTCAGGTACATAGGAGTAGTATTATAGTAGTTATATTCTTGTACATAGGAGTAGTATTATAGTAGTTATATTCTTGTACATAGGAGCAGTATTATAGTAGTTATATTCTTGTACATAGGAGTAGTATTATAGTAGTTATATTCTTGTACATAGGGGGCAGTAATATTGTAATTATTTTCAGGTATATAGGGTGCAGTATTATTATAGTAGTAGGATATTAGATTATATGTGAACAGAGCTTTGGGTTCATCTTCTACACATAATGGATTCCTTGGTGGTTCAGATCACAATGTCTCATCCATCAGATTCTCCACATGAGCTCTTCTAATGACACAAGTGTTACTCAGGATGAGGTGATAATTTTCGCCTTTCTTCTTGCCTGCTCCACAGTGTGATGAGACTCCCTGCTGATCTCTGAGGATTTTGGATATAAAGTCTGTTTGCTTAGTCCTTGTGATCACAGAGATCTTCAAGTAAAGACTCTTTAAAACCATTGTGTCCAGAGGTGCTGGAGCCCAGTCCTCTTTCCTAGTGTAAACACAATGTAACACAACAGTCCTCATTCCTAGTGTAAACACTGTCTAACACACCAGTTCTCACACACAATGTAAACACAATGTAACACACCAGTCCTCACACCCATTGTACACACAGTGTAACACACCAGTCCTCATTCCCAGTGTAAACACAGTGTAACACACCAGTCCTCACATCCGCTGTATAACACAGTGTAACACACCAGTCCTCATTCCCACTGAAAACACAATGTAACACACCAGTCCTCACACACAGTGTAAATACAATGTAACACACCAGTCCTCACACCCAGTGTATACACAGTGTAACACACCAGTCCTCACACCCAGTGTATACACAGTGTAACACACCAGTCCTCACTCCCACTGTAAACATAGTGTAACACACCAGTCCTCACAACCAGTGTATGAACAGTGTAACACACCAGTCCTCTTTCTCAGTGTATACACAGTGTAACACACCATTCCTCTTTCTCAGTGTATACACAGTGTAACACACCAGTCCTTATTCCCACTGTAAACATAGTGTATCACACCAGTCCTCACAACCAGTGTATGAACAGTGTAACACACCAGTCCTCACATCCAGTGTAAACATAGTGTAACACACCAGTCCTCACACCCAGTGTATACACAGTGTAACACACCAGTCCTTATTCCCACAGTAAACATAGTGTAACACACCAGTCCTCACACCCAGTGTATACACAGTGTAACACACCAGTCCTCACACCCAGTGTATACACAGTGTAACACACCAGTCCTCACATCCAGTTTAAACACAGTATAACACACCAGTGCTCATATCCAGTGTAAACACAGTGTAACACACCAGTGCTCATTCTCAGTGTAAACACAATTTAAGGTTGTTATTTCAGCACCCAATCCAGGGCTGAGGTGGAGTATTTTATCTTTCCTTGCTCAGGTGCCTTTGATTCCATTAGTTTTCTGGCTTTGTGTTCTCAGAACTTTCTCCCAGTATATTACCGTTTGCAGAGCTCCTGCTTTTCCAGCCTTGGCTCACTCTCCTGGTCATCTGATCTTATGCTGATTTGGCTTTACCTGTCACCTCCTGGACTTGACCTTGACTTGGATTCTGGTATTCCTCTTCTGTCATTTTTGGATATTCCTGTACTTTCCTGGTTTTGAGCTTGGCTTGTGTATTACTTTCTTTGCCTGCTGTAGGTTTTCTGGCTTGATCCTCCGCCTGCTCCCCTTATCTGACACATTGGAGCAGATTTAGACTAGACAGTTTTAGACAGTGCAACTTTAGACCAGACAGTCTTAAACTATGACAGATTTATTAAGGGGTCTGCTTCTGATTGATAAATCTGACGTATTCTTAGACTCTATTCCAACACTTATTACTTGACTTAAAAGTTCTTGGTGCATTTTTGGCACAACTTAAGCCACGCCCTTTTCATGATAGGTCACCCCCCTGTCCCGGTAGGCCACACCCTTTCCATACAAGGTGAAATGTGTCTAAAACACTTGATAGATGTCAAATGAGACATCTTAGACAGCTTTTGGTGCAAATTACTCTAGAATTCTAGTGCATTTTGCTTAATAAATCCCCCCCAGTGTTCTGTAGATGCAACCTGGGTTCTGATCAGCCAAGTCCATCTTGTCTTGTGGTGGGCTTTGGTGAAACTCTTAGACTCTGTGGAATGGAGCGGTGTTGGATTGTAGGTAGCTTGTTTCTTTGCTGTTGTCTAGTCCTGCCAGTTACCTGCTGCGTATTAGGAAATTACTTAAAGAGCAATTCCATCATCTTGGGAGCGTTCATCGTTCTCATGCAACACAGTGCTCGCAAATTGACAAATAGCATAGGAAATGTGCGCCGCCCTTACAGTAATGGGTTACACAGGGTAGGATGCCTGGAGGGCGCCTGGATCAAAAGCTCAGCTCCATTTTCACGTACCCCCCCCCCACTGAAAGTCAAAGGGTCCATGAAAAAAGAAGCATGCCACACGGCTGAGACATCATGTCATGTGAATATAGCCTAACATTACATCCTCAAGGTGCCTTTAAATCTCTGACGGCTCCTTCATTCTCACAGGTCAGACAGTAGAAGGCGATGCCCACGTCCTTTGTGCCCGCTCCTTGTCCATTGTGTGCTGTATACTGTATATTGTCAGCCCCACAGTCAGTTTCCGGCCCCTGCCGTCTTGTTTTCCAGCCACTTCCAGTCTGATTCTTCAGGAATTTGACCTTTTCAAGAATCCTTATAACTGTCTCCATTTACAACCAGAGCTGCATCAGCAGACACGTCTTCTAACAATATGGGGAAGGCCTCAGTAATGGACTCGTACATTGTACCAGAGAGACGCGAGGTTCTTGGTGGCTCCACACGCCAAGATACATAACACCACAACATGTGTGCATAGCTACCGTGCCAAGCCTTGATATGGACACCCTCATTGCTATTGCTGCCCCTCATATGGTAACCAGGTGACAGCCATACTGGATTATACATACCGGGGGCCGTCTAAATTACGGCCATTCAGGGGGATTATATTGAAGAGATTTTGCTTTTCGTCTAATTTCTATAAGGGACAAAACAAAGAGAATATTTATAAGAGAAGACTCCTAGAATTAAAGAAGTTCTGCAGCAGCCATGATACTGCAGCTAGGCCTCAGCTCACATCTTTGGCTCGTACGCCCCCATTTAGCGGCACCTCTCATGGAAGGTGTTTGGAGACTCACATGGAGTCACTTAATAAAAACATTCGGACAGGAACCCGAGGAGCGACAGACACAATGGCACGGTAATGGGTTCCAGATGGGGCCGCGCTGACTGGGAGTAGTGGGCCGCCTCCTCATCAGTCTGCACGGCACCTCACCAATATATCACTAACTTGGCTGCAGTTATATGGGATGAGTGTGAAATACAACTCCAGACGCAGGCGGCCGCGAGGAACGGGGAGCAATAAAATGGTCGTTAGCAGATGGAACATGTGCAGGCGCTGCCTGGATAGTCTGCAAGATGGCGGACAGGGGCGCCGTATTTCAGGATGGGGAATATTGTGTATGGAGGAGGTGAGGGCCCGTCTGATAATACACAATAGTGGCCCCAAACACCCAGGAAATATCCCCCGATTATGAGAAATCTGGGTGACAGCTAAAATGGCTGCCATTATAGTGCGGATTATACTTTGCAACCCTCAATGTCAAGTTCCCCAGACAAGTCCTGACTAAATACTCACCTGCATACATGTCCTGAGGCCAAGGACAAGAGTCTGGGGTCTGTATTTATTAAGGGGTCTGGTCTGGGTTCCATATTTTTTGAAGGGGTCTTGTTTGGGATATTTATTTATTTAGGGGGTCTGTATTTAGTGGGGCTGGTGCAGAGGCGGAACTACCACCATAGCAGCCATAGGTGCTTCTATAGGGCCCACCACTAGAAGAGGCGAGCAGGATCAGGGATGGGTAAGTCAGTGTCAACCATTACCTGCTGGAGTACTACAGTCACTCTATGGGGGGCAGTATACTGTCGGGGGGGCTTTACTGTAAATGGGCAGTATACTGTGGGAGGCAGTATACTGTGTGGGGGCCTGTTTTACACCGATGATTTATCCTTGGGTCCCACCACCCTCGCCCATGCACTGACTGAATGGGCCGCCGGCACTCGGTGAGCGTTGCAGCCTCTTCATTGCATCGCACGTTGCGCAGTCGCTGCACCTGGTTTGCAGCTCAGTTCCATTCATTTGAGCTTTGCAGATGTCTCTTGTCAGCCCTGGGCTCGCAGAAGAGTGCAGCTTTGGATGTGACTGGAGTAGAAGTATTTCAGCCTGTGTCCTGCTGCTGCTGGAGCTCTGGGTAAATACTGAGGCGATCAGAATCCAGGTTTCCTTTGCGTCTCAGGAATTTGTGTAGTAAAACTCGCAGCTCGGCGCTCGGTTTGTGCATTTAATGGAGGCAGAAACTGATAAATTCAGCAGCACAACATGTTTATTTTCTCGCCCGCCAAGCATTGCACCTTCAAATGGGCAACATGTGTTCTCGAGCCAGCAGCAGAGCCCGGGCCATTGCTTCGCACACACTGCCACATTGAGAGGCGGCTGTGTGAGGTGCGCGGACAGGCGCTGCTGTGTACCTGAAGCCAAGTTACTCCCAGTTATTACACACCGGGCGGCTGATTTCCAGAATCCTCCAGCTGGCAAGAAAAGAAGGAAAACAAGGCATAAATTAACTCGTAAAGTGAAAATAAAAACACATTTACTGTGTAGTCAGGACTGGGCGAGGGGAGGGGGGCAAATAACGTACACGCCAAGGCAGGTAATGGGGGGGGGGGGGGAAGAGATCTGGACTTCAAGACGTAGACGTTTAGCAGGATTAGTATGTATGATCCAGCATGATGGAGTTAACAGGTCACTGTATACGGTGTTATTTAGTTCCAGAAAGGCGGTACTATCTGAGCACTATATGGCAATATTATATCACTATGATTCTCTCTAGAGCTGAGGACATTGTTAGGTGATGCTGAAAGAAGACAACATCCGTGTTTTTTTGCAAATGCAAGGAACAACGGATGACACACGGATAAAACACGGATCAAACACGGATGGCACATAGATAACACACGGATGACACATGGATAACACATGGATCAAACACAGGTGGCACATAGATTACACACGGATCAGACACAGATGACATATGGATAACACACTGATCAAACACAGATGACACATGGAAATACACAAGGATGTACAATGTCCATTTTTTTATAGCCCACAAAATAGATTTGAAGAAAAGTAGCCATCATCTTCTCTCCTGAGATGAGAAACAGTGACTATGTTCTTCATTCTGGAGTTGAATGACGGTACCCACCTTCTTCTCTCTAGAGCTAAGGAATAGTAACTAACATCCTCCTAGAGCTGAGGAACAGTGACTACCTTCTAATTTCCAGACCTGAGAAACAGTGACCACCTTCTTTACCCTAGAGCTGAGGAGTAGTGATAACTTTCTTATCTTCAAAGTAAAGAAACAGAGACCATCTTCTTTCTAGAGCTGAGAAATAATGGCAACTTTCTTCACTCCAAACCTGAGGAACACGAACTATCTGCTTCTGTCTACAGCTAAGGAATGGCAACCCATCACATCTCTAGAACTGAGAAATAATGAGCACCATCTTCTGTCCAGAGCTGAGGAACCATGGCCACCTTCTTTCCATACTGAAATAAAAGTGGCCTCTTTCTTCTCTCCAGGACTGAGAAGCAGTTCAACTTTTCTCTTCAAAGCTGATGAATGGTTACCACCATCTTCTCTGCAAAACAGAGAAATAGAGTCCACCTTAATCCCTCCAGAGCTGAGCAATGGTGACCTTCTCTCATAAATCTCAGTAACAGTGATTACCTTCTACTCTCTAGAGCAGATGAATGGTGAACACTTTGTTCAGATGCTCCGGAGCTCAAAAACATTGATCATCTTTATAGAGCTGAGGAATGGTGACTACCTTCTTTTCCCCAGGGCTGAGAAATGGTGCCAATCTTCTCTCTAAAGCAGAGAAATAGTGGCAACCTTCTTTCCAGAACTGAGGAATAATGACCAATTTCTTCTTTTGAGAGCTGAGGAACATTGGCTAACATCTTCTCTCCAGAGTTCAGGAATACTGACCACCTTCTTCTTTCTTAAGTGGAGGAACAGAGGTCACCTTATTTTCATAACTGAGCAACAATTACTACCTTCTCCTGTTCACAGCTGAGGAATGGTGACTTCTTCTTTCCAGATCTAAGGAATCGTAGCAATGTTCATCCTTGCATAGCAGAGGAACATTGAACACTTTCAGATCTTCAAAGCTGAAGAACATGGACCATCTTCTGCTCAGAACTGTGGAACAGTGACTTTTCTCTTCTACCTAGACTTGACAAATGGCCACCACTTTCTTCTCTCCAGAAGAATAATTGCTACCTTCTTCTATCCAGACCTGAGGAACAATGACCATCTTCACTTCTCCAGAATTAAGGCACAGCGACCAACTTCTCTCCTAAGATGAAAAACAGTGACCATATTCTCTCCAAAGCTGAGGGATGATGACTGATGTCTTCTCATCAGGGCTGAGGAATAGTGGCCACCTTCTTCTCTCTAGACTTGAGGAATGGTGACCATCTGAAGTTGAGGAAGGGTGACCATCTTTTTTCTAAAGCTAAGGAGCAGTGACCATCTTCTTCTCTCCATAGTTTAGGAACAAAGTCATTGGTGGAGGTATAGTGAAAATCAATCAGAGTAATTGATGACACATGACTTAACCACCAAATTTCGGACAACCATGTTTGTTGCACGTGTTGCATATAAAATGTTCTGCGTTGTCTACAGAATTTTTCCTACAAATAATTAAAAGCAGAAAATCTGAACATCCAAATTCAGTAGGGCATTGAGAAATCTTCAACAGAATTCAACATGGCAGCCACAGAGTTGTCCCTTCTGAGGTAGAGGTGATCCTGTGCCTCATGTCTCATTGACATCAAATACAATGTTTGAGACCTGAGATAATGAGATGCAACAAATGAGATCTACATCATTGTCTTCGGTAGGGCGTGCCACCCATCTGTGTGACTCATGTGCTGCAATAACATCTGCGCTGTCAATTCTGTAACTCAGGAGCAGATCAGAGAAAAATCATTTAAGTCTCAGACTATCGGTGACTTGGCCAAAAACAAGAGGCCGGTGGGCCCGGGGATGTTAGATCCTGCGGCGCTGGCAGAGATACCATATATGATCGGGCTTCCTGCCTCCCCGACCCTGGCACAGAGCTCAGGGAGTTCCCAGAATCCAACAAATGATTCATGGAAGGAACCTGTCCCCCAAGGAAGATAAACGGGGAGATGAGCCAAAGAAGCCATAAACAGATCCAGCAACATACAGTATACAGGGAATCAGGACTGGGCGTCACCTCCAAACCATCCCACTCACTGCATCACCCCAAGATCCTTCAGTATAGTGATATGGACCCTGCTGGTATAACCTGGGTATCTCCTGTATATAATTATATATGTACAGCTGGTATAACCTGGGTATCTCCTGTATATAATTATATATGTACAGCTGGTATAACCTGGGTATCTCCTGTATATAATTATATATGTACAGCTGGTATAACCTGGCTATCTCCTGTATATAATTCTATATGTACAGCCGGTATAACCTGGGTATCTCCTGTATATAATTATATATGTACAGCTGGTATAACCTGGGTATCTCCTGTATATAATTCTATATGTACAGCCGGTATAACCTGGGTATCTCCTGTATATAACTATATATGTACAGCCGGATAACCTGGGTATCTCCTGTATATAATTATATATGTATAGCTGGTATAACCTGGGTATCTCCTGTATATAACTATATATGTACAGCTGGTATAACCTGGGTATCTCCTGTATATAATTATATATGTACAGCTGGTATAACCTGGGTATCTCCTGTATATAATTCTATATGTACAATTGGTATAACCTGGGTATCTCCTGTATATAATTATATATGTACAGCTGGTATAAGTTATACATCTTCTTGTATATAGTGATATGGACCATGCTGGTATAACCTGGGTATCTCCTGTATATAATTATATATGTACAGCTGGTATAACCTGAGTATCTCCTGTATATAATTATATATGTACAGCTGGTATAAGTTATACATCTTCTTGTATATAGTGATATGGACCATGCTGGTATAACCTGGGTATCTCCTGTATATAATTATATATGTACAGCTGGTATAAGTTATACATCTTGTATATAGTGATATGGACCATGTTGGTATAACCTGGGTATCTCCTGTATATAATTATATATGTACAGCCGGTATAACCTGGGTATCTCCTGTATATAATTATATATGTACAGCTGGTATAACCTGGGTATCTCCTGTATATAATTATATATGTACAGCTGGTATAACCTGGGTATCTCCTGTATATAATTATATATGTACAGCTGGTATAACCTGGCTATCTCCTGTATATAATTCTATATGTACAGCCGGTATAACCTGGGTATCTCCTGTATATAATTATATATGTACAGCTGGTATAACCTGGGTATCTCCTGTATATAATTCTATATGTACAGCCAGTATAACCTGGGTATCTCCTGTATATAACTATATATGTACAGCTGGTATAACCTGGGTATCTCCTGTATATAATTATATATGTACAGCTGGTATAACCTGGGTATCTCCTGTATATAATTCTATATGTACAATTGGTATAACCTGGGTATCTCCTGTATATAATTATATATGTACAGCTGGTATAAGTTATACATCTTCTTGTATATAGTGATATGGACCATGCTGGTATAACCTGGGTATCTCCTGTATATAATTATATATGTACAGCTGGTATAACCTGAGTATCTCCTGTATATAATTATATATGTACAGCTGGTATAAGTTATACATCTTCTTGTATATAGTGATATGGACCATGCTGGTATAACCTGGGTATCTCCTGTATATAATTATATATGTACAGCTGGTATAACCTGGGTATCTCCTGTATATAATTATATATGTACAGCTGGTATAACCTGAGTATCTCCTGTATATAATTATATATGTACAGCTGGTATAAGTTATACATATTCTTGTATATAGTGATATGGACCATGCTGGTATAACCTGGGTATCTCCTGTATATAATTATATATGTACAGCTGGTATAACCTGAGTATCTCCTGTATATAATTATATATGTACAGCTGGTATAAGTTATACATCTTCTTGTATATAGTGATATGGACCATGCTGGTATAACCTGGGTATCTCCTGTATATAATTATATATGTATAGCTGGTATAACCTGGGTATCTCCTGTATATAATTATATATGTACAGCTGGTATAACCTGAGTATCTCCTGTATATAATTATATATGTACAGCTGGTATAAGTTATACATCTTCTTGTATATAGTGATATGGACCATGCTGGTATAACCTGGGTATCTCCTGTATATAATTATATATGTACAGCTGGTATAAGTTATACATCTTCTTGTATATAGTGATATGGACCCTGCTGCTATAACCTGGGTATCTCCTGTATATAATTATATATGTACAGCTGGTATAACCTGGGTATCTCCTGTATATAATTATATATGTACATCCGGTATAACCTGGGTATCTCCTATATATAATTCTATATGTACAGCCAGTATAACCTGGGTATCTCCTGTATATACAGTAATTATATATGTACAGCTGGTATAACCTGGGTATCTCCTGTATATAATTATATATGTACAGCTGGTATAAGTTATACATCTTCTTGTATATAGTGATATGGACCATGCTGGTATAACCTGGATACCTCCTATATATAATTATATAGTATATGTACAGCTGGTATAACCTGGGTATCTCCTGTATATAATTATATATGTACAGCCGGTATAACCTGGGTATCTCCTGTATATAATTATATATGTACAGCCGGTATAACCTGGGTATCTCCTGTATATAATTATATATGTACAGCCGGTATAACCTGGGTATCTCCTGTATATAATTATATATGTACAGCTGGTATAACCTGGGTATCTCCTGTATATAATTATATATGTACAGCCGGTATTACCTGGGTATCTCCTGTATATAACTATATATGTACAGCTGGTATAACCTGGGTATCTCCTGTATATAATTATATATGTACAGCTGGTATAACCTGGGTATCTCCTGTATATAATTATATATGTACCACTGGTATAACCTGGGTATCTCCTGTATATAATTCTATATGTACAGCCGGTATAACCTGGATATCTCCTGTATATAATTATATATGTACAGCTGGTATAACCTGGGTATCTCCTGTATATAATTATATAAGTACAGCCGGTATAACCTGGGTATCTCCTGTATATAGGTAATATTTAGGTAACCTGGGCTCGGTGATGATAGAGTCGGTGACACTTCGCACCTCTATTACACAAACACATTGTGTCCCAGGAGTGCGGCCGGCGTGTGAGTCAGACAGCTGCGGGGTATATTCACACAAACAACACTTAGTTGTCTCTTTGGGGGGGCACTGTTGTTCTTCACATCACAGGCAGAGCCAGAACTAAATAAACTGAGCCCCGGTCCGGCCCCCGCCATATGTTTCCAATAACAGCTCTTAGTATTTTTAGATTGCCTCACTAGGCTCGTACCCAGCGCAGGGAAGTGTGGGAGACGCAGGGCGCAGGGGGCTTGTAAACGCACAGGTGTGAAGGATTCTCATAAACCATTAACCCTTCGCCTGCCCATGCCAGATTCCTTCCATGGTCTCCAAAATTGTCTGGATCAGAACTGTCTCAGATTATTGGAATTTTGCCTCAGTCTGCCGGAGACCTTTACTTCTACCCTGCAGCTTTGGCCATGATAACAGCTCAGCTAGGGATGGCTTCCATTTTAGAAAAGGGTCTCCAGTTGGCTACAGGACCCCACATATCACATGACGTGGTTACAGGTTCTGCTCAGGGTTTGTTACAATTGTATCTAGTGGACTCCAGACTGATACATTGTAACAAGATGGTGGAGTGCATGCTCCACTACAGAACACAACACGTCCTCTAGGTCCTCCACCAAGGAAGATATGGGGTCTCCCAGTGATGGCACCAGGGGCTCTGACCCATCTCCTGTGAGGTCCATGGGGCACACACTGCATAAATCCTCGCACCTGGCCCCTGTATAGGTGGTCATGACCCCCGCAAACCCACAGCCAGATCTCAGCCCTGAGCAGACCGGGCAGCTGGGAACAACTGGACATCCTGGGGAGCGAAAGCTTGTGCAAGCAGGAGGCCTGGACCGGGCCCAGACCCATAAAAATACTATACATGTCATGGGTTGGCGTGTAGATTCTGCAGATTATTACACCACTGACCTCACTAGCTGCAGACTATTACCTCTCTGAGATCTGCAGTGCATTGCTCCCCCTAACATACAATAACATATGGATATATTTTGCAGGCTATGACATCACTGAGATCTGCAGAGCATTGCTCCCCCTAATATACACATATGACTATATTCTGCAGACTATTACATCACTGAGATCTGCAGAGCATTGCTCCCCTAACATATATATATGAATATATTTTGCAGAATATTGCTTCATGAGACTTTCAGATCATCGCTCCTGTTAAAATATACACATGGATATACTCTGAAAACTATTACACCACTGAGATCTGCAGAGCATTGCTCCCCCTAACATACACATATGGATATATTCTGCCGACTATTATACTGCTGAGATCTGCAGAGCATTGCTCCCCTGACATATACATATGGATATACTCTGCAGAGCTCCAGCCCGGCTTTCTTCTGACCCCTGACTTCCTGAACATCTGCAGTCTGGAGGAGACTCTTGAGCTGCTATTAATTTCCTTGGAGATCTGCGTCCATGCATCACAGCCTGATAAGTTACAGATCTGGAGGCCCAATTATACAGTATCATCCGCGGGTCATTAAGGGTCCCTGGGGCGCTTATGCAGCTCTACCTGGGGCCCCTGTATCAGTCTCTCATTAATAATACTGGAATATAGCTCTGATGTCATCCACAGATGTGCCGTCTATCTGGGGTCACATTCTTCTTTTCGGGGTGTCCTGTCTGTCCACAGTATTCACATCTCCTGCCCAGGACACGAGTGACTTATGAAGAGCCAGAAGAGAGATCCACACTGGATACAAATCTCCAGAGATCTCAGAAATCCGTCATAGAGGTATTCATAAATTCTGCTCATTGACTGCACCAGCAGAATAGTGAGCGCAGCTCTGGAGTATAATACAGGATGTAACTCAGGATCAGTACAGGATAAGTAATGTAATGTATGTACACAGTGACTGCACCAGCAGAATAGTGAGCGCAGCTCTGGATTATAATACAGGATGTAACTCAGGATCAGTACAGGATAAGTAATGTAATGTATGTACACAGTGACTGTACCAGCAGAATAGTGAGCGCAGCTCTGGAGTATAATACAGGATGTAACTCAGGATCAGTACAGGATAAGTAATGTAATGTATGTACACAGTGACTGTACCAGCAGAATAGTGAGCGCAGCTCTGGAGTATAATACAGGATGTAACTCAGGATCAGTACAGGATAAGTAATGTAATGTATGTACACAGTGACTGCACCAGCAGAATAGTGAGCGCAGCTCTGGAGTATAATACAGGATGTAACTCAGGATCAGTACAGGATAAGTAATGTAATGTATGTACACAGTGACTGTACCAGCAGAATAGTGAGTGCAGCTCTGGAGTATAATACAGGATGTAACTCAGGATCAGTACAGGATAAGTAATGTAATGTATGTACACAGTGACTGTACCAGCAGAATAGTGAGTGCAGCTCTGGAGTATAATACTGGATATAACTCAGGATCGCTACAGGATAAGTAATGTAATGTATGTACACAGTGACTGTACCAGCACAATAGTGAGTTCAGCTCTGGAGTATAATATAGGATGTAACTCAGGATCAGTACAGGATAAGTAATGTAATGTATGTACACAGTGACTGTACCAGCAGAATAGTGAGCGCAGCTCTGGAGTATAATACAGGATGTAACTCAGGATCAGTACAGGATAAGTAATGTAATGTATGTACACAGTGACTGTACCAGCAGAATAGTGAGCGCAGCTCTGGAGTATAATACAGGATGTAACTCAGGATCAGTACAGGATAAGTAATGTAATGTATGTACACAGTGACTGTACCAGCAGAATAGTGAGCGCAGCTCTGGAGTATAATACAGGATGTAACTCAGGATCAGTACAGGATAAGTAATGTAATGTATGTACACAGTGACTGTACCAGCAGAATAGTGAGTGCAGCTCTGGAGTATAATACAGGTTGTAACTCAGGATCAGTACAGGATAAGTAATGTAATGTATGTACACAGTGACTGCACCAGCAGAATAGTGAGTGCAGCTCTGGAGTATAATACAGGAGTAACTCAAGAACAAAACAAAAAACCCCCCCAAACCCTACAGGATAAGTAATGTAATGTATGTACACAGTGACTGTACCAGCAGAATAGTGAGCGCAGCTCTGGAGTATAATACAGGATATAACTCAGGATCAGTACAGGATAAGTAATGTAATGTATGTACACAGTGACTGCACCAGCAGAATAGTGAGTGCAGCTCTGGAGTATAATACAGGATAAGTAATGTAATGTATGTACACAGTGACTGTACCAGCAGAATAGTGAGCGCAGCTCTGGAGTATAATACAGGATATAACTCAGGATCAGTACAGGATAAGTAATGTAATGTATGTACACAGTGACTGCACCAGCAGAGCGGTATATGTGTATATGACCACAGTTTCCATTTCTCATTGAGGTGCATTGCTGCGGATTAGGGTGACAGCTGACATTTAGTGCAGTGCAGGGAGGAGTGGGTTAATGTCCGGGGGTGCAGGGTGAGAGGTGCCAGGCTTCTCTTTGTGCTCCTGAACTGCTGAATAAACTGTGAGTCACATTCCTGGAGATCTCCCCGCTCACACTTAGCTTCCTTTACACCCAGAGATTAATCCATCTGGAGGAGTGGGCTTCCAGGGGTGGGGGGCAATGATCCTGCACTCCACTGAGCACTCAAGAGGGGCCATTCATACTGCAGAATAGTAAGTGCACGCTCTGTCGCCTCATCACTAGTGCCAGTGGAGCCACCAAGAGCCTGAGGACTGACAACCCAAAAATAAAACACATATAAACCAGTGATAATTAGTAGTGTTAGGAGGGGGTGGCCAGTGTTAGGAGGGGTGTGGCCAGTATTAGGAGGGTGTGGCCAGTGTTAGGAGGGGGTGGCCAGTGTTAGGAGGGGGTGGCCAGGGTTAGGAGGGGGTGGCCAGGGTTAGGAGGGGGTGGCCAGGGTTAGGAGGGGGTGGCCAGGGTTAGGAGGGGGTGGCCAGTGTTAGGAGGGGGTGGCCAGTATTAGGAGGGGGGTGGCCAGTGTTAGGAGGGGATGGCCAGTATTGGGGGGGGGGTCTGACCTAGGGGTCATTGGTCCAGGGTAATGTACACTGTTATTTCTTCAGACCCCTGTTTATTTGCCTGGTGTCCTGTGTTATTACACTGATGTTATCTCCCTCCATTATCAGATGGGGGGGCAGAGACCTGTTTGTTTTCTCACCAGCCGGGTGTCATCACTTTGACAACAGAACAACAAAGTGTCACCTGGGTGGGCACCAAAATGCAAACGTATTCATACCACCAAATTGTATTGTATCATTATCCCAGAATATGGAATATGTACCTGAAAATCCTTGGGACTACAGATTCCAGCATGTCCTGCCCCTATACAATGTACACTACAAGACCTGACAGCAGGAGATACCTTGGTGGTTTTATAGAATATGGGCCCTGAACAAGACATAAAGTGACCAAAAACCCCTACAGTACCTAAATAACACCTCTATACAAAATCAATGTAATACCGCCATAAAATACATAAATAACACCTCCATATAATATCACAATAATACCGCCATAAAATACATAAATAACACCTCCACACAATATCACAATAATACCACCATAAAATATCAAAATAACACCTGCATATAATATCACAATAATACCTCCATACAATACATAAATAACACCTCCATACAATATTAAACTAATACTGCCATATAATACATAAATAACACCTCCATACAATAATAAACTACTATCACTATATAATAACTAAATAACCTCCAAACAATATCAAAACAATATGCCATACATGACCTAAATAAAACCTCCATACAATATGAAAATAATAACGCCATACAATAGCTAAATAATACTGCCACACAAAACCTAAAAAAACATTTCCATACAGTATCCAAATAATATCACCACATGCTACAATATCCAAATAATACTTCCATACTGTTTCATTGCAATGACTGGACTGCCCACATAATACTGCCATACAATGTATGTAAGTTTTGCCATCCTGAAGCTTCAATACCAAACTTCATCTCTGGTCTCTGTAGAACCAGATAAGTGGCCATATTAGAGGCCACTCAGCTTTTCCAGAAACAGATAACAGATTACCTGACAACTGATGACTCTGGGATGGTTGGAAAAGCATTATAAGAAGTATTTAGGGTGACCCCATTCCTAACATTAAAAGGGGTGAAATTCTAATGACCCCCACACAGCCCCAGCAGTGAGCTCTCAATGTGTCACATCCGCCACCTCCACCTGCCAGTGCTGCTGCTGGTCTGGAACCAATCACTAGTGACTGAGAGGCTGCAGGGGAATTTACTAATGGGGTGCCCAGAGTCTCATACACGTTACACCCCCCTCATCCCAGGAGCTGTCACACTCTCTTCCTGTCTAGTAAAACCCCATCACATTAACCAGTGATAATGAGGATAACAATCCCTGAGCTGCGGGATCCGGATGAGAGCGAGAGCGCCACCACTGAACACCTGCTGTGTGAATGCTGAAATCATATAAGAGCGCCCATCTTATATACTGACTGATCAGCTTGACTAAAGTCTTTTATGGGGTCCCTGCAATTAACACTTTTTATAAAAATATAATTTTTATAATTTTTCCCCCTATGTACAAGAATATAACTACTATAATACTGCCCCCTATGTACAAGAATATAACTACTATAATACTGCTCCTATGTACAAGAATATAACTACTATAATACTGCCCCTATGTACAAGAATATAACTACTATAATATTACCCCTATGTACAAGAAACTAACTACTATAATACTGACCCTATGTACAACAATATAACTACTATAATACTACCTCCTATGTACAAGAATATAACTGCTATAATACTGCCCCTATGTACAAGAATATAACTACTATAATACTACTCCTATGTACAAGAATATAACTACTATAATACTGCCCCCATGTACAAGAATATAACTACTATAGTACTGCTCCTATGTACAAGAATATAACTACTATAATACTGCCCCCTATGTACAATAATATAACTACTATAATACTACCTCCTATGTACAAGAATATAACTACTATATACCTGCCCCTATGTACAATAATATAACTACTATAATACTTCTCCTATGTACAAGAATATAACTACTATAATACTACCCCTATGTACAAGAATATAACTACTATAATACTGCCCCTATGTACAATAATATAACTACTATAATACTGCCCCTATGTACAAGAATATAACTACTATAATACTGCCCCCTATGTACAAGAATATAACTACTATAATACTACCCCTATGTACAAGAATCTAACTACTATAATACTGCCCCCTATGTACAAGAATATAACTACTATAATATTCCTCCTATGTACAAGAATATAACTACTATAATACTGCCCCTATGTACAAGAATATAACTACTATAATACTGCCCCTATGTACAAGAATATAACTACTATAATACTGCTCCTATGTACAAGAATATAACTACTATAGTACTGCTCCTATGTACAAGAATATAACTACTATAATACTGCCTCCTATGTACAAGAATATAACTACTATAATACTAGCTCCTATGTACAAGAATATAACTACTATAATACTGCCCCTATGTACAAGAATATAACTACTATAATACTACCCCCTATGTACAAGAATATAACTACTATAATACTGCCTCCTATGTACAAGAATATAACTACTATAATACTGCCCCTATGTACAATAATATAACTACTATAATACTGCCCCTATGTACAAGAATATAACTACTATAATATTGCCCCCTATATACAAGAATATAACTACTATAATGCTACTCCTATGTACAAGAATATAACTACTATAATATTGCCCCCTATGTACAAGAATATAACTACTATAATATTGCTCCTATGTACAATAATAAAACTACTATATCTCCCCGTACAAGAATATAACTACATAAACCCCCAAAAATAACCCAATAAATAATACTGCTCCTATGTACAAGAATATAACTACTATAATACTGCTCCTATGTACAAGAATATAACTACTATAATACTGCTCCTATGTACAAGAATATAACTACTATAATACTGCCTCCTATGTACAAGAATATAACTACTATAATACTACCTCCTATGTACAAGAATATAACTACTATAATACTGCTCCTATGTACAAGAATATAACTACTATAATACTACCTCCTATGTACAAGAATATAACTACTATAATACTACCACCTATGTACAAGAATATAACTACTATAATACTGCTCCTATATACAAGAATATAACTACTATAATACTGCTCCTATGTACAAGAATATAACTACTATAATACTGCCTCCTATGTACAAGAATATAACTACTATAATACTACCTCCTATGTACAAGAATATAACTACTATAATACTGCCCCCTATATACAAGAATATAACTACTATAATACTGCTCCTATGTACAAGAATATAACTACTATAATACTACTGCTATGTACAAGAATATAACTACTATAATACTGCCCCCTATGTACAAGAATATAACTACTATAATACTGCTCCTATGTACAAGAATATAACTACTATAATACTGTTCCTATGTACAAGAATATAACTACTATAATACTGCCCCCTATGTACAAGAATATAACTACTATAATACTACTCCTATGTACAAGAATATAACTACTATAATACTGCTCCTATGTACACGAATATAACTACTATAATACTGCTCCTATGTACAAGAATATAACTACTATAATACTGCTCCTATGTACAAGAATATAACTACTATAATACTGCTTCTATGTACAAGAATATAACTATTATAATACTACTCCTATGTACAAGAATATAACTACTATAATACTGCTCCTATGTACAAGAATATAACTACTATAATACTACTATGTACAAGAATATAACTACTATAATACTACTGCTATGTACAAGAATATAACTACTATAATACTGCTCCTATGTACAAGAATATAACTACTATAATACTACTCCTATGTACAAGAATATAACTACTATAATACTGCTCCTATGTACAAGAATATAACTACTATAATACTACTGCTATGTACAAGAATATAACTACTATAATACTGCTCCTATGTACAAGAATATAACTACTATAATACTGCTCCTATGTACAAGAATATAACTACTATAATACTGCTCCTATGTACAAGAATATAACTACTATAATACTACCTCCTATGTACAAGAATATAACTACTATAATACTGCTCCTATGTACAAGAATATAACTACTATAATACTGCTCCTATGTACAAGAATATAACTACTATAATACTGCCTCCTATGTACAAGAATATAACTACTATAATACACCTCCTATGTACAAGAATATAACTACATAAACCCCTCCTATGTACAAGAATATAACTACTATAATACTACTACTATGTACAAGAATATAACTACTATAATACTGCCCCCTATGTACAAGAATATAACTACTATAATACTGCCCCCTATGTACAAGAATATAACTACTATAATACTGCCCCCTATGTACAAGAATATAACTACTATAATACTACCTCCTATATACAAGAATATAACTACTATAATACTACCTCCTATGTACAAGAATATAACTACTATAATACTACTCCTATGTACAAGAATATAACTACTATTATAGTGCCCTCGGTTGTGGGGCTATCCAGAGCTTGTGACTGTACATCTGCCCTGATGGGGTTAAGCAGATTAGTACTAGATGGCGGTTTGTTATCTCACCCACCGGCTGTGCCCTGTGCCAGCTGCTGGTGTGTCTCACCCATGCAGAGCGCTTGTAGACGCCAGCGCACATTGCTTCAATTTGTTGAGCATTCCTAAGCTGTGATAGAATGGGGGATCACACAGAGACGCTCCCCTCGCCCCCCCAGCCCTGTAACCTGCATAAAGTGATATTTATTACACATACTGAAATGTTTAACCTGCCTGAGAGCGGCCATAAAGGAAATCAGGATCAGGCCTAATAGAGAGAAGGGCCCCGCTGCTAATGTCCCCGGGCCCCATAAATCTCACTTTCTACAGGAAGGAGACAGAGCGTTCCCTGTTCATGAAATCCTAATGTATTCCTCGTATCCCGCCCTAAAACAGCGCTGACACACAGGAACAGAAACAAGGCTGGGCGTAAGATTTATTAAACTGGGCAAAGTCAATGACAAGACGCATTAGGTGGAGTTTAATTTCTTTATATACATGGCCATATAATGCTGCTCTATAGACAGGAGACGCTGAGATGTAGCAGAGCTGAGCTTGTTACATGCCACATTGCCAGGATTGCTAGATGGCACAGAGCCGAGTTTGTTACATGCAGCAGAGTCAATTATATTAGATTCTGTAGTGCTATGGTTGTTACGTGCATCAGAGATGAGTCTGTTAGATGCAGCAGAGCCGAGTTTACTTACAGTGGCACAACTCGTGGTGATGCGTTCTTACATGGGACTGCAGGAGAGTTTACAAGGTATAGTGAACTCACACACTCGACTCTGCTGCATCTTTTCATATATGCACATATACAGATATTTCCTAGTTGAATCTGCTTCTGTTATTCCAAGTATCACAGGAAGTGTCACCCAGCTTTTCCAGGCTCCTGACCGGGCCCCTGTTTATCAGGGACATCTCTACAGGAATTTGCATTCCATCCAGTCTTCTACATACAGCTGCAGGGCAGATGCCGGTGTCACAAGGGTTAAATAACCGTGCCCAGATTTATAACTGCCCCCCCATTTACCCCATACATCACTGTCATGGAGGCAAAAAGAGATTTTGGTGTCTTGCTGGGCCCGAGTGACCATGTATATAGGGGCCCCCCTCCCCCCCTGCATGGGCCGGTGAGAGCCCCTCGGCTCTGAATGCCCCTACACGCTGGGGGGATCCGCATTAACCAGCTGACTGATAACCGTATAAAATTGGTTTAGGAACTGAAGCGACCCCCTACCCCCTGCCCGCAGCCCTCCTATCCCCCGCCGGCCCCGGGCCCCGGCCTCATTCAGGCTTTAATTGATTATACGTGAAACTGTGACAGGAAATAAGATGACATTAAATAGAGAAGAATCCCCTCCTGGGGTCTGCGAATAAGCCCCTCGCCATTCAGCGCCCCTATAGATTAGAGCGTGAAGGGGCCAGTGAAGAGCTCGGGATTCCGACATCCCCAGTCATCAAAACAGCGGCGTTCCCACATCAATATACGCCCATCATTAATAGCGCCCCGGGCCATGAATTCTTTATTCAGGTCCCTAAATCACACACAGGGGGGCACATACTTATTCTGTGTTGTGTGAACATCGCGGAGATGGACAGGGTAGAAGTTTACATGGAGGATCGAAGATAGTGAAGAACGGAGCATCAAATATTGCGAATTATCAGAATACCGGAAATGAGACCTGAAGTGGAGGGGAGGTAGAAGGTGTATATACAGTACAGACCAAAAGTTTGGACGCACCTTCTCATTCCAAGAGTTTTCTGTATTTTCATGACTATAAAAATTGTAGATTCACACTGAAGGCATCAAAACTATGAATTACCACATGTGGAATTATATACTTAACAAGAAAGTGTGAAACAACTGAAAATATGTCTTATATTCTAGGTTCTTCAAAGTAGCCACCTTTTGCTTTGATTACTGCTTTGTACATTCTTGGCATTCTCTTGATGAGCTTCAAGAGGTAGTCACCTGAAATGGTCTTCCAACAGTCTTGAAGGAGTTCCCAGAGATGCTTAGCACTTGTTGGCCCTTTTGCCTTCACTCTGCGGTCCAGCTCACCCCAAACCATCTGGATTGGGTTCAGGTCTGGTGACTGTGGAGGCCAGGTCATCTGGTGTAGCACCCCATCACTCTCCTTCTTGGTCACATAGCCCTTACACAGTCTGGAGGTGTGTTTGGGGTCATTGTCCTGTTGAAAAATAAATGATGGTCCAACTAAATGCAAACCGGATGGAATAGCATGCCACTGCAAGATGCTGTGGTAACCATGCTGGTTCAGTATTCCTTCAATTTTGAATAAATCCCCAACAGTGTCACCAGCAAAGCCCCCCCACACCATCACACCTCCTCCTCCATGCTTCACGGTGGGAACCAGGCATGTAGAGTCCATTCGGTCACCTTTTCTGCGTCGCACAAAGACACGGTGGTTGGAACCAAAGATCTCAAATTTGGACTCATCAGAGCAAAGCCCAGATTTCCACAGGTCTAATGTCCATTCCTTGTGTTCTTCTTGTGCTTGTTGCCTGTCCTTAGCAGTGGTTTCCTAGCAGCTATTTTACCATGAAGGCCTGCTGCACACAGTCTCCTCTTAACAGTTGTTGTAGAGATGTGTCTGCTGCTAGAACTCTGTGTGGCATTGACCTGGTCTCTAATCTGAGCTGCTGTTAACCTGCGATTTCTGAGGCTGGTGACTCGGATGAACTTATCCTCCGCAGCAGAGGTGACTCTTGGTCTTCCTTTGCTGGGGCGGTCCTCATGTGAGCCAGTTTCTTTGTAGCGCTTGATGGTTTTGGCCACTGCACTTGGGGACACTTTCAAAGTTTTCCCAATTTTTCGGACTGACTGACCTTCATTTCTTAAAGTAATGATGGCCTCTCATTTTTCTTTGCTTAGCTGCTTCTTTCTTGCCATAATACAAATTCTAACACTCCATTCAGTAGGACTATCAGCTGTGTATCCACCTGACTTCTGAACAACACAACTGATGGTCCCAACCCCATTTATAAGGCAAGAAATCCCACTTATTAAACCTGACAGGGCACACCTGTGAAGTGAAAACCATTTCAGGTGACTAACTCTTGAAGCTCATCAAGAGAATGCCAAGAGTGTGCAAAGCAGTAATCAAAGCAAAAGGTGGCTACTTTGAAGAACCTAGAATATAAGACATATTTTCAATTGTTTCACACTTTTTTGTTAAGTATATAATTCCACATGTGTTAATTCATAGTTTTGATGCCTTCAGTGTGAATCTACAATTTTTATAGTCATGAAAATACAGAAAACTCTTGGAATGAGAAGGTGTGTCCAAACTTTTGGTCTGTACTGTATATATACATATATATATATATATATATATATATATATATATATATATAGAGGCTGCAGACACCGGGGCTCTAGGACACTTCAGGAGCCGCGTCCTCTGTGGCCGACTATTTACCCCATTGGTCACATTTTCATACATTACATATAGAATCCAGCATTAACACTGAAGGAACAGTGGAGGAGAACACCTCGGGCATTGTTAAGACTCCTCCACATCCTGACCCTGGAGGGAAGAGTTAATTATTTCTATAGCACTGAGGTCTTTAAAAACCCCTCAATACCTTCTCTGAAGTATAACACAAAAACCACCAGGGAGCAATAGAGATCCTACCCCTCACTCCATCCTCTGTACATATCCATCCAGCCATAGAAGAGATGACAAACTATAGACCATTGTACAGTGTACAGTGAGCAGATCAGCACCAAGTGGTCATCTATGGTAATGCAGCATTACTTATCAGGCTGACCCAGAATCTCTACAGAGGAACTGCAGCAGGTTAGTGGGTTATCTAGGTCGTCCCCTTTTCTACTGTCTCTGAGCCAGAACTAGCCCCCTGTGACAAAGTAACTCCAACTGCGGTCTGGGGCTTCGGGAACATACTATTGGCACGGGAGATGGCCTCTACCTGTACATCATGGAATTTAGCATCAGTCTCTCGTCGTATAAAATCCTGCATAGTCACAGTTAAACTGCCATCACGTATCCCCAGGACAAACTGGTCACGGAGAGTCCGATCAGGGTTACAGAAGGCTGGCGAGCCCCCTCTTTCCTTCACTTGAATATCTCGGAGCAGTTCTTGTAGGGCATTTGCATATTGGGGAAGGCTTTCATTCTCCTGTTGTACCCTCTGGAAGAACCGAGCCTGCAGAGACCCCAGCAATGCAGTTTCTCCATAAATGGTTTCTAGAATCTGGACTACTTGCTCAAATGTCTGCCTTTGTTCAAATGGCCTCAATATCACCGTGGTCTTAGCATCCCCTTGTAATGTCAATATTGCTAGCTCTACTAGTACTTCTGGTGCGGTCTGGTACATTCGCTGTATCATTCGTATCTGTTCCACCCACATACTCACTGACATATTATTGCCATCAAATTTAGCTAACTGACTCATTATAGCCCCTGCTGGCATTCTTCCTCCAGCACCATTCTCCCGAACGGGTGCGTCACCGTCCATTCTGGTAAGCGGATCCTGCCGACTACGCCAATTTGTGAACCGAGAGCAAGGCAGGTGGTTTGGTCTCCGCAACCAGAAATGAACGCACACGCGGTAGTTCAAGAAAAGAATATATATTTACTATAAGTTAATAAAGACTATTTGAAGGTAAAATGACAGGGATAAAGACAAGCAAAATATACAATATAGCATGAACAATTTCAAGGCAAATTCTGCAATGGTTTCTACTTTTACTCTGTCCAATTCTGCAGTATGGACACTGAATGAACAATATACTCAAAACTATCCCTAACTGACCCTGACATCACATTTGGGTGCACCCCCTTTTCCCCAGTGGTCCAGGTGGACCGCTTACAGTCCGTAGAAGCGCGCGGTGGGGCCCAAAGTCGTTCCTTTTCTTTTATAGTGAAGCGTCCTCTCCTAACTGTTATCAGGATCTTGGGAGAAATGAAGTCCTCTTTAACAGGGAAACCCAATGAATGCAATGTAATCCAACAGCAGATTCCACTCAGCACACTGACAGTCCTGCCGAATCCATACACTGAGCTGGGATGTAAGCCGGGATTTAGCAGGTGCTGTTCAGTACATCAACAGCACTGCGAGTCTCTATCTGTGGTATCCATATACACAGTCACAATGTCAGTCTCACTGATCAGCCACTGAGCACAGTTCCTTTCACGTGGACTCACTAGTCCTGTTGTCTCTTTACACTCTGTTTGTCTCTGGACCAAGATACAGCTTAGCTGTACAGAAAAATATCCACACCAGTTCAATACAACACTTGCTAAGATGGCTGCTGCTCTCTGTCTCGTCACTTCCTGCTTCTCTGCTCACATTCTGTCTGCAGAACAGGCAAGCTGACATAAAAGGGGGGGGGGGGAGTCACTCCAGCATCATGTCACAATTACAATGGCTGCTGTCTTAAAGGAACAGAATCACAGAAATACATTCAACATTAACAGTTTATACAGACAAATGAAGCTTAGGACAACATTGGCTGTCTCTTACAGGAGCCATAACCTGTGCCCGGAGAGAGGCCGGGTATAGTGCCAGGTAATAGGAGCCATAACCTGTGCCAGGAGAGGTGCCGGGTATAGTGCCAGGTAATAGGAGCCATAACCTGTGCCAGGAGAGAGGCCTGGTATAGTGCCAGGTAATAGGAGCTATAACCTGTGCCAGGAGAGGGGCCGGGTATAGTGCCAGGTAATAGGAGCCATAACCTGTGCCAGGAGAGAGGCCGGGTATAGTGCCAGGTAATAGGAGCCATAACCTGTGCCCGGAGAGAGGCCGGGTATAGTGCCAGGTAATAGGAGCCATAACCTGTGCCAGGAGAGGGGCCGGGTATAGTGCCAGGTAATAGGAGCCATAACCTGTGCCAGGAGAGAGGCCTGGTATAGTGCCAGGTAATAGGAGCCATAACCTGTGCCAGGAGAGAGGCCGGGTATAGTGACAGGTAATAGGAGCCATAACCTGTGCCAGGAGAGAGGGCGGGTATAGTGCCAGGTAATAGGAGCCATAACCTGTACCAGGAGAGGTGCCAGGTATAGTGCCAGGTAATAGGAGTCATAACCTGTGGAAGGAGAGGAGCCGGGTATAGTGCCAGGTAATAGGAGCCATAACCTGTGCCAGGAGAGAGGCCTGGTATAGTGCCAGGTAATAGGAGCCATAACCTGTGCCAGGAGAGAGGCCGGGTATAGTGCCAGGTAATAGGAGCCATAACCTGTGCCAGGAGAGAGGCCGGGTATAGTGCCAGGTAATAGGAGCCATAACCTGTGCCAGGAGAGAGGCCGGGTATAGTGCCAGGTAATAGGAGCCATAACCTGTGCCAGGAGAGAGGCCGGGTATAGTGCCAGGTAATAGGAGCCATAACCTGTGCCAGGAGAGGAGAGGCCGGGTATAGTGCCAGGTAATAGGAGCCATAACCTGTGCCAGGAGAGAGGCCGGGTATAGTGCCAGGTAATAGGAGCCATAACCTGTGCCAGGAGAGAGGCCGGGTATAGTGCCAGGTAATAGGAGCCATAACCTGTGCCAGGAGAGAGGCCGGGTATAGTGCCAGGTAATAGGAGCCATAACCTGTGCCAGGAGAGAGGCCGGGTATAGTGCCAGGTAATAGGAGCCATAACCTGTGCCAGGAGAGAGGCCGGGTATAGTGCCAGGTAATAGGAGCCATAACCTGTGCCAGGAGAGAGGCCGGGTATAGTGCCAGGTAATAGGAGCCATAACCTGTGCCAGGAGAGAGGCCGGGTATAGTGCCAGGTAATAGGAGCCATAACCTGTGCCAGGAGAGAGGCCGGGTATAGTGCCAGGTAATAGGAGCCATAACCTGTGCCAGGAGAGAGGCCGGGTATAGTGCCAGGTAATAGGAGCCATAACCTGTGCCAGGAGAGAGGCCGGGTATAGTGCCAGGTAATAGGAGCCATAACCTGTGCCAGGAGAGAGGCCGGGTATAGTGCCAGGTAATAGGAGCCATAACCTGTGCCAGGAGAGAGGCCGGGTATAGTGCCAGGTAATAGGAGCCATAACCTGTGCCAGGAGAGAGGCCGGGTATAGTGCCAGGTAATAGGAGCCATAACCTGTGCCAGGAGAGAGGCCGGGTATAGTGCCAGGTAATAGGAGCCATAACCTGTGCCAGGAGAGAGGCCGGGTATAGTGCCAGGTAATAGGAGCCATAACCTGTGCCAGGAGAGCGGCCGGGTATAGTGCCAGGTAATAGGAGCCATAACCTGTGCCAGGAGAGAGGCCGGGTATAGTGCCAGGTAATAGGAGCCATAACCTGTGCCAGGAGAGGGCCGGGTATAGTGCCAGGTAATAGGAGCCATAACCTGTGCCAGGAGAGGGGCCGGGTATAGTGCCAGGTAATAGGAGCCATAACCTGTGCCAGGAGAGAGGCCAGGTATAGTGCCCGGTAATAGGAGCCATAACCTGTGCCAGGAGAGAGGCCGGGTATAGTGCCAGGTAATAGGAGCCATAACCTGTGCCAGGAGAGAGGCCGGGCATAGTGCCAGGTAATAGGAGCCATAACCTGTGGCAGGAGAGGAGCCGGGTATAGTGCCAGGTAATAGGAGCCATAACCTGTGCCAGGAGAGGGGCCGGGTATAGTGCCAGGTAATAGGAGCCATAACCTGTGCCAGGAGAGAGGCCGGGTATAGTGCCAGGTAATAGGAGCCATAACCTGTGCCGGGAGAGGAGCCGGGTATAGTGCCAAGTAATAGGAGCCATAACCTGTGCCAGGAGAGGTGCCGGGTATAGTGCCAGGTAATAGGAGCCATAACCTGTGCCAGGAGAGAGGCCAGGTATAGTGCCCGGTAATAGGATCCATAACCTGTGCCAGGAGAGAGGCCGGGTATAGTGCCAGGTAATAGGAGCCAAACCGGCCAGAGAGGCCACGGCCAAGCCAGGAGGAGCCAAACCAGGAGAGGAGCCGGGCATAGTGCCAGGTAATAGGAGCCATAACCTGTGCCAGGAGAGAGGCCGGGTATAGTGCCAGGTAATAGGAGCCATAACCTGTGCCAGGAGAGAGGCCGGGTCATAGTGCCAGGTAATAGGAGCCATAACCTGTGCCAGGAGAGGGGCCGGGCATAGTGCCAGGTAATAGGAGCCATAACCTGTGCCAGGAGAGAGGCCGGGTATAGTGCCAGGTAATAGGAGCCATAACCTGTGCCAGGAGAGGGGCCGGGTATAGTGCCAGGTAATAGGAGCCATAACCTGTGCCAGGAGAGAGGCCGGGTATAGTGCCAGGTAATAGGAGCCATAACCTGTGCCAGGAGAGAGGCCGGGTATAGTGCCAGGTAATAGGAGCCATAACCTGTGCCAGGAGAGGGGCCGGGTATAGTGCCAGGTAATAGGAGCCATAACCTGTGCCAGGAGAGAGGCCGGGTATAGTGCCAGGTAATAGGAGCCATAACCTGTGCCAGGAGAGGGGCCGGGTATAGTGCCAGGTAATAGGAGCCATAACCTGTGCCAGGAGAGGGGCCGGGTATAGTGCCAGGTAATAGGAGCCATAACCTGTGCCAGGAGAGAGGCCGGGTATAGTGCCAGGTAATAGGAGCCATAACCTGTGCCAGGAGAGGGCCGGGTATAGTGCCAGGTAATAGGAGCCATAACCTGTGCCAGGAGAGGGGCCGGGTATAGTGCCAGGTAATAGGAGCCATAACCTGTGCCAGGAGAGAGGCCGGGTATAGTGCCAGGTAATAGGAGCCATAACCTGTGCCAGGAGAGAGGCCGGGTATAGTGCCAGGTAATAGGAGCCATAACCTGTGCCAGGAGAGAGGCCGGGTATAGTGCCAGGTAATAGGAGCCATAACCTGTGCCAGGAGAGGTGCCGGGTATAGTGCCAGGTAATAGGAGCCATAACCTGTGGAAGGAGAGGAGCCGGGTATAGTGCCAGGTAATAGGAGCCATAACCTGTGCCAGGAGAGAGGCCGGGTATAGTGCCAGGTAATAGGAGCCATAACCTGTGCCAGGAGAGAGGCCGGGTATAGTGCCAGGTAATAGGAGCCATAACCTGTGCCAGGAGAGAGGCCGGGTATAGTGCCAGGTAATAGGAGCCATAACCTGTGCCAGGAGAGAGGCCGGGTATAGTGCCAGGTAATAGGAGCCATAACCTGTGCCAGGAGAGAGGCCGGGTATAGTGCCAGGTAATAGGAGCCATAACCTGTGCCAGGAGAGAGGCCGGTATAGTGCCAGGTAATAGGAGCCATAACCTGTGCCAGGAGAGAGGCCGGGTATAGTGCCAGGTAATAGGAGCCATAACCTGTGCCAGGAGAGAGGCCGGGTATAGTGCCAGGTAATAGGAGCCATAACCTGTGCCAGGAGAGAGGCCGGGTATAGTGCCAGGTAATAGGAGCCATAACCTGTGCCAGGAGAGAGGCCGGGTATAGTGCCAGGTAATAGGAGCCATAACCTGTGCCAGGAGAGAGGCCGGGTATAGTGCCAGGTAATAGGAGCCATAACCTGTGCCAGGAGAGGTGCCAGGTATAGTGCCAGGTAATAGGAGCCATAACCTGTGGCAGGAGAGGAGCCGGGTATAGTGCCAGGTAATAGGAGCCATAACCTGTGCCAGGAGAGAGGCCTGGTATAGTGCCAGGTAATAGGAGCCATAACCTGTGCCAGGAGAGAGGCCGGGTATAGTGCCAGGTAATAGGAGCCATAACCTGTGCCAGGAGAGAGGCCGGGTATAGTGCCAGGTAATAGGAGCCATAACCTGTGCCAGGAGAGGTGCCAGGTATAGTGCCAGGTAATAGGAGCCATAACCTGTGCCAGGAGAGGTGCCAGGTATAGTGCCAGGTAATAGGAGCCATAACCTGTGCCAGGAGAGAGGCCGGGTATAGTGCCAGGTAATAGGAGCCATAACCTGTGCCAGGAGAGGGCAGGAAAGGAGCCATAACCTGTGCCGGGAGAGAGGCCGGGTATAGTGCCAAGTAATAGGAGCCATAACCTGTGCCAGGAGAGGTGCCGGGTATAGTGCCAGGTAATAGGAGCCATAACCTGTGCCAGGAGAGAGGCCAGGTATAGTGCCCGGTAATAGGATCCATAACCTGTGCCAGGAGAGAGGCCGGGTATAGTGAAAGGTAATAGGAGCCATAACCTGTGCCAGGAGAGAGGACGGGCATAGTGCCAGGTAATAGGAGCCATAACCTGTGGAAGGAGAGAAGCCGGGTATAGTGCCAGGTGATAGGAGCCATAACCTGTGCCAGGAGAGAGGCCGGGTATAGTGCCAGGTAATAGAAGCCATAACCTGTGCCAGGAGAGAGGCCGGGTATAGTGCCAGGTAATAGGAGCCATAACCTGTGCCAGGAGAGGTGCGGGGCATAGTGCCAGGTAATAGGAGCCATAACCTGTGCCAGGAGAGAGGCCGGGTATAGTGCCAGGTAATAGGAGCTATAACCTGTGCCAGGAGAGGGGCCGGGTATAGTGCCAGGTAATAGGAGCCATAACCTGTGCCAGGAGAGAGGCCGGGTATAGTGCCAGGTAATAGGAGCCATAACCTGTGCCCGGAGAGAGGCCGGGTATAGTGCCAGGTAATAGGAGCCATAACCTGTGCCAGGAGAGGTGCCGGGTATAGTGCCAGGTAATAGGAGCCATAACCTGTGCCAGGAGAGGGGCCTGGTATAGTGCCAGGTAATAGGAGCTATAACCTGTGCCAGGAGAGGGGCCGGGTATAGTGCCAGGTAATAGGAGCCATAACCTGTGCCAGGAGAGAGGCCGGGTATAGTGCCAGGTAATAGGAGCCATAACCTGTGCCCGGAGAGAGGCCGGGTATAGTGCCAGGTAATAGGAGCCATAACCTGTGCCAGGAGAGGGGCCGGGTATAGTGCCAGGTAATAGGAGCCATAACCTGTGCCAGGAGAGAGGCCTGGTATAGTGCCAGGTAATAGGAGCCATAACCTGTGCCAGGAGAGAGGCCGGGTATAGTGACAGGTAATAGGAGCCATAACCTGTGCCAGGAGAGAGGGCGGGTATAGTGCCAGGTAATAGGAGCCATAACCTGTACCAGGAGAGGTGCCAGGTATAGTGCCAGGTAATAGGAGCCATAACCTGTGGAAGGAGAGGAGCCGGGTATAGTGCCAGGTAATAGGAGCCATAACCTGTGCCAGGAGAGAGGCCGGGTATAGTGCCAGGTAATAGGAGCCATAACCTGTGCCAGGAGAGAGGCCGGGTATAGTGCCAGGTAATAGGAGCCATAACCTGTGCCAGGAGAGAGGCCCGGGTATAGTGCCAGGTAATAGGAGCCATAACCTGTGCCAGGAGAGAGGCCGGGTAAAGTGCCAGGTAATAGGAGCCATAACCTGTGCCAGGAGAGGGGGGGAAGGCCAGGTAATAGGAGCCATAACCTGTGCCAGGAGAGAGGCCGGGTATAGTGCCAGGTAATAGGAGCCATAACCTGTGCCAGGAGAGAGGCCGGGTATAGTGCCAGGTAATAGGAGCCATAACCTGTGCCAGGAGAGGGGCCAGGTATAGTGCCAGGTAATAGGAGCCATAACCTGTGCCAGGAGAGAGGCCGGGTATAGTGCCAGGTAATAGGAGCCATAACCTGTGCCAGGAGAGAGGCCGGGTATCAGTGCCAGGTAATAGGAGCCATAACCTGTGCCAGGAGAGAGGTGGGGCATAGTGCCAGGTAATAGGAGCCATAACCTGTGCCAGAAGAGGAGGCCGGGTATAGTGCCAGGTAATAGGAGCCATAACCTGTGCCAGGAGAGGTGCCGGGTATAGTGCCAGGTAATAGGAGCCATAACCTGTGCCAGGAGAGAGGCCAGGTATAGTGCCCGGTGATAGGATCCATAACCTGTGCCAGGAGAGAGGCCGGGTATAGTGCAAGGTAATAGGAGCCATAACCTGTGCCAGGAGAGGAGGCCGGGCCCTGCCGGGGGCATAGTGCCAGGTAATAGGAGCCATAACCTGTGCCAGGAGAGAGGCCGGGCATAGTGCCAGGTAATAGGAGCCATAACCTGTGGAAGGAGAGGAGCCGGGTATAGTGCCAGGTAATAGGAGCCATAACCTGTGCCAGGTGAGGGGCCGGGTATAGTGCCAGGTAATAGGAGCCATAACTTGTGCCAGGAGAGAGGCCGGGTATAGTGACAGGTAATAGGAGGCATAACCTGTGCCGGGAGAGGAGCCGGGTATAGTGCCAAGTAATAGGAGCCATAACCTGTGCCAGGAGAGGTGCCGGGTATAGTGCCAGGTAATAGGAGCCATAACCTGTGCCAGGAGAGAGGCCAGGTATAGTGCCCGGTAATAGGATCCATAACCTGTGCCAGGAGAGAGGCCGGGTATAGTGAAAGGTAATAGGAGCCATAACCTGTGCCAGGAGAGAGGACGGGCATAGTGCCAGGTAATAGGAGCCATAACCTGTGGAAGGAGAGGAGCCGGGTATAGTGCCAGGTGATAGGAGCCATAACCTGTGCCAGGAGAGAGGCCGGGTATAGTGCCAGGTAATAGGAGCCATAACCTGTGCCAGGAGAGAGGCCGGGTATAGTGCCAGGTAATAGGAGCCATAACCTGTGCCAGGAGAGGTGCGGGGCATAGTGCCAGGTAATAGGAGCCATAACCTGTGCCAGGAGAGAGGCCGGGTATAGTGCCAGGTAATAGGAGCTATAACCTGTGCCAGGAGAGGGGCCGGGTATAGTGCCAGGTAATAGGAGCCATAACCTGTGCCAGGAGAGGTGCCGGGTATAGTGCCAGGTAATAGGAGCCATAACCTGTGCCAGGAGAGAGGCCTGGTATAGTGCCAGGTAATAGGAGCTATAACCTGTGCCAGGAGAGAGGCCGGGTATAGTGCCAGGTAATAGGAGCCATAACCTGTGCCCGGAGAGAGGCCGGGTATAGTGCCAGGTAATAGGAGCCATAACCTGTGCCAGGAGAGTGGCCGGATATAGTGCCAGGTAATAGGAGCCCATAACCTGTGCCAGGAGAGGTGTGGGGCAAGTGCCGAGGCCCCCGGATAGTGCCAGGTAATAGGAGCCATAACCTGTGCCAGGAGAGGTGCCAGGTATAGTGCCAGGTAATAGGAGCCATAACCTGTGCCAGGAGAGGTGCCAGGTATAGTGCCAGGTAATGGGAGCCATAACCTGTGCCAGGAGAGGTGCCAGGTATAGTGCCAGGTAATAGGAGCCATAACCTACCACTACAATGACAGACATTGCTCCATAATATTGGCGGCCATTTCCCCATCCACTGATATTTTTGGGGCATCAGTGTCTTTTCCATCGTTGTTGCCCTCGCTATACCTGTGATATCCTGGCGGGGGCGCTCATCATTCTGCATCCTACTGAACCCTCAGAATCCGAAATCAACTCCATATCCTAAAAGTTCAGTCAGTAAGAAGTTGACGTCCCCCTCCCCTCCCCTCCACATTTTCACTTTTTGTCATTACATTTTGTGTTATTTTTGTTTCCCCCTGTGTGCCCCCCCTGGCCGGCCCGGGGGATTGTGGGTAAGGTCCTGTGCTGTGGGGCCTCATTGCTTCCGATTAGTTACGGGATGTCACCTAGATTTATGTGTGACGACTTGGCGATGGGCTGAGGAGGAAGCAGCGAGCGCGGCCACTTCCCTCTGATGCCCCCCTGGGCTGGCTCACACACAGGCCTTGTATGGGGCATTGTACGGAGCCTGAGAATCCCCCCACTATGCTAATGAGCCCCATTGTCTGCCTCTAATCATCTCCCCCATTCTCCTGGCATTAACCCCTCCATGGCCGCAGTGACCAGTCCGGGGTCACATCCCAGGCCCCGCCGCTCCTCCACCAGACACAGCTGTTGATCTTTTCCCAGTTCTGCCGCACCAGTATCCTGACTGGGACCAGTACACTGGGAATTACCAGTACTATGAGGGGGCCATTGACGGTATATATTGGCGTGGTAAATCCAGAATGGCGCAAATTTTCAAGAAAGGGTTAAATTTCACAACCAATGAGAATAAGGGATGGGGAAATTATCTAAGGTGTCAATTGTATGGAATGTTACATAGAATGTAAACTGCAGACTGATACATTGTAACAAACTATCAGGACAGGAGGACGATGAGCGCTGTTAATGTCGTTCGCTCATAGAGGCTGGATCCAACTGCAACAGACCCTCAGCTGTGAGAAGGATTAGGCCCGGATGGTTTCCAGATAGAAAATAGATGTTACATCAACTGGTATACAGTATATATATATATAATAATGATGTATATAACAATACACACATATACCGGTATATATAGGAAGGGTCTGAGCACAAACTACACCCTACAAACACACAGCACAATCATATATATATATATATGTGTGTGTGTAATGCACTATACACATCCCAAGCCCCTGTATACTCTAAACACACATCAAGAGAATTCTATTCAGATACTATAGTTAGTGCAGTACCAGACATGACCAGCAGAGGGAGGGGCAGAATAAACTCACAATCCATGAGGTGATAACTCAGCCAGCTGTTCATATGACAGAGCATTCCTGATAATTATCCCATATAAACAGCAGAATAGTGAGCGCAGCTCTGGAGTATAATACAGGATGTAACTCAGGATCAGTACAGGATAAGTAATGTAATGTATGTACACAGTGACTGTACCAGCAGAATAGTGAGCGCAGCTCTGGAGTATAATACAGGATAAGTAATGTAATGTATGTACACAGTGACTGCACCAGCAGAATAGTGAGTGCAGCTCTGGAGTATAATACAGGATGTAACTCAGGATCAGTACAGGATAAGTAATGTAATGTATGTACACAGTGACTGTGCCAGCAGAATAGTGAGCGCTGCTCTGGTGTATAATACAGGATGTAACTCAGGATCAATACAGGATAAGTAATATATGTACGCAGTGACTGCACCAGCAGAATAGTGAGCGCAGCTCTGGAGTATAATACAGGATGTAACTCAGGATCAGTACAGGATAAGTAATGTAATGTATGTACACAGTGACTGTACCAGCAGAATAGTGAGCGCAGCTCTGGGGCATAATACAGGATATAACTCAGGATCAGTACAGGATAAGTAATGTAATGTATGTACACAGTGACTGCACCAGCAGAATAGTGAGCACAGCTCTGGAGTATAATACAGGATGTAACTCAGGATCAGTACAGGATAAGTAATGTAATGTATGTACACAGTGACTGCACCAGCAGAATAGTGAGCACAGCTCTGGAGTATAATACAGGATGTAACTCAGGATCAGTACAGGATAAGTAATGTAATGTATGTACACAGTGACTGCACCAGCAGAATAGTGAGTGCAGCTCTGGAGTATAATACACGATGTAACTCAGGATCAGTACAGGATAAGTAATGTAATGTATGTACACAGTGACTGCACCAGCAGAATAGTGAGCACAGCTCTGGAGTATAATACACGATGTAACTCAGGATCAGTACAGGATAAGTAATGTAATGTATGTACACAGTGACTGTACCAGCAGAATAGTGAGTGCAGCTCTGGAGTATAATACAGGATAAGTAATTTAATGTATGTACACAGTGACTGTACCAGCAGAATAGTGAGTGCAGCTCTGGAGTATAATACAGGATAAGTAATGTAATGTATGTACACAGTGACTGCACCAGCAGAATAGTGAGCGCAGCTCTGGAGTATAATACAGGATGTAACTCAGGATCAGTACAGGATAAGTAATGTAATGTATGTACACAGTGACTGCACCAGCAGAATAGTGAGCGCAGCTCTGGAGTATAATACAGGATGTAACTCAGGATCAGTACAGGATAAGTAATGTAATGTATGTACACAGTGACTGCACCAGCAGTATAGTGAGCGCAGCTCTGGAGTATAATACAGGATGTAACTCAGGATCAGTACAGGATAAGTAATGTAATGTATGTACACAGTGACTGTACCAGCAGAATAGTGAGCGCAGCTCTGGAGTATAATACAGGATGTAACTCAGGATCAGTACAGGATAAGTAATGTAATGTATGTACATAGTGACTGTACCAGCAGAATAGTGAGCGCAGCTCTGGAGTATAATAAAGGATATAACTCAGGATCAGTACAGGATAAGTAATGTAATGTATGTACACAGTGACTGTACCAGCAGAATAGTGAGTGCAGCTCTGGAGTATAATACAGGATGTAACTCAGGATCAGTACAGGATAAGTAATGTAATGTATGTACACAGTGACTGTACCAGCAGAATAGTGAGCGCAGCTCTGGAGTATAATACAGGATGTAACTCAGGATCAGTACAGGATAAGTAATGTATGTACACAGTGACTGTACCAGCAGAATAGTGAGTGCAGCTCTGGAGTATAATACAGGATGTAACTCAGGATCAGTACAGGATAAGTAATGTAATATATGTACACAGTGACTGTACCAGCAGAATAGTGAGTGCAGCTCTGGAGTATAATACAGGATGTAACTCAGGATCAGTACAGGATAAGTAATGTATGTACACAGTGACTGCACCAGCAGAATAGTGAGCGCAGCTCTGGAGTATAATAAAGGATATAACTCAGGATCAGTACAGGGTATTGCATGTATATATGTATGTATATAATGTATATCACTTCTATATGTTATATGGCTGTGCAGGTATTTTGGGCATAGTACTTTTATTTCTCTGTCCCACTGGATCGGGAGGTTTTCGGTTGGGCGCAGTATTATTTGGCGTCCATTATTAGTACAGATAAGTCCTCGCCGTTCGGACATCTGTTTGATTCCCCTTATATTGGTGTTAGCGGGGTCTATTCAGTGGTGTAAATGGGGCACTTTGGCAGTGCAGGCGGGGTGCTGACAGCCCCATTCACCGCTCCCGCCTCATTATCTAGATCTCAGGCACCGGCCGTGTGAGAACGACAAGCCCCTTTATTCTGTAATGAGCTTCAGGCAGAGACTGCGCCCCCTCCCCAATTCACAACCCTAATCAGGGTGTTAAAGCCAAGACAAGGGAGTGGGCCCTGTAATTATTGCACTCAGAGGGTCCCATGGCCCTCGGCTCGCCCCATGTTTACATGCCACAGCCAGTGATGCAGGAATGTAAAAGGGACTTCTGATTTCTGCAGGTTCGTGACAATGTTGGCCATGAGATGCACATACATGAGGATACACATGAAGCGAAGGCTGTTGTGACCCCTCCCCTATATCTTACAGGCAGGGGGTGCCAGTTTTGCATGTGCTAAGCCACGCCCCTATATTGCATGTTTTCTTTAATTAATTCAGTACATTGAGAATGGCGGACACCTTCTATAATTATCAGGTCGCAGTATACGGCAGAAGCCCCCCATATACCACAGCTGTATAAATCATATCATAGACCCACAATACTTCCCTGTCTCCAGCAGGGGGCGCTGAGCTCAGATGCTAAAGTGACAACACATGAGGCCTCAGCTGTTTGTATTTTCATTACGGTCTATATAAACCTGACCTCTCTAGATAAACAGTGAACTGCAGATATCTGACAGCGGCAGAAATCACTAACACAAGGAGGCGGAACGCCGAACCACAACAGCGCAGCGCCCTGCAGATAGAAGAAGTCACAGCAGGGTCAGGTCAGGTGAAGGTTAAGTATTATAGTAGTTATATAACTGTACAAAGGTGGCGGTATTATAGTAGTTATATTCTTGTACATAGGAGCAGTATTATAGTAGTTATATTCTTGTACATAGGAGCAGTATTATAGTAGTTATATTCTTGTACATAGGAGCAGTATTATAGTAGTTATATTCTTGTACATAGGAGGCAGTATTATAGTAGTTATATTCTTGTACATAGGAGCAGTATTATAGTAGTTATATTCTTGTACATAGGAGGTAGTATTATAGTAGTTATATTCTTGTACATAGGGGCAGTATTATAGTAGTTATATTCTTGTACTTAGGGGGCAGTATTATAGTAGTTATATTCTTGTACATGGGGGCAGTATTATAGTAGTTATATTCTTGTACATAGGAGCAGTATTATAGTAGTTATATTCTTGTACATAGGAGCAGTATTATAGTAGTTATATTCTTGTACATAGGGGGCAGTATTATAGTAGTTATATTCTTGTACATAGGAGCAGTATTATAGTAGTTATATTCTTGTACATAGGAGTAGTATTATAGTAGTTATATTCTTGTACATAGGAGCAGTATTATAGTAGTTATATTCTTGTACATAGGAGTAGTATTATAGTAGTTATATTCTTGTACATAGGAGGTAGTATTATAGTAGTTATATTCTTGTACATAGGGGCAGTATTATAGTAGTTATATTCTTGTACATAGGAGTAGTATTATAGTAGTTATATTCTTGTACATAGGGGGTAGTATTATAGTAGTTATATTCTTGTACATAGGAGTAGTATTATAGTAGTTATATTCTTGTACATAGGAGGTAGTATTATAGTAGTTATATTCTTGTACATAGGGGCAGTATTATAGTAGTTATATTCTTGTACATAGGAGTAGTATTATAGTAGTTATATTCTTGTACTTAGGGGGCAGTATTATAGTAGTTATATTCTTGTACATAGGAGTAGTATTATAGTAGTTATATTCTTGTACATAGGAGGTAGTATAGTAGTTATATTCTTGTACATAGGAGGTAGTATAGTAGTTATATTCTTGTACATAGGAGCAGTATTATAGTAGTTATATTCTTGTACATAGGAGTAGTATTATAGTAGTTATATTCTTGTACATAGGAGGTAGTATTATAGTAGTTATATTCTTGTACATAGGAGTAGTATTATAGTAGTTATATTCTTGTACATAGGGGCAGTATTATAGTAGTTATATTCTTGTACATAGGGAGCAGTATTATAGTAGTTATATTCTTGTACATAGGAGGTAGTATTATAGTAGTTATATTCTTGTACATAGAAGGTATTATTATAGTAGTTATATTCTTGTACATAGGAGCAGTATTATAGTAGTTATATTCTTGTACATAGGAGGTAGTATTATAGTAGTTATATTCTTGTACATAGGAGTAGTATTATAGTAGTTATATTCTTGTACATAGGAGCTGTACTATAGTAGTTATATTCTTGTACATAGGGGCAGTATTATAGTAGTTATATTCTTGTACATAGGAGGTAGTATTATAGTAGTTATATTCTTGTATATAGGAGGAGTATTATAGTAGTTATATTCTTGTACATAGGAGGAGTATTATAGTAGTTATATTCTTGTACATAGGAGGTAGTATTATAGTAGTTATATTCCTGTACATAGGAGCAGTATTATAGTAGTTATATTCTTGTACATAGGAGCAGTATTATAGTAGTTATATTCTTGTACATAGGAGCAGTATTATAGTAGTTATATTCTTGTACATAGGAGCAGTATTATAGTAGTTATATTCTTGTACATAGGAGCAGTATTATAGTAGTTATATTCTTGTACATAGGAGCAGTATTATAGTAGTTATATTCTTGTACATAGGAGCAGTATTATAGTAGTTATATTCTTGTACATAGGAGCAGTATTATAGTAGTTATATTCTTGTACATAGGAGCAGTATTATAGTAGTTATATTCTTGTACATAGGAGCAGTATTATAGTAGTTATATTCTTGTACATAGGAGCAGTATTATAGTAGTTATATTCTTGTACATAGGAGCAGTATTATAGTAGTTATATTCTTGTACATAGGAGCAGTATTATAGTAGTTATATTCTTGTACATAGGGGTAATATTATAGTAGTTATATTCTTGTACATAGGATCAGTATTATAGTAGTTATATTCTTGTACATAGGAGGTAGTATTATAGTAGTTATATTCTTGTACATAGGAGGTAGTATTATAGTAGTTATATTCTTGTACATAGGAGTAGTATTATGGTAGTTATATTCTTGTACATAGGAGTAGTATTATAGTAGTTATATTCTTGTACATAGGAGCAGTATTATAGTAGTTATATTCTTGTACATAGGAGTAGTATTATAGTAGTTATATTCTTGTACATAGGAGCAGTATTATAGTAGTTATATTCTTGTACATAGGAGCAGTATTATAGTAGTTATATTCTTGTACATAGGAGGTAGTATTTTAGTACGTATATTCTTGTACATAGGAGCAGTATTATAGTAGTTATATTCTTGTACATAGGAGCAGTATTATAGTAGTTATATTCTTGTACATAGGAGGTAGTATTATAGTAGTTATATTCTTGTACATAGGAGTAGTATTATAGTAGTTATATTCTTGTACATAGGGGGCAGTATTATAGTAGTTATATTCTTGTACATAGGAGCAGTATTATAGTAGTTATATTCTTGTACATAGGAGCAGTATTATAGTAGTTATATTCTTGTACATAGGAGTAGTATTATAGTAGTTATATTCTTGTACATAGGAGCAGTATTATAGTAGTTATATTCTTGTACATAGGAGGCAGTATTATAGTAGTTATATTCTTGTACATAGGAGCAGTATTATAGTAGTTATATTCTTGTACATAGGAGCAGTATTATAGTAGTTATATTCTTGTACATAGGAGTAGTATTATAGTAGTTATATTCTTGTACATAGGAGGTAGTATAATAGTAGTTATATTCTTGTACATAGGAGCAGTATTATAGTAGTTATATTCTTGTACATAGGACCAGTATTATAGTAGTTATATTCTTGTACATAGGAGGTAGTATAATAGTAGTTATATTCTTGTACATAGGAGCAGTATTATAGTAGTTATATTCTTGTACATAGGACCAGTATTATAGTAGTTATATTCTTGTACATAGGAGGTAGTATTATAGTAGTTATATTCTTGTACATAGGAGGTAGTATTATAGTAGTTATATTCTTGTACATAGGAGTAGTATTATAGTAGTTATATTTTTGTACATAGGAGCAGTATTATAGTAGTCTATATTATGAGATTTATGGATATATCTATGATATTCCTCTCTGGGATGGTGACTTAATCTCTGATATTAATAACTGCTCTGTATTTTCTGGCCCCCTATATCAGTATATTGATGGACATTATACGGTGTAAGTGATGTGATTATATGGAAACATTTTTGTTGGCAGAGGACGCTCCCTGAAGAGTCGGTGGGGGGGCTCCACTTGAGGTCGTGTTTGCTCAGAGTATATTGAATCCAGCTTAGAGATGTAGTTAAGCAAACAGCTCTCCTGTAAAAGGATCACTAATGTCCTTGAGGTCTCAGGATGGGCCCCCTCCTCACTCACTCCAATTGCAGGAGAGGAGGGGGGGTCACTGCGTGCAACAAAGGGGAACTGCATGGGGCTTATTGTTACTTCAAATACTCAACTTAACCCCTTCTACAGCAGGGGCACAAGAGGAACTGCTGCACATATCAACATATGGAAACTGTTCAGGTCAATTATTACACCACTGACCTGTGATCTGCAGAACATTGCTCTACCTCCTGATACATAGTGATATATTCTGCAGATCATTACACCACTGACCTCTCTAGTGATCTTAAGAAGATTGCTTTGTCACCTTGACCTCTAGGTGATTACAAGTGATATCTTCTGCAGACTATTACACCGCTGACCTCTAGACTAGTACATTCTGCAGATCATCTCGCACATTACAGCCTGCACTTTACGTGTCTCCTCTAATAGATTGAGTTACATAATGTGGCCATAACCTGGTCAGAGCACTTGTCCACCGCACCGCAGCAACCTCAACCACAGCGCAAATTACCCTCTCGCCGTTGACGCCTCCACTACAGACCTGCTCTGTTCTGCAGCCGACCTTGTGAATGCTGAGCCATCTACCTGCCTGCATTCATACCTAATAGTAAAACCCAGCTTTCCCAAACTCCTGAATGGCAAGTTATACAGCAACATAAGAGCAGGGCTGAACCACTAGGTAGATTTACTACACTATGCATGGTGACATCCAATATGGCAGCTATAACAGCTCCTCCCACCCAGCTTTCCCGGGGCCTGCATTGTGTAAAATGGAGAGTTCTGCGCTGTTCTAATAGACTTTGGGGCGGATTCACTAACAATCTAGGACACATTTTTACTGGTTCAATCACATCCAGAGAAGAGAATCCCATCCTGACCTAGTACTTCTCACAGCGTAGAGTTTGTTACATTGTATCCGGTCTAGACAGTACACTCCAGGCTAATACATTGTAACAAACCATCTCCTCTCATAGACTTTGATAAGACGTGTGCAGCTGGTGGTGGTCTCAATGGTCGGACCCCCACAATGCGGGGTGTGTGTGTGTGTTTATATATATATATATATATATATATATAATTATCTAAGGCAGATGTAGGCAAATTTGGGCACTCCAGTTGTTGTGAAACTACAACTCCCAGCATGCATACTTGCCCTGCTGCAGAGGCATAACTTGAAACTCCTGGGCCCTAATCCAAGTTTGTAACGGGCCCCACTTACCATGTGCTATCTAGAATACTGGTGTCTTCTTATTTTGGGCCCGGTTGCGATGGCTACCTCTGTAACCCCTATAGCTACGCTGCTGCTCTGCTGTTCTTGGAGCTTGCTGGGAGTTGTAGTTTCACAGCAGCTGCAGTGCCCTCAGTTGCCTGTCTCTCATCTAAGGCTTTGTTCACATCACCTTTGTCATTTCTGGTTTCGTGCTCCGCCGTAGAAGCAGAAAACAGAAAATAATGGTGAAGCGGATCGGTCACATGACTAACTTGAACGATGCCTGATGGACCCCACTGACTCTTAATGGCGTCCATCAGAGTACCTGTCGTTTACAGAATATATGATGGAGACAGATGTGAACAGAGCCTAATCCATATAATACTTACACTCCTGCACTGCAGACTGGTATGAATGGTAGGAGCGCCCTCTGCTGTCTGAGACGCACAATGACAGGCTGCCTCAAATTCTTTACTATTCAGTGTCTGATTTGGGCTAAAATAGTAAGAAATTGCATTTCCAGTAATTCTCTGACCTATCGATCCCCGTCTCCCTGTGACCCCTCATATCGCATTTAACCATTGTCTATCCAGTGCTCCCACCCCCTGCGGCTCCCTAATATGCAGGGAGTTGTAGTAAAGTCTTTTACATTAACCATTTTATTGCCAGAGCATTTTTCTGTAATAGCTTTTTTTTTTTTTTGGGGGGGGGGGGGGCAGTGGTGAATTCATATAGACAGTGATGTCAGGAAAATGAACCTCACAGAAATTTTTTATTCCGTCCTTTACTGCAGGTAGAAGTCCTTGGTATTGAATGGGTTAAAGTAGCTCTAAACCAAAGTGTCTTTCATTCCAAAATGACCATATCACAGAGGTACCACAACCTAAACGTGTTCAGAAAGCTGACACTTCTTGTGGTAATACCTTGGCCTGACTGTGACTTGCAAGTGGCGCTGTGGAGTCAAAGTGTTTAACATTACTTAAAGTGATTTCCCAAGACTTATTGATGACCTATCCTTAGGACAAGGATTAGCTGTTTGAAGCATGACCACATCACAGGTCATGTGACATCAGGTTCGTTGGTCACATGACCTGTTTGCAGCTCAGTCCCATTCATTTGAAAGGGACTGAGCTGCAATACTATGTACAGCCACTATACAATGTCTGGCGCTGTGCTTGGTAAATAGCAAAGAGGCCAGAGAGATCACCTCAGCACTGCGGCCTCTTGAAACAGCTGATCATAGGGAGCCCGGGTGTCGATGTCGATCTTCTATTGATAATCTATCCTATGGATAGGTCATCAATTATTATTCCTGGAAACCCCTTTACTGGGGGAACATACTGGACATGACCTGAATATCCATGGTACACTCTTTAAGACCAGACAAGATGCAGACGTGTAGGTCGCAGTTACAATGGTCAGGCCAGGGTGCCCGCGTGGGCAGCGGGTGTATGCACAGGGGGCAGGATGTTCCCTCCTTTCTTGCTGAGCACTATAATCTCCTCCTTCAGACTCTCTATCTCTTCGGCTTGGATCTCCACCAGCTGCAGGAGCTTCTGCCTTTCCTGGATGTCGGCTTTCCGTGGACCCTGAAATTCCTCACCCTGAGAAGAGACATCAGAGAGGCAGATTGTAGGATAGGGCATCGGCATGTAGGGTCTGTCTGTAGCACCTGCACATTGTATACGGGGTGCAGGGTTTGCATCCAGGCCCTTAGTCATGGAGGGGCACACAAAGCAGGACACACTGATACTGATGTTGTATTGGGGCCCGGTAACCCTTCTATCGAAAAGTAGATACAAAGGAATTTAAGTTTGGTGATGTGCATAGTGGAAAGGGCAATAAAGCAAGGACTTGCTTTTCAGCATCCATCACCCCACACCCTCAGGTTTCTGGTATTTAACCACATAAGTCATGTGTCACCAACTGCACTATATTACATACTGCCTGATGAGAGTTGTAGTACAACAGCGGCCCCATGAGGGCTAATATGGCTGGCAACAGAATGAAGAGATGAGACAGCGACTGCTACAAGGATGTCGAGAGTCTTCATTCTGGCCTATACAGTGCACAGGTACGATGTAATATACAGACACCATGCTGATCGATTAGTTCTGCCTTGAGACTTACCACAACGGTCTGCCGGGCGTCCAGTTTGGCCTCTATGGTCTTCTTCTCCGTCAGCAGCTCGTTCAGCCTCCCCAGCTTTTTCGTCTGCTCCCGGGTGATTTCCATCAGACTCCTCTTGGTCTCCATCACCTTGATCTTTACAAAGCAGAGGAGAACAGAAGAAGATTTACTAGAACATAGAAGATGATGCCTTGGCCTCAGTCTCAGTGGTGCAGCCTCATCACAGAAGTTCTTTCTGATCATCACTAGGACTTTGCCATGTCCGTCCTCACCTCCCATAGAGCGATCTCGCGGTCCATCTCTTCTTGTCTCTCTGCAGACTTCACCTTCAGCTCCTCCAGGTTGGTGTTCACAGAGAGGGTCTGCAGAGCCTCCAGGTCCACCAGTCGGCCGAACTTCATCATCATCTGCTGGCGACACTTCTCCTCCAGACCTGGGGTAAAGTGATGCCATATTATCTCCATATAACTGGCTGAGTGGCGGTAGTACTTGGTGCCAGTCTCTGGCTCACTCACCTTGTATTTTGGCCTCCATGTCCTTCCTCTCTCGGATGAGTTGCTTGTGCTGCTCCCTGGCCTTCTTATAGAGCTCTCGCTGCTCCACCTTCTCCATCTGCAGCTCCCGGATCCGATGCTGCAGACTCTCCAAAGAATGGTTGGTAAAGACGAGGGCCTGTGACAAGTCACTGGGAATTTCTCCATTTACGATGTAATCAACCTGCACGGGGAAAACCTCACAAGGTCACCCCAATAGTATAGGTACAATGTACAGAGAATATAGAGATTCATCTAGTATTGTACAGCAGTATGTGCAATATCCAGCAGGTTCAGCAAGCATGTGTAGTGTAGTCTCCAGCAGGTTCTTGTAGTGTCTAGCAGGTGCAAATAGCATCCAGCAGGCAGGAGTAGTGTCCAGAAGGTATGTATATTGTCTGCAGGTACGTGCAGTGTCCAGCAGGTACGTGTAGTGCGGTGTAGTTCAGTTCAGCAAGTATATGTGGTATAGTATTCAGCAGCTACGTATAGTATGGTGCAGTGTCCAGCAGGTACGTGTAGTGCAGTGTAGGTCTGCAAGTTCATGTGGTATAGTATTCAGCAAGTACGTATAGTGTTATGCAGAGTCCAGCAGGTACGTATAGTGTTATGCAGAGTCCAGCAGGTACATGTAGTGCGGTGTAGTTCAGTTCAGCAAGTATATGTGGTATAGTATCCAGCAGCTACGTATAGTATGGTGCAGTGTCCAGCAGGTACGTGTAGTGTGGTGTAGTGTCCAGCTGTGTATGTTACCTGGTGCAGCTTTAGAGGTACCACCACATACAGCTCATTGAGTTTCTGCTGCTTTTCGCGCTGGAATGCTTCTAGTTCGGCCTCCGCAGTCTTCAGATTCACTTCCACTATCTTAACCTGACAGCAGAAGAAACAACTAGGTGTGAAATCCATCAGACATAAAGGTCATGTGATGTCAAGAAATCCTGCCTTATGTTCTGATCCCGAGATATATCATATACTCCAACCACATCCAGAGCTGCAAGTAAAACTCTGCTGGCTGTTAGTGTACTCTGATACATTTCCCTCCCCCATTAAGATCAGCCATCTTCCAAGGTGTCACCTTCTTGGCCAATGCGTCAGATTCTTTCTTCAGATTGTCCATGGTCTTCTTATCCTCCACCAGAGCCTCCTCGATGTCCAGTCTCTTCTCTCTCATCTGTAGCATGTTGTCAAACAATTCAGGGTCACAGTCTGAAAGGGACAAAGAGACGGTGACGTGACCTCAAAATGTGTTTGTTACAATGTATCAGTGCAGGTAAGTGACGCATCCTGAAGTCCTCATTGTTTAGAGCAGAAGATTGCCTAGGATTCAACTGTAACAAATCCTCAGCTGTGAGAAGCCCTCTGAAGAGGGGGGAGTCAGGAGCAGCCAGGAAATACTCACTGTCTGGGCACACAGAGTCATCGAAAACACCTTCTTCAGACTCAGACTCCTCATCGTCGCTCTCGTACGTGGACTCCTCATCCGAATCTTCATCGCTGTCCTCGTCCTCCTCTGGAAAACAAGAAATTCTCCTATAAGCAAAGCCCAGAAAATCCATAAAGCAGCTCAGACCACCAGGGATAATGACCTGCATCCTTAAAGAAGGATCTGGCTGCCTCCAGGGGTCTGCAGCAGCTCTGCTCCTACGCCAGTTAGATGTCTATTCTACTGTAAAGGGCCAAAAATCCCTTTAAAACTGACCCCAGACCACCAGGGATATTAAAGTGAATCCTTAAAGAGCTTTTCCTAGTTCAGCAACCTGTAAAAACCAATTGTCCGACCACAGATAGGCGATACAAGCCGGGCACCCACCTTCATCTCCGCGCACCTCCTTCTTCTTTACCCGCTTGATCTTCTTCTTAAAGACTTTGGTGAGAAATGTGGCAAATTTGTTGCCCTCGCCCAGAGAGGTCTGGAAGGCAGCGTGTAAAGCCTTCTCCTTCTCCTGCAGCCTTAAGACTTCCTTCCTCTTGGCCTCCAACTGCTGCAGAAAATCTTCAGATTTCCTCTACAATGAAGGATATAACATAATACTCTGATATTCGGATATTTCCCCATCGCAAATCTGGGGGCGACCTTTATATCATCATAGACGCACCTTTATATCATCCAGCTCAGAGATTCGGTCGCTGACTTTCTCCTGTAAGATGTCCTCTCGTTTCTCAAACTCCTTCAGCAGGAGAAGCTCCTCGAACAGTGTGATGTGCCGCAGGTCGGCCATCTTCATCTGCACATCCAGCTGTAGCTTCTGGTGTCGTACAATGCGGAGCTCAGCGTCAAAGTCGCTGGCCAGTTTATTCATCTGGAATAAAGGTGGTGGAAGGGTTAACGGAGGATGTCCACCTGGACCATGACCCAATAAACGAGTAATATAGTAAAAGACGAACCGCCATGGATCAAAACTGATCAGCAGGGAGTGCAGCGACGCTGGATGTCTCCTTGAGAGGAGTGAAGGATATGTATGCAAATACAATGGAAGTGATACCGAGCGGACACCCACTGCATATAGTAATACAAGACCCAGCAGTCTCCTGTGCACACAGCACTGTCACAGTTCTGCAGAGCTGAAATCTCCCAGAATTCTCTGCTTGTTCAGCATCTACATTTACCTTCTATTATTATTATATTGTAATTTTTGTGCTTTTTTTTTTTTTTTTTTTTTTTTTACACCACAACGTTTCATTGATGTGGATAAGGTATTTGATTGAGGGGGGGTCCAATAACTTTTAACCAGTGGAACCCCAAAGATCAATACAGGGAATCCATAGGGTAAGCTGCAGTACCAGGCACAGCCATTCATGTGGATGAAGCTCTGGGTCTGCGGGGACGGTGGTCCTTCTCGGTGCTGATCTTTTTTAGGATTAGTCCTGGATGTTAGGCCACCAGCACTGACGACCTACCCTGAGGATCAGGTAAGTGCACCCTTACACTTGCTCTCTGACTAGTATAAAGGATCTCTATGGAAGTGGAGTAAGTAGAGAGCACACAGCTGCTGTGTGTCCCATCATGGGGTGGTGGGTGCATTGTGTTGCTTTTAGACACTAGTCACACCTGCTGCTGTTACCTGTTTGATGAGGTTCTCCTGCATGTATAAATTCTTGATCTCCTCTCTCTGTTCGGCCTCTTTCTCCAGGTCAGACAGCTCCGTATTCTGTACATGCCGTCTCTGTGAAGACGCCATGCGGTGTGATCTGACAGTGCTGGTGGTGGACGGTCTAGAATGCGACTCTGACTGCTTTGCTGCCATTTGTTGTTTTCCTCCAAAACTGCCAAATCCACCAAAACCTCCTTCCACCATTGCTTGTCGTGCCTGGACCTGGCTCTTTTGCTCCAGCTGGAACCTGTGGAGGGTCTCACTATCGTACTGGAACTTCTTCTCGGGTGTCTCGTCTGGGAGCAGCGAGGGGACTCTCGGGACGGGAAGGTGTTTGGATGGGTCCAGTGCTTCCTGGATGACTCTCACCTCTTTGACCAAAGTCTTCATTTTCTCGATGGTTTCCAGCTTGAGATCGCGGAGCGCCATGATGGAGCGGTTCATGGATGATTTCTGCTCATGTATCTGTATAAAGAAACACAAGTCTGTTATGTTTATACAGTATATTGTACATTTAGCAATGTATATTCTGTGCTTCCATTCCTGAAAACCAGCCTTATAGCATATGACTATCATGATGTGTGTCGCCTGTTCACACCTTATAGATACACACCACCCCATCTCATATGTGTACTCCATACACACACATACCATGCTTTCCAGCAGCGCCAGTTCATTCCTCTTCCGTTCCGCGTTTATTCGCAGGTGCTCTGGGACAGTGTAATCTTTTGCTGTTTTCAGTTTAAAGTCTCCCATGTTCTCCTTGGCATTTTTAATGGCCAAAACATCTTCTGGGTCCTCATAGTCCTCACTGGGCTTAGTTTTGTACCTGAAAACCATAGCAGGAAAGTTATTATATTCAGCAGTGAGTGCAGCGATCCTGGATATACAGGACTCAGCGGTGAGTGCAGCGATCCTGGATATACAGGACTCAGTGGTGAGCGCAGTGATCCTGGATATATAGAACTCAGCGGTGAGCGCAGAGATCCTGGATATACAGAACTCAGCGGTGAGCGCAGAGATCCTGGATATACAGAACTCAGCGGTGAGCGCAGCGGTCCTGGATATACAGTACAGGACTCAGCGGTGAGCGCAGCAATCCTGGATATACAGAACGCAGCGGTGGCGCAGTCCTGGATATACAGAACTCAGCAGTGAGCGCAGCGGTCCTGGATATACAGTACAGGACTCAGCGGTGAGCGCAGCAATCCTGGATATACAGTACTCAGCGGTGAGCGCAGAGATCCTGGATATACAGAACTCAGCGGTGAGCGCAGCGGTCCTGGATATACAGTACAGGAGCGGCGGACAGTACAGGACTCAGCGGTGAGCGCAGCAATCCTGGATATACAGTACTCAGCGGTGAGCGCAGAGATCCTGGATATACATGACTCAGGGGCTGAGCGCAGTGATCCTGGATATACAGGACTCAGCGGTGAGCGCAGTGATCCTGGATATACAGGACTCAGCGGTGAGTGCCAGGTTATAGCCGCCAATCCTGGATATACAGTACTTAGCGGTGAGTGCAGCGATCCTGGATATACAGGACTCAGTGGTGAGCGCAGTGATCCTGGATATACAGGACTCTGCGGAGAGTGCAGGAATCCTGGATATACAGTACTTAGCGGTGAGTGCAGCGATCCTGGATATACAGGACTCAGCGGTGAGCGCAAAGATCCCGGATATACATGACTCAGGGGCTGAGCGCAGAGATCCTGGATATACAGGACTCAGCGGTGAGTGCAGCGATCCTGGATATAAAGAACTCAGCGGTGAGCGCAGCGGTCCTGGATATACAGTACAGGACTCAGCGGTGAGCGCAGCAATCCTGGATATACAGTACTCAGCGGTGAGCGCAAAGATCCCGGATATACATGACTCAGGGGCTGAGCGCAGTGATCCTGGATATACAGGACTCAGCGGTGAGCGCAGTGATCCTGGATATACAGGACTCTGCGGAGAGTGCAGGAATCCTGGATATACAGTACTTAGCGGTGAGTGCAGCGATCCTGGATATACAGGACTCAGCGGTGAGTGCAGCGATCCTGGATATAAAGAACTCAGCGGTGAGCGCAGCGGTCCTGGATATACAGGACTCAGGGGCTGAGCGCAGCGATCCTGGATATACAGGTACAGTACTTAGCGGTGAGTGCAGTGATCCTGGATATACAGTACTTAGCGGTGAGTGCAGTGATCCTGGATATACAGTATTTAGCAGTGTGTGCAGGGTTGCTTGGAATTTACTACTCACAGCTCATCCCATTCCTGCTTCCTCTGTAATATTTTAGATTTTGCCTTTTCTGCCTTCTCAATGATCTTCCTGATTCTTTCCAGGCGTCCCTCCGTGCGTCTTCCTGGCCACTGCTGTCTGTGCTTCTGCTCCTGAATCACAGCACTAAGGTCATCTCTTCCTGTGGTGGCTGCCAAAGATGTGACAGAAGGAATGGTAGGAGAAAGTTAAGCACACAGAGTACAGGTTATTGTAGCCCTATAAATCGTCCTATTACCAATCTGGTCACCTACCTGAGGGCAGATCTTCCCAAGTAATCCCCTCTATGGTGACTTACCTAAGAGCAGATCACCCCCAGTACTCTATAGTAGAGCACACATTATTGCTATAATACCCTTCACCCTATCCTGCCTGACGTCACCTGCAGTTATTCCCCCATACTATGGGTGATTCTCACCTAAGTCTTGACCAGCTTTCGTGGCGTCAGCGTCTTTCTGATACAGGTCGTAGCGGGTCATCCTCCTCTTTCCTATCCCCTTCACTTTATAGTACTTCTCTGACAGGGACAGCAGCCGGAAGGTGGATACTTGGTGCTCAGTATTGATGGCGTGGATGATCACAGTGTCAAACTCCACTTTATCCCGGAATCTGGTAAGTGAAAGTCCAATATCAGGGATTGATCGGAACACATCCAACATTCTGGATTCTGGGGAGGGGTCTCATCATAGACATTGCTAGTTTATGACACAATGGCCGGTGGGGTCTAACCACTATGACATGACTATAATGGCTGTCCACACGGCCACAAGATAACGTGCTATGGTGTCTTCATTGTGCCACTGCCACTTCTTTTTCATAATCAGCAGGGCCTAGACATTACACCACAAATGTTTATGAAGAGATCACCCCTTTAAGTTTTTTACAACACCCTTTAAAATATTTTTAGAGGCTTCTCAGCATATGAAAATGAAGCACATTTGTCATGGGTTTAGGGTCAAAATTTCCTGACAGTCTGCAGAAGAGCTGTAGAAAGATCTCCATAATCTCCATAGTAACAGACTACTAACAAGCACTGTAGTCTGAGGGCCGGTTCACATCTGCGTTTGGGAAGTCCACTTGGGGACCCCCCGAACGGAAACCTATACGCATAGAAAAGCGGTTTACTTAAGGAAACCTGCAGACCCCATAGACTATAATGGGGTCCGTGTGGTTGCCGCTCGGTTTCCACACGAAACATGCGGAGAGAAAAGTGCTGCAAGCGGACTCCCCCGAACGGAAACCGAACGCAGATGTGGCCCTGAGTCATGTTCTCTTCTATGTGTTTCTTATCTCTTCAGAATGTACAGTCACAGGATAGGGTTTATAGAATAATATTAACACTCACCGAGCCTGCAGCTTCTTCAGTCCTATGTTGTGCTTCTCCTGCTCCCAGGCCAGCTCCTTCAGCACGGTGCGGATCCTCTCGGATGTCTGACGTTCCATCTCCTCACGGATCCTATGATCCATCTCAAACTCCTGGAAGGGGAAACAATATGTTCTTGGCCTTTGGTATTGTCAGTACTTGGGTCACGGCTGTGTCTGATGTCATGAGGCTGGATGGGTCTAGTGTGAAGGACATGTATGCACACATTTACAGCTACTGGGTTTGATCTCCAGCATGATCTGCCACTTCTGGATATACTTTGTGCTTCAATTATTCACTATTTTCAAGATATCCACTCACAGTCACATAACAAAATCTGGTCCTAGTCCTGTTAGCAGGGTTCTGGCGGTGACTGCCCTGTAGGCGTATATTTGGGCGCTATGCTGAGGAGTCACCTGTGATCTCTGCTCCTTGCTACATACCATTCTCCCCAGCTGCATGTGATGTGGCAGCTCCAGGTTCTTCCTCAGTAGTTGCCGGAACTCCATCCTCAGCAGCTCGAGCTCTCGCCTCCTGCCGGCCTTCTTACTTTCTGCCTGCTTCATGAGGAGGTCGTGCTGTCGCTTCTGCTTAGCGTTTTCTATGCTACAGGGAATGACAGTGAAATCTAATATATTAATGGTCATGTTGTGCTCTATAGCGCCATCCTCTGAGCAGAGCAGTGCATGTAGGGTTCCTTACGAGTTTTGTTAAAGCCCCCCCAAACAACCAGCACCTGGGGCACATGACCTGCCTCCCCATCCACAGCTACGTCCCTGCTCCGAGGTAGAACAAGACACAATACGTTACTAATGGGGTGTATGCTGCAGGGGGACCACTCTCCTCCATGGAAGAAATGACTGAATCATCAGTCATACTGTATAGATATCTATTGGATATACTGTGTTATGGATGGACTAGGGGTCTGCATATAATAGTACATTATATGGGAATTCACCTGTACGCATCTGGGTCCTCAATATCCTCCGCAGGCTTCTCTTTATCCAGACTGAGCTGCGAAATACAAAAGATGACGCAGTGACTATATGTGACCGCAAGTTTCCAAAAGCCCTGGTAAATCCTATAGTCGACCTTTTGAGTCAAATAATAGCTAAATATGGCATTTCCTGTACCTCAGTTATGTCTGTTTTTAAGGAAAGTTGGGTGACAACCAATATGGCTGCCATGACAGCCCTCACAGATCTACACTGTGTTCCAAATTATTATGCAAATAATATTTTCTCATATTTTCCAAAATTACCTATATGAATTGCAGTCATTGTAATTTTCCAGTCATCAACTATTCGAGTATAATTGAAAGGTTTTTGAACAAACTGCCTATGATAACAGTATATTTAAAAAAAATATAAACACTCAAAATGCATGTTCTAAATTATTATGCACAGCAGAATTTGCAACCTTTTCATTTTTATTAAGAACAAAAAAATGGTCATTGTGAAATTCTAAGCATTAGCAGGTTATTACAAACTGAAATCAAACAGTTTTCAAGCCAAAACTTTATTCGAGGTGATGTTACATTTGCACATAGGACCCCTTGTTCGAAAGAAGCTTCTGAACTCTCTCGTCCATTGGATTTGTCAGTTTTTGGATGGTTTCTGCTTCAGTTGTTTTGCATGAGGACAGAATCCCCTCCCAGAGCTGTTGCTTAGATGAGAACTGCCTCCCGCCATCATAGACACTGCTTTTGATGATGCTCCAGAGGTTCTCAATGGGGTTGAGGTCAGGGGAGCATGGGGGGCCACACCATAAGTTTGTCCCCTTTTATTCCCATAGCAGCCAGAGATGCAGATGTGTTATTTGCAGCATGAGACGGTGCATTATCAGGCATGAAAATGATCTTTCTGCGGAATGCATGGTTCTTCTTCTTGAACCATGGCAGGAAGTGCTGTTTGAGAAACTCCACATACATTATGGAGTTCATCTTTACCCCTTCAGGGATCCTAAAGGGGCCGACAATCTCTCTCCCCATGATTCCAGCCCAAAACATTACTCCACCTCCTCCTTGTTGGCGCCGTAGCCGTGTTTGCATGGGGTGTCCATCAACAAGCCATCCTCCTCTCCATCCATCTGGACCATCGAGCGTTGCTCGGCACTCATCGGTCTTCATGTATTGTTTGGCCCACTGGAGCCGTTTCTGCTTGTGTGCAGTGGATAGAGGAGGTCGACAGGATGGCTTACGCACAGCTGCAAACCTCTGAAGGACCCTGCATCTTGTTGTTCGGGGGACGTTGGAGGCACCAGCAGCTTCAAAAACTTGTCTGCTGCTATGACAAGGCATTTTTGAAGCTGCTCTTTTAACCTGACGTAATTGCCTGTTGGAAAGAGTCCTCAATTTTCCCTTATCAGCACTACACATGTGTGCTGTGAATCAGCTACATACTTCTTGATTGTGTGATGATCACGATGAAGTGTCTTGGCAATGTTGATTGTAGTCATGCCTTGACCTAAACACGCCACAATTTGTTGCTTCTCAGCAGCCGGAACATCCTTTTTCTTTCCCATTTTGGCTGAAAATGTAGGCTGCTTAATAATGTGGGACAGCCTTCTTAAGTAGTCTTGCCTTTAATTGGACACACCTGCCAAACTAATTAGCACAGGTGTCTGCAATTGCTTTCAGTGATATAAAGAGCCCTGACACACATCACCATCAATGAGTTTAACTGACAAACAAAAAAATTCTTACATTATCACTCCTAAACACTTTCTGCATAATAATTTGGAACACAGTGTAATAAGGTACCTAGTTACAAAGATGTAATGGGGCAGAGATTTGTCATTTGGGGGTCTAGGAGAATTCACTAATGTGATATAGTAGGTGCACTCAAAAGTGAACGCCATGTTTTATTCACAGTCTGATTGGCTGAGAGGCGTCATGTGATTGGACCTACCCTAGGAGAAGGCACTTTAGCTTTCTTCACTTTCAAGTCTCGCTCGATGTCCTCCATGGACAGGATGCTGAAGGTGAAGATGTTGCTGTCGGCTCCGCTGGTTACAAGGTACTGGTTGTCGAAGCTGGAGCTGATGGCTTGGATGGCTCCGTACTGGTTATCGTGGACCCCCAGAGACCAGTAGTTGCTCATGGAGTCGAGTAAAGGATCATTAGGCTGCAGAGGGTAAACTCTGACTACTCCGTCCTGCATCCCACAGAACAACAGCTGCTTGTTGGAGCTACGGACGAGAGGGAAATGAAAGATAGACAGGGTCAGCCCTGCTGATATTGGCGGCATCACATCACCTAATGGTGTTTGAGTATCTGCCTGTCCTCCATATAGCGGTATAGACTTCTACCTCAACACAGCACACTGTACGGACCAATGTACCTGAGGAGTCAGGAATAGATGGTGGACAGGGGGAAAAGATAGAAAATAATTCAGAAAAACTTAAAATAGAGGATAGAAAGTTCTTCCTTACACGGAAAAAAGTGAGCAATGAATTGGGGTGGAAAATGTAACGTGTGGACATATGAAGAGGCTTTCTACCTGAAGTGCACTCTGTGGATGGGATTGTTACTGGTGCCATCAATGGGCACAGCGCGCTCCGGCTCATCCCTCCTTAATGCTGGATCCTCGGGTTGTCCTTTGTTGTCAGAAAAATTACATAGATAGAGGAACCCCGAGTCATAGCCATCCTGGAGAAGAGGAGGAACAGATCAGGGCACATTATAAAAGTGTCATAATGGGGATAGTTTTCTGTTGCCTATAAATAGACGGGCGCCATATTCACAGAAAATGTGTGAATAGAGTCACATTGACCCTGAGGGTGCCGCGACCTCGACTTCTAGTTGCAAATAAATTGGACATTGCTGGACTTTTTCGCAATGCTCGCAGCACCCTCGGGGTCGCAGTGTGACTCGGTTCACTAACATGAATGGTCATTTGGTCATGCAACAGGAGTGGAGGCCAAAGTCACCGTGTGGCCCTAGCCTAATAGTGATGATGATGATGGGCACATGACACCTACCAGAGACAGCCAGAACTTCCCAGGATTGGCATAGAAACCGCACAGGATGGGACTGGGTTCTTCTGGAACATACAGCGGCGGCAGCTTCTCCTCCTCATCATCTGTGATCGGCGGCAGGTCCTCCTCTAATACCTCCACTCCGCGCTTCTTCTGTTCTTCTATCCAGGCATCACGTTCCTTCTGTTTCTGCTCCCGGTTCTTCTGTATGCGTTCCAGCTGCTCCTCCCTCTGCAACACAGACCAGCAACAAATCTTATATTATAATGGGGATGAAGACAATGATTTATTGATCTATTGATTTCTGCCCAGTTTGTTGACAAGTTAGTGACTTTGACCACATGGTACTTTGTAAAGTGTCCATACCTCCATAGTCCAAACCACAGGTGCCAATGCTTTCTATGCTGTACTAGACGTATATATGGGGCCATGTAGGTAGATGACCTCAGAAGGCAACAAGTCCTCAGTGTGGATGTACTATGTGTATACAGCTGCAGGTTCTGTACAGTGTTTTTACCTCAATCTTGGATTTGATGCTACTGAATCTGAAGTAACTTAGAGGAAGACTGGAGATCTCATAGGTGGAGGCCGGATCCGTTTTCTCAGCTGCAGGGGCCGGGATCTGTACAGCGAATCCATTCTCACAGAGAACCAGCAGCGTGCTCTGCTCCTGCAACCAGATGACAAGACACAGAAGGAGGGTTGACAGGGCCCTATATACTGTAGTGACAGATGGAGGTGATAACCAAGTGAGGGGGAGGTGACAATACACTACAGGCTGTGCCCCCTGCATACAGATCTCCCTGCTACTCACATGTGAGGGGGGTGACCAATGTAATTCCCTGACCGGTCCTGGAAGACGCACAAATCCAATGGGTTCATAGGTATCTCCGACAGCAAAGAAGAAGACGGTTCTGTCCAAACTCTGCAGGGTGATAAGGAAGTAGAGAGAATAATTATTAATATTACAGCGAAATACATCTATATATCTAGACCAGGAAGGGGTTACATGTGAGAGGGCGGCAGGAGGACTTCTTGTCGAATTGGGCAGATACTTCCTTAAAGGGGTTTCCTAAGCTTATAAGATTGATAACCAATCCTTAGGATAAGTGATCAATTTAAGATCAACAAGGTGCCACATCATGGACCCCCATGGATCAGCTGTTTGAAGAGTCAGCATGAACTTCACAGGCCAGGACATGTTCATTGGTCACATGTTCACAGTTCAGCCCCATTCAAGTGAATGGGCTGAGATGGAATACCAAGTACAGCCATGATACACTGGATGGCACTGTGTTTTGCTTCTGTGAAGAGGCCGCAGCACTCACTCGAACCCTGCAGTCTCTTCAAACAGCTCATCAGTAGGGTCCTGGGTGTCAGACCCCCACTGATCTTCAATTCATGACATATCCTAAGGATGGCTGAACAATTAAAGGGGTGGTCCAGGAAGTCTTACTTACTGGTTTTTACTGATGCTGTAGCTGGGTTCCCGGACTAGTTCCGACCCCAGGCCACCAAGTTACTCCGCCTCCTCTCCCACTTTCACAGGTAGTTACCTATACCATAGCATCTGGCTTTACTATAGTCTGCCAGTCCCCATAGCACAAGTAACTACCTATGAAAACAGGAGAGAAGGGAGGAGGCGAAGTGACCTGGGGGCTGGATGTTGGTTCCCATCACATGTGACCCAGGTACAGCATAACAAAACAAAGGAGAGAGTACATATAGTAAGACGCCATGAACAAGCCCTTTAACATACATGATGTCTTACACTCTGGCCACATACATGCTTTCATGTTCCTGCCCTTTTACCCTTTAGTCGGTGCAGAACCTGACATCTCACAGCTGCTGGATTCAGTGTCTATACAAATCCAGCTCTGCTATGCTGCACATTGATAGATGCACTGCTAAATGTACAGAAAAACAGCTACATCTCCCTCCATGCCGAGCAGCAGAGACAACTGCACTAAAGCATATCAGCTACACTTCAGTGTGTCTCAGTGATACATTCCAAACTGCAAAAAGATTTTACCCCAGTGGCGAGGATCTCTCCGTTACGCTCATATGCTAAGGCGGTGACCGGAGCGTTGTGCGGTTTGAAGGCTTGTTTCAGGTTTACTGCAGCGTCGTGGGTGCCGCCTTGTCCTGCCATGAGCCTCATGCCGGTGGCATTGTAAACCTCCAGGATACGGACAACACCGTCTTCAAAACCCGCTGCAAACATGCCGCCCTTAGGATTAACCTGCAGAAAAGAGGAGAGCGGATCAATGGAAGATGAAGGCACGACACATAATTATCAGTGTAACATGGTGAACCAGACACTGGCAAAGCAGCATCAGCGTCATGGTAAGAGCCTGAGGAAGGGCACGACTCTAAGGCTGAGGTCACACACTGCAGTATAGCTGCATTTTTTGCTGCAGGTTTTAGTGCAGTTTTTGAGCCAAAGTCAGGAATGGATTTAGCAGAAGTGAGATAAGAGAAGTAGAGGAGCTTCCTTTATGTTTCCCATTCCTTTGAAGCCACTCATGGTTTGGATCAAACAAATTAAGCAAAATCTGCCACAAAAAAAAAAAAACATGTTTCCACAAACCGTGACCTCAGCCTAAGGGTGTATTCACAAATGGAAGATTTGTTCCAGAAATTTCCACAATTGCCCAAATCTGCAAATTTTCTTTCCTAACTACAGACGAGTCTCATCATCAGGTATGACCTGGAGGACTCGGCAGCGCCACCTGCTGGACAGATTTAAAACCAAAGGTCTTTTTGGTGAATATTTTTTGTATTACAGCAGATCTCAAAAAATAGTAATTCTCAAAATCACGTTTTCAGTTTTTGAGATCGTAGTAAATGCAGTTTACAGAGTCTGGGGATCTTAAAGGGATTTTCCTAGCTTTATCAAGTGATGACCTATCTTTAGTATATACACCTGGAAGCCCTGCAGATCAGCTGTTTGAAGGGGCAGTGGTACTCCCCAAATGCAGCTTCACAGGACATGTGATATTACATTCATCAGTCACAAGACCTGTGTGCGGCTCTGCCTCAGTCAAGTGATTGGAGCTGAACTGTAATACCAAGCACTGCCACTATACAATATATGGCGCTGTGCTCGGCAAGTAGTGAAGAGGCTGCAGCGCTCACCTGAACGCTGTGATCCCTTCAAACAGTTGATTGGTTTAAGGAGCGGGTGCTGGACCGCTACGGTCTTCAATTGATCCTTCTATCTTAAGGATAGGTCATCAACTGCTAACGCCTTGAAAACCCCTTTAACAAGGATATCACAATGTAGAAGGAACTGACCATACGAGGAGCCCATGTCAGTGCTGTGCCGCCCTGCTTAAACTTCATGTCCACAAGAGGAACCTTCCCAACAAAGTCATAAATCCTGAGTGATCCTGAAATAGAAAGAGCAGCGTTGTACATTACACATGGAGGATACAATGGACTGACTGCAGACACTGACCCGCAGAGCTGACAGAACTGCAGAAATAACAGGGAGTCTTACCTGAAAATCTACTACTTTATCCCCCCCGCCCTACTCCTCAACACCAGGTCACACCATGGCCTGCGCCAGCTGACAGAAGGCATAGAACATACACCCTCCGTGATATAGATGATAATCCAGCAGGGGGCGTATAAGGTGCAGCAGGCACAGCAGTGGTTATGGGGCCCAGCAGCTGCGAGGTCCCATATCTACTAACCTATGACCAAAGGGAACCTAACCTTCCTTCTTAAGACTCCTGTGGATCAAGAGCATTGTATGAGCAGCTATGGAGCTGAGCACACAAGGTGAGGGGTCTCAGAGCGTTAATATGAAGCTTTAGTACCCCCCAAACATGACAAGGTATATGTACATCCTGTAGGGTTAAGAGTGGATGTATATAGTCAGTGGGCTGTCCATACACAGTTAAGGTGACTGCTTACAAATTACTGAACTAGAGTCTATGTGTGTGACTGCAGGAACTTACTGTCCAGGGATGTGGTGGCCATGAGATACGTGGAAGGAGACACGTCCAGAGCATTGATCCTGCCAGAGTGAAAGGAGAAGAGGCATTCGGGGTCTTGTGTCTAGAGAAATAAGGATGAGATGAATTGTAATTGATACCGGCTGTAATTGATACCGTAACTGATACCGGCTGGGGTGTAGTGGTCTCCATCTACACCCGCCATGGACTGGTATACCACCTACACACAACCAGAAGGCAATGACTGGATACGGCAGCCTGAAATATATGACATATTACATGTAGGAAAGAAGAAAACTTACTATATTGGAGAAGGACAGATCCAGCTTCCATATCCCTCCACTGGCGTCCTGCAAATCATAGGAGAGCACAGAAAGTGAGAAGTGACACAGACCAGAGCTGTAGGCCTAGACACATAGCACATGATGAGAGTGACTGTCACAGAGCACAACCCTCATGGGAATCTTTAGCACCGTCCCTTGTTCTGTTGTTAAAGGGGTATTCTCATCTCAGAAGGTTATTCCCTATCCATAGGACAAGGGGTGACTTTCAGATTGGTGGGAGTCCAACCATTGAGCAGTTTGGCAGCAGCGGAGATAGCCGAGCACTGTACTTGAATCGAGCTGTGCACGCCCTGCCTGACCACCGCTCCATTCATAATGGGAGACAAAACACCACAGTTTGTCTGATCGGTGGTGGTCTCAGCAGTTGGACCTGCCCCGATCTGCAAGTTATCCCCTATCCAATTGTTAGAGGATGATTTGCTCAAATGGCGCGACCTCTTTAAGGTGGCTCCTTGCTTACAGGGCCCTGAGCAGGCTGCAGATAGGACATGTGCTAACAGGTCTAGTGGAGATCACGGGGGATTAGTTGTTAGGATTGTTGTCGTACACTGGGTTCCTGGGGATTGAATACAAACAGGGGCCACACTTGGATAGAGTGTATTTGGGTTTTCTCTAGGTGCACCAGTGTCCTCCCACCCTAAAATAAATTGGCTCATAGCAATGAGTGTAGCGTGACCTCGGCCTACCTGAGCAAACCACACGGGGGCCTCACCCTCCATGGTCTTCACCATATACCGGAGGTTTACATTCTTTCCAACCAGAAGCTCATTCATAGGCTCCATCTCCAGGAGGCCGGAGTCGTCCACAGAGTCCGCAGTATCCACTGTCTCGAAGTCCCAAACCTGAGGGAAGGAGACATAAAGCAGAAAGAAAATCAGAAGATCCTGAGGTATTTCTCATTGAGTCAGATGTGTGGAGGAAAATGACTTACCCTGACAAAGCCATCAGTGCCAATGGTGATGAGCTCGCCTTCATCCAGGACAAACTGGTTGATAGGTCCACTATGACACGGTCTCCGACCTCTTCTACAGATCTCCACCTTGATAAGACCACCTTCCCACAGCAGCATGTTACCCCATTCTGACCCCGATATCACCTGCAGTGAAAATGTGGACTCTTTAGCAGTGCCCATTATGGTGCCCATGATTTTGTAATAAAGTATAGCGTAGAAAGAAAGGGCCACAAATCTACCTTTCCATCCGGCAGCTCGACATATCCTTCTATGTCTGTTAGAGCAGTCTTCCCAAATCTTCCTAGTTCTCCTTGCAGTTTCAAGCCGGTGAATGTGCGCGCCATCTTCCAAAATCTGCACAAGGAATACGGCAGGTAGCGGTCAATACTGCAAATATTCAGAAGGGGCCATATAAACAAGGCCAAATCAAGTAACCCATGGATGTCATACATCACCTGATGTGCCCCGTCCCACACGTAGTCAGCTGCTCCTCATTTTCAGGTGAGAAGGTGACTTGAAACACGTCTTGAGAAAATGCCTTAGACCTCAGCATAATCTTTTCCTGCTTCCAGTCCCAGATAGTTAACATATAATCGGGACTGCTGCCCACACTGGCAAGGAGTGACCCGGACATATTGAAGTCTATGAAGGCATAGGCTTCCTCTGTGCCGCCTGAAGGAGAGAAACAACAATACTGACTAGGAAGGATCACATTTACAGAATGTTAGGGTTAAACTTAGCTGCGGTCTCACCTCTAAGGATCCGATATGGTTTCAGAGATGGAAATTCATATAGGATAATATTCGGTTTGTGTCCCTTTTCAGCTACTGCAAAATAGCTCCTGCTGGGATGGACCTAGCGGTATAACAGGGGTTAACATTTCACAGCTCAGTTTTGTACATCTCTATTAAGCTCTCCACACCCAAGGATGTCATTTTATAATTATCTGCCACCTTTTACATTTTTGGGGTTCAGCAGGTGCCCATTGCGGTACCTAAAAAGTGTTCAGTGCAAATGTGCAGATCATCCCCAATAACACCTATGAGCATGGAAAATGGACAGAAGACTCACCGCGACCGCTCCAATGCCCTGACCACTGCTGCTCCTCAGATACTGCTGGGCATGAGTCCTGAGTCCTAGGATAATGGCCATAGTACCAGCTACATACAGCAAGGTCTGGTCATCCAGCAAGTGGAGATTGGCCCGTTTGGTACAGTCATAGCCAAAAGAATGCCTGAGACATATTAAGGAACCAGTAACTTCAGAAGTTTGTGTTTTTAAATATTGTTTTCAGTGCATTTTCATTAAAAGAGAAACCGTCTGAGAAAATAATCCGATCAAACAGCAGATCTCCAGTGTGAGGCGTGAGGCAGCAAGGAGCAATAATGGCTTACTAGGCCTCAAAATGAACTCCACCATTTAGACAACCAAACTAGTAGCCTCATGGCATACCAGGCGTGCAAGGAGAGGAGGTTTAACCCTGGTGGCACAGACAATAGTGCACATGTAACCATAGCTGGAGTAGCAGAGCAGCCGACCTGTGATAAGGGTGTTTAGGTTTGGTCAAGTCTACCAGGAAGGAAAGTGTGCCGAGTCTGGGACTTCTGGGGTTTCTAAAGACTTTCCCATGTCAAGGCCATTCGTATTTTATTGCTATTGAGTTCACGCCCAATCCAGTTCCTACAAATCCCTTAGGCAAATGTGTAGATCGTCCCTATCATCACTTATGAGCATGTTTGGAAGATTTTAGCTACAAGAAGAAGGATACAGAAGATGAAGGACTCTGCTGGGGATCCCTGAGTCAGGGGAGATATATGGCTGGGAGCAGATACTGTCATAGTCATAGAAAAAGTCATCTGGGATCTTCTCCGTCTCTTCCTCTTCTTCGTCACCTTCTGGTTTTTGATCTGCTATATAATAAGACTGGATAGTCTGAGACACATATACATATTACATGTTAAGCTCCAGGAGACGCAGGCTGTGCACTGACCATTCACGGGTGTCTCTGCTGCAGGTGCGTCCTGCTTCTCCTCCACAGCCGCTTGTGGGGCTTCAGCAGCAGCGTCCTCTGTAGCCTCATCTGAAGAGGAATATATAGAAGTCATCAGCCAATCGTATCCTGCTCTACAAGACCATGAGTATTTCATCTGGATGTACCTTCTGTGGCCTCAGCGGGACTCATATCAGAAGTCTCCGGCTCTTCTGCTTTCATGTCTTGGGGTGGTCGGATCTCTCTTGATGGATCTTCTTCATCTGCTTCAATATGTTCTGCTATCAGGTTAATAAAAAACAGCAAAGTGCTGCAAGTCCTAAAAACACCTTATCCTGTCACAGAGCTCCAAATCTTCATAGACACAAAGTTACATGATACAATTCTGCCTGTCCTCACCACTAGGGGGTGCAATACCTAAGACTCTGCTATGGATTTTGCTGTGCACACATGTCCTGTCTATATGTCTGAACTATGTTATAGTCTCTGCCTGCCATGCTTGGATACATGTGTTCTTCTGTTATGTATGAGTGGCCTTTGGGCTTCCGTCTCCCATGTCTGGACACATGTCCTTCAGTCTGCCATGTCTGGACGTATGTCCTTCAGTCTGCCATGTCTGGACGCTTGTCCTTCAGTCTGCCATGTCTGGACGCATGTCCTTCAGTCTGCCATGTCTGGACGCTTGTCCTTCAGTCTGCCATGTCTGGACGCTTGTCCTTCAGTCTGCCATGTCTGGACGCTTGTCCTTCAGTCTGCCATGTCTGGACACATGTCCTTCAGTCTGCCATGTCTGGACGCATGTCCTTCAGTCTGCCATGTCTGGACGCTTGTCCTTCAGTCTGCCATGTCTGGACACATGTCCTTCAGTCTGCCATGTCTGGACGCTTGTCCTTCAGTCTGCCATGTCTGGACACATGTCCTTCAGTCTGCCATGTCTGGACGCATGTCCTTCAGTCTGCCATGTCTGGACGCTTGTCCTTCAGTCTGCCATGTCTGGACACATGTCCTTCAGTCTGCCATGTCTGGACGCATGTCCTTCAGTCTGCCATGTCTGGACGCTTGTCCTTCAGTCTGCCATGTCTGGACGCATGTCCTTCAGTCTGCCATGTCTGGACGCTTGTCCTTCAGTCTGCCATGTCTGGACACATGTCCTTCAGTCTGCCATGTCTGGACGCTTGTCCTTCAGTCTGCCATGTCTGGACACATGTCCTTCAGTCTGCCATGTCTGGACGCATGTCCTTCAGTCTGCCATGTCTGGACACATGTCCTTCAGTCTGCCATAAATGGATGCATGTCCTTCAGTCTGCCATGTCTGGACACGTCCTTCAGCTGCCATGTCTGGACGCATGTCCTTCAGTCTGCCATGTCTGGACGCATGTTCTTCAGTCTGCCATGTCTGGACGCATGTTCTTCAGTCTGCCATGTCTGGACGCATGTTCTTCAGTCTGCCATGTCTGGACGCTTGTCCTTCAGTCTGCCATGTCTGGACGCATGTCCTTCAGTCTGCCATGTCTGGACGCTTGTCCTTCAGTCTGCCATGTCTGGACACATGTCCTTCAGTCTGCCATGTCTGGACGCTTGTCCTTCAGTCTGCCATGTCTGGACACATGTCCTTCAGTCTGCCATGTCTGGACGCATGTCCTTCAGTCTGCCATGTCTGGACACATGTCCTTCAGTCTGCCATAAATGGATGCATGTCCTTCAGTCTGCCAGTCTGGCGTGCTCCATGTCTGGACGCATGTCCTTCAGTCTGCCATGTCTGACGCTTGTCCTTCAGTCTGCCATGTCTGGACACATGTCCTTCAGTCTGCCATGTCTGGACGCTGCCTTCAGTCTGCCATGTCTGGACACATGTCCTTCAGTCTGCCATGTCTGGACGCATGTCCTTCAGTCTGCCATGTCTGGACACATGTCCTTCAGTCTGCCATAAATGGATGCATGTCCTTCAGTCTGCCATGTCTGGACACGTCCTTCAGCTGCCATGTCTGGACGCATGTCCTTCAGTCTGCCATGTCTGGACGCATGTTCTTCAGTCTGCCATGTCTGGACGCATGTTCTTCAGTCTGCCATGTCTGGACGCATGTTCTTCAGTCTGCCATGTCTGGACGCTTGTCCTTCAGTCTGCCATGTCTGGACGCATGTCCTTCAGTCTGCCATGTCTGGACGCTTGTCCTTCAGTCTGCCATGTCTGGACACATGTCCTTCAGTCTGCCATGTCTGGACGCTTGTCCTTCAGTCTGCCATGTCTGGACACATGTCCTTCAGTCTGCCATGTCTGGACGCATGTCCTTCAGTCTGCCATGTCTGGACACATGTCCTTCAGTCTGCCATAAATGGATGCATGTCCTTCAGTCTGCCATGTCTGGACACGTCCTTCAGCTGCCATGTCTGGACGCATGTCCTTCAGTCTGCCATGTCTGGACGCATGTTCTTCAGTCTGCCATGTCTGGACGCATGTTCTTCAGTCTGCCATGTCTGGACGCTTGTCCTTCAGTCTGCCATGTCTGGACACATGTCCTTCAGTCTGCCATGTCTGGACGCATGTTCTTCAGTCTGCCATGTCTGGACGCATGTCCTTCAGTCTGCCATGTCTGGACGCATGTCCTTCAGTCTGCCATGTCTGGACACATGTCCTTCAGTCTGCCATGTCTGGACACTTGTCCTTCAGTCTGCCATGTCTGGACACATGTCCTTCAGTCTGCCATGTTTAGCCCCTGGACTTCCGTTGTTTGTACCTCTGCTACCTGTCCTGAGTTCCTGCTGTGGATTCCTGTTTTTGACCCGGCCTCTGCTATCTGTCTGCTCTGGCCTGTTCCTGATCTACTATCTCTGTTAGCAGTCCTGAGCTTCTGTCTGTTTCTATACTGTACATGTATGTTATCTGCTCTGATTTTAGTCTGTATTCACACTCTGCATTCTGCCTGATTCTGTGGTCCTCTGCACCATAGTCCCGACCTTCCTGGTCAGCTACTATAAACACTGGGACCACCTCAGGAGGTAGCGGCCTGGAAGACTCCCCGCAGCAAACTCCAGATCCCTGTATGTAGGTTATAGGGTGAACACCGGGGAGTCTGCTTCTTAGACAACCCTCTTTAGATGTGGCCCTAAGCCAAACCAGTTTGGTAGCATAGGGGGCCCACAATCCACTGCCTGTTATAAGTGTGCACAGAGTCATAGAGAGTCTCCTACCAGCAGGTTCCATGGTCTCCTCTTTCGGTCCTCCATCCTCTGCACTGGCTCCAGGCTGTGCACTGTCATCACCTGAGTATACAGTATACCGTGTACAGTCCATATCAATCTATAAGTACATATATACTTCATAATAAGAGCCAGTGGTCTAAGGCACTGACCTTCTGGATGAGCCGGATCACTATGGTCATCAGAGGCGACCCCACTGCTGGTCACAGGTTCTTCTATGGTTTCCTCTGCAGCGGCTTCCATCACAATTGGAGCGTCTGAGACTGGTTCATCACTGGTGGCAGGAGGGTCCTGAGCCTGCTCTGTAATGTCTGAGGAGTCCTCACCTTCTCCTCCAGCATCTGCCCTGGGTGAGGTAAGAACTTCATCCCCTCCTGTACTGTGCTCCTCACTGGGGATCTGGTCACTGGGGGGGTCAGGTAATTCAGCGAGCTGGTCTGTGTCAGGGGCTGACGTGGTGTCTGGTGTATCCTCCTCCTGTACAGGTGTCATGCTGATGGTTTCCCTTTCTACGTTCTCTACTGGATCATCATGCACAAGGTCAGCTGTGGAAATACAAGACTATGTGATCATGTACCCCAAGAGTCAGCCTGTCATTATCCTGTACCCCAAGTGTCAGTGTGTCATTATCCTGTACCCCAAGTATCAGCCTGTCATTATCCTGTACCCCAAGTGTCAGTGTGTCATTATCCTGTACCCCAAGTGTCAGCGTGTCATTATCCTGTACCCCAAGTATCAGTGTGTCATTATCCTGTACCCCAAGTGTCAGCCTGTCATTATCCTGTACCCCAAGTATCAGTGTGTCATTATCCTGTACCCCAAGTGTCAGCCTGTCATTATCCTGTACCCCGAGTGTCAGCCTGTCATTATCCCGTACCCCGAGTGTCAGCCTGTCATTATCCTGTACCCCGAGTATCAGCCTGTCATTATCCTGTACCCCGAGTGTCAGCCTGTCATTATCCTGTACCCCAAGTGTCAGCCTGTCATTATCCTGTACCCCAGTGTCAGCCTGTCATTATCCTGTACCCCCAGTGTCGGCCTGTCATTATCCTGTACCCCGAGTGTCAGCCTGTCATTATCCTGTACCCCCAGTGTCAGCCTGTCATTATCCTGTACCCCAAGTGTCAGCCTGTCATTATCCTGTACCCCAAGTATCAGCCTGTCATTATCCTGTACCCCAAGTGTCAGCCTGTCATTATCCTGTACCCCGAGTGTCAGCCTGTCATTATCCCGTACCCCAAGTGTCAGCCTGTCATTATCCTGTACCCCGAGTGTCAGCCTGTCATTATCCTGTACCCCAAGTATCAGCCTGTCATTATCCTGTACCCCGAGTGTCAGCCTGTCATTATCCTGTACCCCGAGTGTCAGCCTGTCATTATCCTGTACCCCAAGTGTCAGCCTGTCATTATCCTGTACCCCGAGTGTCAGCCTGTCATTATCTCATACCCCAAGTGTCAGCCTGTCATTATCCTGTACCCCCAGTGTCAGCCTGTCATTATCCTGTACCCCAAGTGTCAGCCTGTCATTATCCTGTACCCCCAGTGTCAGCCTGTCATTATCCTGTACCCCAAGTGTCAGCCTGTCATTATCCTGTACCCCGAGTGTCAGCCTGTCATTATCCTGTACCCCAAGTATCAGCCTGTCATTATCCTGTACCCCGAGTGTCAGCCTGTCATTATCCTGTACCCCGAGTGTCAGCCTGTCATTATCCTGTACCCCGAGTGTCAGCCTGTCATTATCCTGTACCCCAAGTGTCAGCCTGTCATTATCCTGTACCCCAAGTGTCAGCCTGTCATTATCCTGTACCCCAAGTGTCAGCCTGTCATTATCCTGTACCCCAAGTGTCAGCCTGTCATTATCCTGTACCCCGAGTATCAGCCTGTCATTATCCTGTACCCCGAGTATCAGCGTGTCATTATCCTGTACCCCAAGTGTCAGCCTGTCATTATCCTGTACCCCAAGTGTCAGCCTGTCATTATCCTGTACCCCGAGTGTCAGCCTGTCATTATCCTGTACCCCAAGTGTCAGCCTGTCATTATCCTGTACCCCCAGTGTCAGCCTGTCATTATCCCGTACCCCAAGTGTCAGCCTGTCATTATCCTGTACCCCGAGTGTCAGCCTGTCATTATCCTGTACCCCGAGTGTCAGCCTGTCATTATCCTGTACCCCGAGTGTCAGCCTGTCATTATCCTGTACTCCGAGTGTCAGCGTGTCATTACCCTGTACCCCGAGTGTCAGCCTGTCATTATCCTGTACCCCAAGTGTCAGCCTGTCATTATCCTGTACCCCCAGTGTCAGCCTGTCATTATCTCATACCCCAAGTGTCAGCCTGTCATTATCCTGTACCCCCAGTGTCAGCCTGTCATTATCCTGTACCCCGAGTGTCAGCCTGTCATTACCCTGTACCCCGAGTGTCAGCCTGTCATTATCCTGTACCCCCAGTGTCAGCCTGTCATTATCTCATACCCCAAGTGTCAGCCTGTCATTATCCCGTACCCCAAGTGTCAGCCTGTCATTATCCTGTACCCCAAGTGTCAGCCTGTCATTATCCTGTACCCCCAGTGTCAGCCTGTCATTATCCTGTACCCCCAGTGTCAGCCTGTCATTATCTCATACCCCAAGTGTCAGCCTGTCATTATCCTGTACCCCCAGTGTCAGCCTGTCATTATCCTGTACCCCGAGTGTCAGCCTGTCATTACCCTGTACCCCGAGTGTCAGCCTGTCATTATCCTGTACCCCCAGTGTCAGCCTGTCATTATCTCATACCCCAAGTGTCAGCCTGTCATTATCCCGTACCCCAAGTGTCAGCCTGTCATTATCCTGTACCCCAAGTGTCAGCCTGTCATTATCCTGTACCCCAAGTGTCAGCCTGTCATTATCCTGTACCCCAAGTGTCAGCCTGTCATTATCCTGTACCCCGAGTGTCAGCCTGTCATTACCCTGTACCCCCAGTATCAGCCTGTCATTACCCTGTACCCCAGTGTCAGCCTGTCATTATCCCGTACCCCGAGTGTCAGCCTGTCATTATCCCGTAACCCGAGTGTCAGCCTGTCATTATCCCGTACCCCGAGTGTCAGCCTGTCATTATCCTGTACCCCGAGTGTCAGCCTGTCATTATCCTGTACCCCGAGTGTCAGCCTGTCATTACCCTGTACCCCAAGTGTCAGCCTGTCATTATCCTGTACCCCAAGTGTCAGCCTGTCATTATCCTGTACCCCCAGTATCAGCCTGTCATTATCCCGTACCCCGAGTGTCACCCTGTCATTATCCTGTACCCCAAGTGTCAGCCTGTCATTACCCTGTACCCCCAGTATCAGCCTGTCATTATCCCGTACCCCGAGTGTCAGTCTGGCATTATCCTGTACCCCAAGTGTCAGCCTGTCATTATCCTGCACCCCAAGTGTCAGCCTGTCATTATCCCGTACCCCCAGTATCAGCCTGTCATTATCCCGTACCCCGAGTGTCAGCCTGTCATTATCCCGCCCCCGAGTGTCAGCCTGTCATTATCCCGTACCCCAAGTGTCAGCCTGTCATTATCCTGTACCCCCAGTGTCAGCCTGTCATTATCCTGTACCCCAGTGTCAGCCTGTCATTTCCTCGTCCCCGAGTGTCAGCCTGTCATTATCCTGTACCCCGAGTGTCAGCCTGTCATTATCCCGTACCCCGAGTGTCAGCCTGTCATTATCCTGTACCCCGAGTGTCAGCCTGTCATTATCCTGTACCCCGAGTGTCAGCCTGTCATTATCCTGTACCCCGAGTGTCAGCCTGTCATTATCCTGTACCCCAAGTGTCAGCCTGTCATTATCCTGTACCCCAAGTGTCAGCCTGTCATTATCCTGTACCCCAAGTGTCAGCCTGTCATTATCCTGTACCCCAAGTGTCAGCCTGTCATTATCCTGTACCCCAAGTGTCAGCCTGTCATTATCCTGTACCCCCAGTGTCAGCCTGTCATTATCCTGTACCCCAAGTGTCAGCCTGTCATTATCCTGTACCCCAAGTGTCAGCCTGTCATTATCCTGTACCCCGAGTGTCAGCCTGTCATTATCCCGTACCCCGAGTGTCAGCCTGTCATTATCCTGTACCCCGAGTGTCAGCCTGTCATTATCCTGTACCCCGAGTGTCAGCCTGTCATTATCCTGTACCCCGAGTGTCAGCCTGTCATTATCCTGTACCCCGAGTGTCAGCCTGTCATTATCCTGTACCCCGAGTGTCAGCCTGTCATTATCCTGTACCCCCAGTGTCAGCCTGTCATTATCCTGTACCCCCAGTGTCAGCCTGTCATTATCCTGTACCCCAAGTGTCAGCCTGTCATTATCCTGTACCCCAAGTGTCAGCCTGTCATTATCCTGTACCCCAAGTGTCAGCCTGTCATTATCCTGTACCCCGAGTGTCAGCCTGTCATTATCCTGTACCCCGAGTGTCAGCCTGTCATTATCCTGTACCCCGAGTGTCAGCCTGTCATTATCCTGTACCCCAAGTGTCAGCCTGTCATTATCCTGTACCCCGAGTGTCAGCCTGTCATTATCCTGTACCCCGAGTGTCAGCCTGTCATTATCCTGTACCCCGAGTGTCAGCCTGTCATTATCCTGTACCCCGAGTGTCAGCCTGTCATTATCCTGTACCCCGAGTGTCAGCCTGTCATTATCCTGTACCCCGAGTGTCAGCCTGTCATTATCCTGTACCCCGAGTGTCAGCCTGTCATTATCCTGTACCCCGAGTGTCAGCCTGTCATTATCCTGTACCCCGAGTGTCAGCCTGTCATTGTCCTGTACCCCGAGTGTCAGCCTGTCATTATCCTGTACCCCGAGTGTCAGCCTGTCATTATCCTGTACCCCGAGTGTCAGCCTGTCATTATCCTGTACCCCAAGTGTCAGCGTGTCATTATCCTGTACCCCAAGTGTCAGCCTGTCATTATCCTGTACCCCAAGTGTCAGCCTGTCATTATCCTGTACCCCCAGTGTCAGTCTGTCATTATCCTGTACCCCGAGTGTCAGCCTGTCATTATCCTGTACCCCGAGTGTCAGCCTGTCATTATCCTGTACCCCGAGTGTCAGCCTGTCATTATCCTGTACCCCCAGTGTCAGCCTGTCATTATCCTGTACCCCAAGTGTCAGCCTGTCATTATCCTGTACCCCAAGTGTCAGCCTGTCATTATCCTGTACCCCAAGTGTCAGCCTGTCATTATCCTGTACCCCGAGTGTCAGCCTGTCATTATCCTGTACCCCGAGTGTCAGCCTGTCATTATCCTGTACCCCGAGTGTCAGCCTGTCATTATCCTGTACCCCAAGTGTCAGCCTGTCATTATCCTGTACCCCAAGTGTCAGCCTGTCATTATCCTGTACCCCGAGTGTCAGCCTGTCATTATCCTGTACCCCGAGTGTCAGCCTGTCATTATCCTGTACCCCGAGTGTCAGCCTGTCATTATCCTGTACCCCGAGTGTCAGCCTGTCATTATCCTGTACCCCGAGTGTCAGCCTGTCATTATCCTGTACCCCGAGTGTCAGCCTGTCATTATCCTGTACCCCGAGTGTCAGCCTGTCATTATCCTGTACCCCAAGTGTCAGCCTGTCATTATCCTGTACCCCAAGTGTCAGCCTGTCATTACCCTGTACCCCCAGTATCAGCCTGTCATTATCCTGTACCCCAAGTGTCAGCCTGTCATTATCCTGTACCCCAAGTGTCAGCCTGTCATTACCCTGTACCCCCAGTATCAGCCTGTCATTATACTGTACCCCGAGTGTCAGCCTGTCATTATCCCGTACCCCGAGTGTCAGTCTGGCATTATCCTGTACCCCAAGTGTCAGCCTGTCATTATCCTGTACCCCAAGTGTCAGCCTGTCATTATCCTGTACCCCGAGTGTCAGCCTGTCATTATCCTGTACCCCAAGTGTCAGCCTGTCATTATCCTGTACCCCAGTGTCAGCCTGTCATTATCCTGTACCCCGAGTGTCAGCCTGTCATTATCCCGTACCCCAAGTGTCAGCCTGTCATTATCCTGTACCCCGAGTGTCAGCCTGTCATTATCCTGTACCCCGAGTGTCAGCCTGTCATTATCCCGTACCCCAAGTGTCATTATCCTGTACCCCAAGTGTCAGCCTGTCATTATCCTAGTGATATTACAGTACTGTCTATTATCACAGCTTGTACCCCGATCACCCGTCGTCGTTCTTCTGCTCCCGTCCTCTATGGCTGCCTCTGTCTGCTCAGTCCCATCCCCAGTTTGTCCTTCCTGTTCTTCGGAGGTGTCCATATCTGCAGATAAGTTATATATATATATATATATATATATATATATATATATATATAGTATTAAACATGGCCGACGCTGCGTATTGCTTACAGGGTCTTTCCCCTTCCTCAGATCACATCTATGTCTAGCTCTATGGTGTCTGTGGGGTATGGACAGACATGGCGGTCTCTGTAATACAGGTGATTCAGGAGATAACCAGTCACTATGCGGTTTTACCACAATTGGTGCATTTTAAGTGATTCACCACAATTGTGTAGTAAAACATATGGCGGGTGATTATTCACATTGTCTCGGCCGCTACGTGAATCCGCTCTCTTACTCTCTCCGCCATTTTCACGGTCCCCTCCAGTAACAATAACCCAAGCTGGCTACGTATTGTTAATGGTCGCCTATCAACATTAATAAATATGAGCCTTGAGCGCCATTTACCGATTTCGATACCTGGCGACCTTTGATAACCCAGCGAGGGCCACATATGACTGTGAACAGTGCTCTATGTGCGACGACTGAGGTGACATTATTACATAAAATCACAAGTTATAGTATTTTATGGCATCACTTGGCAGCGGCGACATGTGTCGGTAAAGTCAACGCAGCCGCACCGAAAATATCACACGGACACATCATATATACATTAATACACGCGTATATACATATATCCTGATCAGCTGCAGCCGCCTCTGCCCTCTTTACCTGTCCCCTCTGCTTCCTCCATGTCCGCCATCTTTGTTGTCACGGTTGCTAGGATATCAGTTACCCGGCGTCCAGGAATCACCTTGGTAACAATGCCACGTGATCAGAGTTGGCCTCGCCACGCCCCCTGCTTCACAACATTGCACGGCTCAGTGATCAGAGCAAGAGCGTCAGGACTGCACTAACACAACCTGCCGCCAGGTGTCACTGTAGAACTATCACGCAGTTGAAATGTCTGTTTATTGTCAAAAACTACAACTCCCGGCATTCTTAGCGAGTGGCCTGCCATTCCCAGCATTCCTGGCGAGCGTCTGCGCGGTGCATTGGTGTCCTGGTTGTCTTATATAGCACGTGAGTAGCAGAGCTCCGGGGGTATAGTGTGTGTATAATAGTGTGTTATGTGGGGTGTAGTAGTTATGGGGATGGTGGGGGGTGGTCACCAGAATTAGGCTGACTGTAAATGTAGTATAAATGACCACTGCGATCAATTGTCTGTTCTGACTACGACCAGCAGAACGTGGGATAAAATATTTCCTGGTTGTCGGTACGTGAAGTTCTACGTGTGGTAGACTAGAGCGGACATATCGGGAATTATTTTCATCACATCCCTTTAAGACCTATTTCGGAACTGCGGATCCCATTGTAGGTAAATGTAAGGGTTAAATTGTGATGGCGACCCCCATGAAGCTATGGAAGAAGGCGGCCCGGTCTGATGGTAACATGTTACGCTATGTGGATGGCCGGGTGAGGCTGCGCCACTTATATGGGATGAAGGCAGGGATGTGACCCGTACCACCTACCAGAACATTGTACCCCATTGTGCAGCGGCGCCCCCTAATGGCAGTGGAATGAGGAACGTGAGTCAGCGAGGAAGATGACGGCTCTGCTGCAGATCCCTAATCCATCCTCTGATCGGTGCGATCGATCATCTGTGGGATGTTCTGGAGTCCGATCCATGGAGGCCGCACCGAGCAATGTACAGGACTGACCGGACCTGCTGCCAGATAGCACAGGAGTCTGCGGAGGTCCTCATTGTACCCTATGGGGCCGCACACATCTCACTTCTGCTATACGGACCCGCAATCCTTGTGAAAAGTCACTAAAACATGTCAGAGACTTTCACCGATCAGAATGGAACGCCCGAAGGATTTTATTAAGCTTGGTGTTCAGTTCTTCAGCCTAATCTGTTCCCCACTGGCAGTAACTGCGCCTGAATTATTGGGAGGCTCCGACCACTCCGTGCACCAGGACTGAAGGCTACAGCAGGCAGGAAGTGGCGCCGATATCACGTCTGCATCACATCAGGCCGAGGAGTCTCCACCAGCTACATCCACTTCTCTGTGGGGTGTATAAAGATGCGTCACATTTATACCCATGTAAAAACCAGCATAGATGGCACTGAATGTGCTGTCAGCAATGTCCTCATGCTTTACACTGAAGCTTCTCCACCAGCCATCAGTTCTTCACAGTAAATCCGCCACATCAGTCGACTGACAGTGTTTGTTTTTGTTTGTTTTTTTTTAATGACCAATATACACCGGATATTGTATTGTGGGTGTACCAGGATGGGGTGATGCGACGTGTATATACCGTATACTGGGGTGTACCAGGATGGGGTGATGCGACGTGTATATACCGTATACTAGGGTGTACCAGGATGGGGTGATGCGACGTGTATATACCGTATACTGGGGTGTACCAGGATGGGGTGATGTGACGTGTATATACCGTATACTAGGGTGTACCAGGATGGGGTGATGCGACGTGTATATACCGTATACTGGGGTGTACCAGGATGGGGTGATGCGACGTGTATATACCGTATACTGGGGTGTACCAGGATGGGGTGATGTGACGTGTATATACCGTATACTGGGGGCGATGCGACGTGCATATACCGTATACTGGGGTGTACCAGGATGGGGGCGATGCGACGTGTATATACCGTATACTGGGGTGTACCAGGATGGGGCTATGCGACGTGCATATACCGTATACTGGGGTGTACCGGGATGGGGCGATGCGACGTGTATATACCGTATACTGGGGTGTACCGGGATGGGGCGGTGCGACGTGTATATACCGCATACTGGGGTGTACCGGGGATGGGGGCGATGCGACGTGTATATACCGTATACTGGGGTGTACCAGGATGGGGTGATGCGATGTGTATATACTGGGGTGTACCAGGATGGGGTGATGCGACGTGTATATACCGTATACTGGGGTGTACCAGGATGGGGTGATGCGACGTGTATATACCGTATACTGGGGTGTACCCGGATGGGGCGATGCGACGTGTATATACCGTATACTGGGGTGTACCCGGATGGGGCGATGCGACGTGTATATACCGTATACTAGGGTGTACAAGGATGGGGTGATGTGACGTGTATATACCGTATACTGGGGTGTACCAGGATGGGGTGATGCGACGTGTATATGCCGTATACTGGGGTGTACAAGGATGGGGTGATGCGACGTGTATATGCCGTATACTGGGGTGTACAAGGATGGGGCGATGCGACGTGTATATACCGTATACTGGGGTGTACCAGGATGGGGCGATGCGACGTGTATATACCGTATACTGGGGTGTACCAGGATGGGGGTGATGCGACGTGTATATGCCGTATACTGGGGTGTACAAGGATGGGGTGATGCGACGTGTATATGCCGTATACTGGGGTGTACAAGGATGGGGGCGATGCGACGTGTATATACCGTATACTGGGGTGTACCAGGATGGGGCGATGCGACGTGCATATACCGTATACTGGGGTGTACCAGGATGGGGCTATGCGACGTGTATATACCGTATACTGGGGTGTACCAGGATGGGGCTATGCGACGTGTATATACCGTATACTGGGGTGTACCAGGATGGGGTGATGCGACGTGTATATACCGTATACTGGGGTGTACAAGGATGGGGTGATGCGACGTGTATATGCCGTATACTGGGGTGTACAAGGATGGGGCGATGCGACGTGTATATACCGTATACTGGGGTGTACCAGGATGGGGCGATGCGACGTGCATATACCGTATACTGGGGTGTACCAGGATGGGGCGAGGCGACGTGCATATACTGTATACTGGGGTGTACCAATGCGACGTGCATATACCGTATACTGGGGTGTTCCAGGGTGGGGCGAGGCGACGTGCATATACCGTATACTGGGGTGTACCAATGCGACGTGCATATACCGTATACTGGGGTGTACCAGGGTGGGGCGAGGCGACGTGCATATACCGTATACTGGGGTGTACCAGGATGGGGCGATGCGACGTGCATATACCGTATACTGGGGTGTACCAGGATGGGGCGAGGCGACGTGCATATACCGTATACTGGGGTGTACCAGGATGGGGCGATGCGACATGTTGCAGCTCTATACACTGTACAGAGAGGCCGCGCTGTCCCCAGCAGTGACACTGTAGAAGGACGTCACCTGTCAGGGCCAGATTTATAGTTAAGGTCACCAGAGTTAAGTCTTAATGACATCTCCAGAGGAGCGGAGAAGGTGAGATCAAGTGGCAGCCATAATGGGCGGATAGACAGGCAGCCACTTCCTGATCTATGAGCCTGCACACAGGAGGAGGAGATATGAGAGGCCGAGCGCACAGTGAAGCTGCTTGTGTCACATGACCCCAGTGAACCGTCCTGAGAGCTGCTACAGTGTGTCAGTGCAGGTGTGGGAGGATAGGTGCAGAACTTATTTATTTATTTAGGTTACTTATATAGCGCCACCATATTCCGCAGCGCTTTACAGACATTGTCAGTCACTGTCCCATATACGGCTCACAATCTACATTCCCTATCAATATGTCTTTGGAGTGTGGGAGGAAACCGGAGTACCCGGAGGAAACCCACCAAACACGGGAGAACATACAAACTCCTTGCAGATGTTGTCCTTGGCAGGATTCGAACCCAGGACTCCAGCGCTGCAAGGCCACCGCGCTGTGATTTTTCTTTAGTTACTTAGAATTAGAGACCCCCTTTAAAGCCAGGTCGCGTTATCCAAGGCACCGAGCCTCCAGCATTCACTTATACTGCAGCACGTCTGTGTATATCCTGATGGTGGTGCAGTTACTCCTCCTCACCACTAGGGGTGCTCTATTATCATGTAATATATTATGTGGAGGGTGTTGATGGCCTTGTAGTTGGTGCTGACCTTGTGTCTTCCTCTGCACAGTCCAGTCATGTCCACTTTCGCTGCCGCGAGTTGTGAGTCGACCTCTGCGAGCTCCGAGACGCAAGAGAAGAAGCCCCTAAGGCCATGCTGTGCCTGTCCAGAGACCAAGAAAGCGCGGGATGCCTGGTGAGTGTGCGGCGGAGAGAGGCTGATGACAGTGACAAGGTGACCAGGTTTCTAGTGAGCCGGGCGCCATTACTAGACACTTGGATATGCCGTAACTATATCAACAGTGGGGATCTGACCATTGAAGCCCCCGCAGATGACTAAAACCAAGGGGCTTCAGTGCTGGTGTGGGTGCGGCGCCCCAGTAAACACTAACTGGGTTCAGCATCTTCTGCCACTCCAGCTGCTGTGAAACTACACTTCCCAGCATGCACACTAACTCAGCTGTTCTCCCAACTCCCACAGAAGTGGAGAGAGTTGAGCATGCTGGTAGTTGTAGTTGCACAACAGCTGGAGCGCCAAAGTCTCCCCCACCCCATACATGTAATAATATTCATGAGTAATTTCTCTCTTTTCTCCCCAGCATCATTGAGAAGGGCGAGGAGCGCTGCCAGGATCTGATAGAGGCCCACAAGGAGTGTATGAGGGCCCTCGGCTTCAAAGTGTGACCCCGTGTGGGAGGGCCGGAGTGTATGGTAAGGGGTCCTCACTGGTAGGAGCACACACTGGCCAGTAGGGGCAGCCTGTACATGACATTTAACCCCGTGTCTTCCTCTTCCAGGGTGTGCTTTGTGTGCTGCTTGGAGACATTAACTTATTTCTTGGTGTGTGAATATCACTGGAGAACCCCGGAGGGGAGGACAACAGAGAGCGTGGTTACAAGATTATCAAATATTGCTTAAAATTATTAAAGTTTATTTTTGGATTTATTAAAATTTCCTGAAAATCTCCATCGTCTGCGTCGTGTCTAGACCCGCCAGTGTGGTCATAGTGTCAGGGTCAGAGTCGTCCTTATGTAGCTCAGTCTAGATGTGGCCTGACCCCTCCAGCTCGTCCACCTGTGAGATTATTTGGCTTTACATACTCTCATATGTAACAGCACCACCTCTAGGCACAGGTTGTGTCTGGTATTGCACCCCCATAAACCTCACTACAGCTGAGCTGCGATACCAGACAATCTGACAGGTGTAGGGGGAAGCAGTCATGTTTTTCCCATCCTGGACAACCCCTTTAAGACATTTTAATATGTTTTCACTACCTCTGCGTGTTGTCAGTGAATGGAAACCTCTCCTGATCTCAAGACTTCTCACTGCTGGATTAATGGTGAAAACATTTGCAATTTGTACCATGTATTCCTTTGGGAAATACCTGGACCCCTGAGGTGTACAGTAAGAGTATGTGGAGAGGAGTCTGGAAAGCTTGATGTGTTTAGCTCACAGAGCATTGTCTGTACTAAAACATAGTAACAAACGCTCAGCTGACAGAAGTTTTTAGGAAACCAGGAATCTCATCAGTTCCTTTGAGCAACAGTTTGTATGTAAGAGTGTTCCATAAGGCGGTGCTCACTTTGCCATCCCCTGTAGCCCGTAGATCAGTGTCAGTGCTCCGAGATCAGACAACATGAAAAAAAATATCAAATTTATTTAGAATTAGTGTTATAAATTACATATAAATATAAAACACGAGTCCGGACGTCACCGATCAGCGAGGAGTCACGAGACGTGGGTAGAAAGTGCAAACCAGCCCTCCTCCTTGTCCTTACCAACCTGCCAGAGAGAGGGAGAGCAGTCAGAAGTGTGGCTGGTACTTGTAGTTCAATAGTAAGGTATCTCACAAAAAGCATATACTGACCAATGTAGCCATGTAGGGAACAGCGCCACCTTTGGCCATAGGCTATGTCTGGTATGCAGCTGAATAGGACTAAGCTGCATTATCAGACACGACCACATCGGCAATGAGCGTTCTTTATTAAATGTCATATAAGGGCTTGACACTATTCAGAAACATCAGCGCGTCAAAGAGACCCAGCCAGCGACATTAAAGATGGCCGCTGCAGGGTCTCCCACTGTATGCCCCCTACAGTCTAACTGACTACTGCACACCTGTGTCTTCTGGCACAGGGGGCGCTATGTATACAGTTATTCTACTGTATAAGAGAAGTCTCTCTGACTCCCCCATTATAACACCCCTGAGAACCTCAAGTTCCCCGACACCCCACCCCTCAGCATCCGAGAGAATCTCCTACCTTCACCCACGGTCCATCTGGCGCCGCTCTTCCCCCTCTAGACGAGATGCTCATCGATGAGTTGGATCTCTGAGAAGCGCTTGATCTATAAGAGAAGAGGAATGTCAGCTCTGCAGCCCACACACCGTCCTATTAATTCACACTAATATCTGCTGAAGTGCATTGTGGGAGATGTAGTGATCGCACCGTCCGGCGTACAGCAGTCTGCTGCAGAACACATCATCTCCCAGCATGCAGCTGGACTATGGAGATGATCTACAGTAGATCCTTGTACCCCCAGTCTTACCTGCGCCCACTGCCCCTGCTGCCTGGAGATGGGGTCTCCTCAATAGAAGAATCTGTAAACTGCGGCATCGGGAGAACGGCATCGCTCAGCCGCACTCTTCTTCCTGGTGGAGTAAGAGACATGGCGGCTGTGAGGGCAAATATCACAGGGGATAGTTACAGAAACTGCAACACTACAACCCTCATCATACTACTTGTCTGTACACCTGACAGTATCTACTAATACTAATGGCCCCGTAAACCTCTCTGCTCTAGATCCTGGGATAATGGGGTACACAGAGTGAAGGGTCTACAAGAGGCGACCTTAGCAGCCACTATGGGGCTAATGGAGAAGGGGCCAGGTAAAATCTGAGTCTCCTTCACCAGGAGCGGCTGCAGCTTTGCTGGAAGGTCCTGAGATCCTCCTCTACAAGACATGGGTAGGGATGTCTTTTAGGGTTCAGTACCAGAGAAAAGGCGCAGCTAATCCCGTGTGGGCACAGTACCTGGCTCCTCCTGCTGTGGTGTGATGGGGGAGATGGCGGGGGAGACCACCAGGTTCTGTTTCTGCTGCTCGATCAGTTTCAGGAGTTTATCTCGCGCCTCTGCACTCTGCCGATTCAGCTCTGCAATCCGCATCTCCAGGGTCACAGGGCTCTGTACAGACGACGCCTCCTGCTGGAAAGATACAGGACAGGCATCAGAAAATATCCCTGGGTGAGTCGATGCTCTCCCTAAACCGCACAATTTATCACCATCACTACTGCTATCACCATCATCTCCTCTGCTCTTGACACCATAGAAATCTTTATTGTTTACTTCACAATCCATCCTGAACTGTCATTATGCTCCAGTCACATCCAGAGCTGCATTTACAATCCAGTTTGCTTCATTTTGGCTCCAGCCTTAAACCTCACTGCTGCTCCAGCTTCTTCAGTTTCTGTACAGTATGCTTTACTGGTAGCAGAATAGTGACCGCAGCTCTGGATGTGACTGCAGCATAGAATATGGGATAAGTAGTGCATCATTCATTACAGTAAAATATAACACACAAATTTTACCTTATTTTCTGCCATCACTTGTGAAGCGTCTGTACTGTCGCTGGCTCTGCCCGTCTTATAACTGAGCTGCTTTAGCTGAGCCTTCAGGGCGTTATTCTGACAGGTCAGCTCAGCCATCTGGGACACAATATCATTATCACTGGTCATAGTGGTGCTTGTACCCTCGGTCTCCAGCACCTGGCGCTCTGTGGAGTGGTGACCGACAGGTAAGTCTGTAGTGACACAAGGTAAACTCTGTGTACAGGACGGTAAAATCCACCTCCGTGTGGCCGGATCAAGACCATGGACTGGAGCAGAGAAGTCTATACCAGATAACGAAGATGAAAGATCATGGCTGCTGAGAGGACCTGCAATAAATAAGAGAAAATATCCATGAAATGTTACACAAGGAGCCTGCTATAAATATACATCTACAGCATCACACAATATATACTGTTACCTCCTGTATTATACTCCAGAGCTGTGCTCACTATTCTGCTGGTACAGTCACTGTGTACATACATTACATTACTTATCCTGTACTGATCCTGAGTTACATCCTGTATTATACTCCAGAGCTGCGCTCACTATTCTGCTGGTACAGTCACTGTGTACATACATTACATTACTTATCCTGTACTGATCCTGAGTTACATCCTGTATTATACTCCAGAGCTGCGCTCACTATTCTGCTGGTACAGTCACTGTGTACATACATTACATTACTTATCCTGTACTGATCCTAGTTACATCCTGTATTATACTCCAGAGCTGCACTCACTATTCTGCTGGTGCAGTCACTGTGTACATACATTACATTACTTATCCTGTACTGATCCTGAGTTATATCCTGTATTATACTCCAGAGCTGTGCTCACTATTCTGCTGGTACAGTCACTGTGTACATACATTACATTACTTATCCTGTACTGATCCTGAGTTACATCCTGTATTATACCCCAGAGCTGCGCTCACTATTCTGCTGGTACAGTCACTGTGTACATACATTACATTACTTATCCTGTACTGATCCTGAGTTACATCCTGTATTATACTCCAGAGCTGCGCTCACTATTCTGCTGGTACAGTCACTATGTACATACATTACATTACTTATCCTGTACTGATCCTGAGTTACATCCTGTATTATACCCCAGAGCTGCGCTCACTATTCTGCTGGTGCAGTCACTATGTACATACATTACATTATTTATCCTGTACTGATCCTGAGTTACATCCTGTATTATACTCCAGAGCTGCGCTCACTATTCTGCTGGTGCAGTCACTGTGTACATACATTACATTACTTATCCTGTACTGATCCTGAGTTACATCCTGTATTATACTCCAGAGCTGCACTCACTATTCTGCTGGTACAGTCACTGTGTACATACATTACATTACTTATCCTGTACTGATCCTAGTTACATCCTGTATTATACTCCAGAGCTGCACTCACTATTCTGCTGGTACAGTCACTGTGTACATACATTACATTACTTATCCTGTACTGATCCTGAGTTACATCCTGTATTATACCCCAGAGCTGCGCTCACTATTCTGCTGGTGCAGTCACTGTGTACATACATTACATTACTTATCCTGTACTGATCCTGAGTTACATCCTGTATTATACTCCAGAGCTGCGCTCACTATTCTGCTGGTACAGTCACTATGTACATACATTACATTACTTATCCTGTACTGATCCTGAGTTACATCCTGTATTATACCCCAGAGCTGCGCTCACTATTCTGCTGGTGCAGTCACTGTGTACATACATTACATTACTTATCCTATACTGATCCTGAGTTATATCCTGTATTATACTCCAGAGCTGCACTCACTAGTCTGCTGGTGCAGTCACTGTGTACATACATTACATTACTTATCCTGTACTGATCCTGAGTTACATCCTGTATTATACTCCAGAGCTGCACTCACTATTCTGCTGGTATAGTCACTGTGTACATACATTACATTACTTATCCTGTATTATACTCCAGAGCTGCGCTCACTATTCTGCTGGTACAGTCACTATGTACATACATTACATTACTTATCCTGTACTGATCCTGAGTTACATCCTGTATTATACCCCAGAGCTGCACTCACTATTCTGCTGGTGCAGTCACTGTGTACATACATTACATTACTTATCCTGTACTGATCCTGAGTTACATCCTGTATTATACTCCAGAGCTGCACTCACTATTCTGCTGGTGCAGTCACTGTGTACATACATTACATTACTTATCCTGTACTGATCCTGAGTTACATCCTGTATTATACTCCAGAGCTGCACTCACTATTCTGCTGGTGCAGTCACTGTGTACATACATTACATTACTTATCCTGTACTGATCCTGAGTTACATCCTGTATTATACTCCAGAGCTGCGCTCACTATTCTGCTGGTACAGTCACTGTGTACATACATTACATTACTTATCCTGTACTGATCCTGAGTTACATCCTGTATTATACTCCAGAGCTGCGCTCACTATTCTGCTGGTGCAGTCACTGTGTACATACATTACATTACTTATCCTGTACTGATCCTGAGTTACATCCTGTATTATACTCCAGAGCTGCACTCACTATTCTGCTGGTGCAGTCACTGTGTACATACATTACATTACTTATCCTGTACAGATCCTGAGTTACATCCTGTATTATACTCCAGAGCTGCACTCACTATTCTGCTGGTACAGTCACTGTGTACATACATTACATTACTTATCCTGTACTGATCCTGAGTTATATCCTGTATTATACTCCAGAGCTGCACTCACTATTCTTCTGGTACAGTCACTGTGTACATACATTACATTACTTATCCTGTATTATACTCCAGAGCTGCACTCACTATTCTGCTGGTACAGTCACTGTGTACATACATTACATTACTTATCCTGTACTGATCCTGAGTTACATCCTGTATTATACCCCAGAGCTGCACTCACTATTCTGCTGGTACAGTCACTGTGTACATACATTACATTACTTATCCTGTACTGATCCTGAGTTACATCCTGTATTATACCCCAGAGCTGCACTCACTATTCTGCTGGTGCAGTCACTGTGTACATACATTACATTACTTATCCTGTACTGATCCTGAGTTACATCCTGTATTATACTCCAGAGCTGCGCTCACTATTCTGCTGGTGCAGTCACTGTGTACATACATTACATTACTTATCCTGTACTGATCCTGAGTTACATCCTGTATTATACTCCAGAGCTGCACTCACTATTCTGTTGGTACAGTCACTGTGTACATACATTACATTACTTATCCTGTACTGATCCTGAGTTACATCCTGTATTATACTCCAGAGCTGCGCTCACTATTCTGCTGGTACAGTCACTGTGTACATACATTACAATACTTATCCTGTACTGATCCTGAGTTACATCCTGTATTATACTCCAGAGCTGCGCTCACTATTCTGCTGGTACAGTCACTGTGTACATACATTACATTACTTATCCTGTACTGATCCTGAGTTACATCTTGTATTATACTCCAGAGCTGCGCTCACTATTCTGCTGGTGCAGTCACTGTGTACATACATTACATTACTTATCCTGTACTGATCCTGAGTTACATCCTGTATTATACACCAGAGCAGCGCTCACTATTCTGCTGGTACAGTCACTGTGTACATACATTACATTACTTATCCTGTACTGATCCTGAGTTACATCCTGTATTATACTCCAGAGCTGCACTCACTATTCTGCTGGTGCAGTCACTGTGTACATACATTACATTACTTATCCTGTACTGATCCTGAGTTACATCCTGTATTATACTCCAGAGCTGCACTCACTATTCTGCTGGTGCAGTCACTGTGTACATACATTACATTACTTATCCTGTACTGATCCTGAGTTACATCCTGTATTATACTCCAGAGCTGCGCTCACTATTCTGCTGGTGCAGTCACTGTGTACATACATTACATTACTTATCCTGTACTGATCCTGAGTTATATCCTGTATTATACTCCAGAGCTGCGCTCACTATTCTGCTGGTACAGTCACTGTGTACATACATTACATTACTTATCCTGTATTATACTCCAGAGCTGCGCTCACTATTCTGCTGGTGCAGTCACTGTGTACATACATTACATTACTTATCCTGTACTGATCCTGAGTTATATCCTGTATTATACTCCAGAGCTGCGCTCACTATTCTGCTGGTACAGTCACTGTGTATATACATTACATTACTTATCCTATACTGATCCTGAGTTACATCCTGTATTATACTCCAGAGCTGCACTCACTATTCTGCTGGTACAGTCACTGTGTACATACATTACTTATCCTGTACTGATCCTGAGTTACATCCTGTATTATACTCCAGAGCTGCACTCACTATTCTGCTAGTGCAGTCACTGTGTACATACATTACATTACTTATCCTGTACTGATCCTGAGTTACATCCTGTATTATACTCCAGAGCTGCACTCACTATTCTGCTGGTGCAGTCACTGTGTACATACATTACATTACTTATCCTGTACTGATCCTGAGTTATATCCTGTATTATACTCCAGAGCTGCACTCACTATTCTGCTGGTACAGTCACTGTGTACATACATTACATTACTTATCCTGTACTGATCCTGAGTTACATCCTGTATTATACTCCAGAGCTGCGCTCACTATTCTGCTGGTACAGTCACTGTGTACATGCAGCTACTTACATGAGGACCGATCTCTGATATCTGACCGTGACTTCTGTGTGGGGAGGAGATAACATGATGGCGGGCTGAAAATCCAGCACAGAAGTTGTCTCCCTCAGTGATGTCGTCATCTGTGTGATGTTGGACACATCATAACCATGGGGGGGCGCTGCTGAACCTCCAGACTCTTCTACATTTTCTAAGCCTGCCATTAAATAATACAGATATATAGAGTATATATATTATAGCTGCCCCACTCTGGCAGGTGAGTGAAGACTGTAACTGCGACCATAAGTCGTCACTCAGCTTTCCCAGAGGCAGAGGGAATTAACAGACACTTGACCTTCACTCACTGTGTTCTATCATGAAGCCTGCGGCGTGGGCAGAGCCGGGGTTGGTTTTGGCTTTCACCTGCTCTGGGCTGGCCATAGAAGGACTTGCTGTAACCTCTGCAGGAGAAGACTGTGACGGGTCGGACACGAGCCGGTGACTGCCCTGTGGAAGACAGAAGCGTGAACAGTCCACTGCAAGAAGTCCTGCTACTACTGTGGAAGTCAGGTGACATTAGAGACCTCACTAGTCTCCCCCTCCTGTAAATGACATGAGGTGTTGTCCCGTGTCCTGTCCATACACCCTCATTCCTGTGACTGGTGATATCAATGGTTGTGCTGGGGATGGGGCTCCCAACTGCGGGCATTTTACAAGGGGTCGTCTGAAGAGTCTCAGTGTTCTGTGGTAGACTCAGACGGTCAGCAGATGGAGGGGATCACTTTACGGCAGTGCAGTTCACCTCCTGGCAGCTGTATGTAGCACTATAGCTCAGTACATGGGGCTGAGCTGCAGTACCAGACACAGCCACATAGACAAAAGTGGCGCTATGCTGGGTACTGCAGTCTAGAGCCCTGGTGCACAGTGCACACAGTAAGCTGGTCAGATTCTCATGTTTCAGACTCGGACTCCCCTTCCCCCAAGAAAATTATTCTTATTCAAAGCTTAGAAAAATGAAAACATTTCAGTCTCTGCATCGATAACTTTTTTATATGACCATGTTTGGTGCAAGTTGTAGTCTTTAGCAATACTTTGGGGGAATATATGACATTTTGATCACTATTTATTAATGTCTTTGGGAAGGTGAAACAACAAAAAAACAGCAATTTGTGCTTTTTGATTTTTTTCCCCCCACTCCAGCATTCGCCGTAGCGCGGGGATTCTCAGATGTGGCGATATCGAATGTATTTATGTTCATTTTTGGTGATTTTGATATGTAACGTAGGGAAAGGGCGATGATTGAAATGTTAATATTTTTTTAAATTCTTTTTAAAACTTTTTATTTTTAGATACCCCGGGGGACTTGAACCCTAAGGGGTCTGACCACCCATACAATAGGGAAAGGGTAACTTATGGTTTTAGACCCCCTTGGAGGTCTGATAGCCCGTACAATATACTGCAATGCTAATGTACTGCAGTATATTGTGAAATCCATTCACTGACATTGCAGGTTGCCCCTGACAATAAGCTGATCACATAGTGTCCCCTGCTGGAACCCCAGTGATCAGCTATAACCTGTGTGGAAACCTCTCAGTAATATTCTATTTCTCTGCAGCGCCACCACAGGGGAAAGGAAACATTACGCAGTGTCCATTCACATGAATGGATTGTCTGTGCAATACAGGACAGCTCGGGTCCTCCAGAGAGAGAGACACTCTTTTTAACCACTCTCTACTCTGGCCAAGCCTGACCAGAGAACTCCCCCCCCCCATCAACCCAGAATTCACCTAGTGTGAATGGGGCCCGAGCTGAAAATTTCAGGACATTACCGGTGACAACAAGCTGCCATCTTTTATGGCAAGTATTTCCGCGGTCAGGGCGTCTATCAGTAGGCGCTGTTCGCTGAGCTCGTCCTTCAGCCGCTGCCTCTCTAGAGACTCCTGTCGCAGCTGGCGGTCGCTCTGTGAAGGACACTGGTCAGTACTATAGATTATTACACAGATGACCCTGCCTGACCTCCATATTGCTATATTCTCCTGGCTCCGCCCACCTTACCTCCTTCAGGTAGGACACCAGTCTCCTTATAGAGCTGACCAGAGACAGGGTGAAGCCGGTCAGTCCCTGACACTGCGGCATGGAGGACACTTCCCGGCCTGTCTCCCTCTCGTAGGTCTCCAGCTCTCTCTCCACCTCCTGGATCATCTGGTTCAGGACATCCAGGCCGGACTGACTGCAGCTGGACATCTCATATGTGGAGACAGCTGGGGGCGCTGTTCTCTGTCCACTGGACACGTGAGAGGGTCTCTTCTTACCTTCAGCAGAACAGGAAAGAGAACAGGAACAAACATCTAGTAGTTTCCATTTCTATCGCTCTACTGTGTGACATATGTTTGGGTTTTGGCCAGAGGGGGCGCTGTGGTATATCTGAAGCTCCAGCATCTCTCCTACCTTTACTCTGGAGCTTGCGCTGGTTTATGGGTTGGGGGTTTAATACACGGCCGATGACAGAATTGGTGTCCGGCTCCTCCTGCTCCTCCTCGGTCAGGCGGGTTTTCACCTTGTTCACAGCTGCGGTGGCGTTTAATGCTGGAAAGAGAAGCGGCATGTGAATACTACCTAGAAGAGGACGGGGGGATATAACACCGCAGGCTACTACTACTGCACACAACATGGCGGACACACCCACCCATGACTGCTGAGACCAGGAGCGCCAGGGAGTATGTCTTATTTGTTTACTTTACACCCACCCAGCAGCCCCCGAGGTTGCTCCAAATCTCAGACAACCCCTTTAAATATGGGGATGGGGTGTTCCTTCTGGTGGAGTTCATCAACATTTTACCATATTGTTAGGAGTAAGAGGTTAAAGGTATGTAGACATTTGCAACCGATTATTTTATTGCTTCTCTGCAAATGTCTTGGTCCATATTTTTGATTCCCCTATATTCCGTTTTATATATTCCGTTTTGAGTATGCAGCTCCAATGCAGACCAATGCACAATCCCTCTGTAACCTGATACTGCTGCCATGTTCTCCGGCCTCCCCTTCTACTGTCTTGTAGGTTATCCACAAAATGCACAAGGAATTGAGTAACACGTGACTTCAGGATCAGACTACACGGTCTGTAGTCTGTAACCATGGAGACACATACACCTGTCTATGCAAAGCAGCTGCATTTCTTTTTAGCTGTACATCGCCATGAGTAAAAGAGTTCTCACCAGTCTGGTTGTTCAGGGGGTGAGCAGCAAATTTGGGCGTCATAAGGGGGTTCTCCACATTCAGCACTTTATCTCTGGACCTCGACCACTCCTCAGATGTGAGACAAGAACTTTCTTCATTTAATATCCGCCGAGCCCTGGAGGAAGACTATCAGATATCAGAAAGACCGTCCTGGATGTCACCTCTTCACTACATGCCCCAAGTGACTGCTCCACACAGCCTCGTGCATCCACAGTGCTGGGCACCCTCCTGCAGCTTTATCCTGCCTGATGACATCACATCCTTATAGGTATAGGTGCTGCTGAGATGACTTACCTCTCTGTATAAAGGCCAGGTTGGAAGCTGATGGAGACCTCCACGTCATCATCATCGTCATCAGTGCCCTCGGACAGGATCTCCTCCACTTCATTCAGAGCCTAAAATCACAAGAGGTCAAACACCATAAAGTCCTGGCTTCTCCTATTCTCCTCCAGAATGTTGTCACAGCCCCGCCTCCATAATCCATGTTACTGTGATTAGTAGAGCAGGGATTCCCTATTACCTGAGAGTCCATGATGCTTTCGCTGAGGATGGACAGGCGGGTAGGGGGGTCCTTCTTGTGCGCAATTGGGCAACGTGAAGTTTCCAAGTCACAGGATGGCGCCATGGTCACATTTGGGAAACCTGGAAAAATAGAGAACAAACACTTATACAAGCGGAATCTATCTGGACAGGTGAGCTGACAATCTAACGTGGACAAGAACACCACTCAGTCATCCACAGGGAGTGTGCAGGTCAGGTACATATAGAAGTCACTTGCACCTGTGTGCCTGCGGGGGGCGTCTCCAAAGAGATCCTTCACCACAGCCATGGCCCTGTCTGAGCGCTCCAGGACGTCTTTCATCTGGTACTGATCCGAGAGGATCTGCCGGGAGAAACACAATTCGATTTACGAGACTTACCCCAACTCCCAATAGGCGAGCAATCCTAATATGCAGGCATGACCCAATATCTAAATACCACTCACTTCGCCCTCAAAGTCTTAGGATAGGTCATAAATTGAAGATCGGCCGGGCTCAGACCCCCTTGTTTGAAGCAGCTGCAGCACCCGCCCTCCATTTGACAAGCCATGTGACATCATGTTCATTGGTCACATGGCCTACTGGCAACGCAAGTCTTATTCAAGTGAATGGGCTGAGCTGCAATACCAAGAACAGCCACTATACAAGGTATGGTGCTGTGCTTGGTAAATAGTGAAGAGGCAGCATCCTCTTCAAACAGCTGATCTGTGGGGGTCGCAGGTGTCAGACCCCCACCTAAGGATAGGACATCAATTATTAAGCCTGGAGAACCCCTTTAACCATGTGACTGCCGCCCTGCTCACCTCCATCATCAGAGCCAGTCGCCTGTCCTCTAGGGGGTCTGGGGTGCCTCCATTCTGCCTCCTCCATTCTTTCTTCAGTGACTTCTTCTTCAGTTCCCATTGGGCCAGGCTCTGGTTCTTGGACTTGTGGATCTCATGACGATGCACCTACAGCAGACATAACAAACAGGACAGTGAAGCCGAGCTTCTACCTGGACAGAGCAAAGTCACCTACCGCAGGTTACACAAGCCCAAACTATCCAGAACGGAACATGTGAGTCAGCCAATGGCATACCGAGACCATAACTGCATTAAGGGTGAATTCACACACTGCAGATTTTGTGCAAAAATTCATCTGAACAGTCGCAGAAATTTCTGCCAGAAATCTGCTAGATGTGAATACACCCTAAAGGGCTGGTTGGACCCCATATATGAGATCTCTGCTTGCTGTCAGTAGGTGGATATATTCTTACACTAGGTTCACGCCTGTGTCCGTTGTTCTGCTCCATCGGGAACTTTCAAAGAACCGGACAAAAAGTTATGCGTGCAGGACTTTTTTGTCCAGTCATTTTAGGCGGACACTGTGGCGGAGCCTCCGACCTAGATGTGAACCAGCCTTATTTATAGCCAGAGGCTGAAGTATATCCCATTCATGTGCAGCTGACACAGGTGCAGGATTTGTTACAGTTTATCAGAGCTCTCTCCTGTAATGGGCGGTGCAGGATGTCAGATGTGTTCACAGTCACTGATATCAAGCAAAGAAGAAATCGTCACACGGCGGCGCTGTACGGACAGGCGGGCACTCACCAGCTCCTCGGGGGTCGCACGATGGACGCCAAGATCATGGATCGAACTCTGAAACACAACAGAGAAACCTGATGAGAAGCACAGATACGGGGAGGGGAGTAAAGATCCCCCTCCCCCGGGCAGAGTGTGGGGGGCCTACACTACGAGGGAGGGGGAAGCCCCCCAGGGCAGAGCGCGGGGGGCCTACACTACAAGTAATGATACTCAAAGGTAAATCGGTCTAAAAAACCTGTAGTGCGCCCCCCTGTATGTACGAATATGTGTAACCCTTCTATAGCTGATCACAGTCTGGCCATACATTGAGGTGACATCACCCAGTGACATCACAGCCATCTATCAGAGGTATATGCCCGGGCATACGTACACCTCAGACACACGGCTCAAACCTAATGTGAACAGAGCCTGAGGCTTCACAGTAATGAAGATGATTCACACAGCGGAGGTAGCCCTAGAAATGTTTCATCAGAGCACATTATGGCCGTCGTCCACCGCTGTGGTAGAGTGATGTCACCAGGAGGACGCTGATACTCACATCCCAGGCCTGGCGCACTTGTGTCTTCTTCTTGCCGGCTGCTCCTTTCTTTACTCCAGATCGGCCGCTAAGAGGGCGAGGGTATCGTACCGACATCTGAGGACAAGAGGGGAACAGTGAAGATCTTTATAAACCTCGCTGACCCCCATCGCAGACCCCTCGTCACCCTCCAGTAAAACCCCGATCCCAAACCCCTCATCCCCCTCCAGTGACACCCCCGATCCCAAACCCCTCATCACCCACCAGTGACACCCCCGATCCCAAACCCCTCATCCCCCCTCCAGTGACACCCCCGATCCCAGACCCCTCATCACCCACCAGTGACACCCCCAATCCCAGACCCCTCATCACCCACCAGTGACACCCCCCCCCCCCCGATCCCAGACCCCTCATCCCCCTCCAGTGACACCCCCGATCCCAGACCCCTCATCACCCACCAGTGACACCCCCGATCCCAGACCCCTCATCACCCGCCAGTGACACCCCCTATCCCAGACCCCTCATCACCCGCCAGTGACACCCCCGATCCCAGACCCCTCATCACCCGCCAGTGACACCCCCGACCCCCCGATCCCCGCCAGGACACCCCCCCCGCCCCCTCATCACCCGCCAGTGACACCCCCGATCCCAGACCCCTCATCACCCGCCAGTGACACCCCCGATCCCAGACCCCTCATCACCCGCCAGTGACACCCCCCCCCCCCCCCCGCCCCCCCCCCCCCCCCCCCCCCGCCCCCCGATCCCAGACCCCCTCATCACCCGCCAGTGACACCCCCCGATCCCAAACCCCTCATCACCCACCAGTGACACCCCCCGATCCCAGACCCCTCATCACCCGCCAGTGACACCCCCGATCCCAGACCCCCACAACCCCCGCCAGGACCCCCCCCCCACCCCCACCCCCCCGCCCCCGCCCCCACACCCCCACCCCATCCCAGACCCCTCATCACCCGCCAGTGACACCCCCGATCCCAAACCCCTCATCACCCACCAGTGACACCCCCGATCCCAGACCCCTCATCACCCGCCAGTGACACCCCCGATCCCAGACCCCTCATCACCCACCAGTGACACCCCATCCCCAGACCCCCCATCCCCCGCCGGGGCCCCCCGACCCGACCCCCCCCCCCCCCCCCCCCCCCCCCCCCAGTGCACCCCCCGATCCCAGACCCCTCATCACCCACCAGTGACACCCCCGACCCCAGACCCCTCATCACCCCCCCCCAATCCCAGACCCCCTCATCACCCACCAGTGACACCCCCACCCACCCACACCCACCAGACCCCGATCCCAGACCCCTCATCACCCGCCAGTGACACCCCCGATCCCAGACCCCTCATCACCCACCAGTGACACCCCCGATCCCAGACCCCTCATCACCCGCCAGTGACACCCCCCCACCCCATCACCCCCAGTGACACCCCCCCAGCCCCTCATCACCCGCCAGGCACCCCGCCCGCCCCGGCCCAGACACCCCCTCCCGACCCCCCACACCCGCCAGTGACACCCCCGATCCCAGACCCCTCGTTACCTTCCAGTGACACCCCCGATCCGGTCAGAGCCCCGGACGCAGTTCTCACCTCTACAAGCTATAGAATCCGTTCTGATTGAACGTTACCGCCGCCGCGGCCTCCAATCGGCGCCGGAGATCCGGATTGTACGTCACTTCCGGTTCTGTCCCCATGACAACCGTCCAACAACCTGCCCTGACAGTTAGTAGGCGGGGCGGGAGTGGAGGCTGCGTACACCGTATAATACCACGGCACTGCCCCTTGTGGCTGCATGGGTACAGTGCAGCTTGTTACGTAGCCGAGGCCAGAAACGCGCCCGTATCATTTCAATACAGTTTTGACAGAATTTTTTTTTAAAATCTTTTAAAGAGAAATCTAATTTTTTCTTCTCATGAAGTGGATTTCACACTGAAAGCTGCACATCTCACCTCAGCCCCACATCTCAGCCCCACATTCGAGCTAACAGTGATTAGGTTTTACGGCTCTGTTCACATTACGCTTACATTCGGCGTAGATTGGCACAGGCTCAGTCCGGAGTTCTCACCTAGCACAGGCTGCAGTGTTATTCTGAGGAGAATATATGTATATGTGCCTGGAGGAGAGGGGCGCACGCTGCGCACCATGATAGTTGGGCAGAACTATGCCCCCTGTTGGACCTCCACAAGCTCCCTTTTTGTGCTGGCCACTCCTCTTTTTCGGGATGTGATCACATGCTTGACAACTTTTGCCACATGGAGTTCCGTCGCCCCCAGCACGAGACGTACACCGCCACCCCCTGCATCAAAACCTGCACCATTTTGGGGCACAACACCCCCTTTTTGTGACATGGACACCCATTTTTTGTGATGTGACTGTCACACAGAATATGACCCGGAGTCCAGCGGATGCGAGAACGTTATGCGGGGTCCAGTAGATTCGCCCACTCCTCTGGGACGCTGAGACCCTTTTATATGGGAGCCCCCTGGACATTACCGGAGAGGATGTGTGACCGGCACATAAAGGTCTCAGCGGATGTGGGAGCAATCCACTACACCTGGTAGATATGTCTGCCCTTCCAGGATTCTGGGGGGGTCACCATTTCGTTCAGGACCGTCCTTCTGACAGCGGAGAGATATCGGTCCAGCGCCCGGGCGCGTACCGTGAAAACTGATAGTGTGGCTGAATTACATGGCGGCCACTGAAATCAATGGGCAATCTCAGTCAGCCCCATAGAAGTCAATAGAGCGCGGCATTGGTCATATAAGGCCTGCGGAGAAGCCGGCTCTCATGATTCGCAGGGGTCTCAGCATCTGGTTTAGTATTAATGGGACCCATGTACGATCACGGAGGTCTCACCGCACCTTTTGTGAGTTATTATAATACATTACAATTACAGGTCGGCGACGCGTTTACCTTCAGGTAACAAGATCCTCCATGATTGTTATCAGCCGCACACACAAAGACGTCACTGTGACCGGCCGCCAGGTTATCGAGCCGAGGACAATGAGTGACTTTACTAAGCGCACAGCAGGACAAATTGTAGTTTCCGGGGTCTTGTGTTTTGCAGGACAAGTTTTACTTTCTGGGGTCTTGTGTTTTGCAGGACAAGTTGTAGTTTCCGGGGACTTGTGTTTTGCAGGACAAGTTGTAGTTTCCGGGGACTTGTGTTTTTCAGGACAAATTGTAGTTTCCAGGGTCTTGTGTTTTGCAGAACAAGTTGTAGTTTCCGGGGTCTTGTGTTTTGCAGGACAAATTGTAGTTTCCGGGGTCTTGTGTTTTGCAGGACAAGTTGTAGTTTCCGGGGACTTGTGTTTTGCAGGACAAGTTGTAGTTTCCGGGGTCTTTTGTTTTGGAAGGTAAGTTGTAATTTCTATACACACTCATATATGTGGCTTCTATTATTCTATACGTCTGTTGTGTTTTTCCAGACTGTCTTCATAGTGACATAAGTCCTCACAATAATGTCGCAATATTTGCTACAAGGGGAAATTTATAAGGCCACGATCAGACTTAATCTCAGAACCAAGAGTTATAACTACAGGGATCAGAGATTTCTGACAGTCGCAGTGAATGGTTACAGCATGGACACGGGGGAAATACAGGGGTAATCACCCGATGTAATAATATGTCAGACGACCTCAACTATCTGTACCAAGACCAGCTGGACACAGGAAGCAGAACTGGACTTCACCTATAGCAATTCCTTTCCCCGGTACTCAGTTATCCCCAGGACTTACAGTAGGGGTAGATCATGCAATAACTGGACAGAGAACTATGAAATATGAAGAGCATATCGCATCCACATTAGAAATCTCATTTTATATCTGTGTCTCCCGATACTCAGAAACCTCTGGGACTTACAGTACGACAGAATTAGGCTCCATGGCCAAGTGTGCACTCCGAGGTGGGGCTGTTTACAGCGGAATATACTTGGAGTTACATCAAGTGCCTTCCATGATGCATTCACTTATAGGGGGGCTTCCAATGGTGTGGAGGACGATAAGACCTGCTCTATAATGAACGGAGCATCAGATGCCCCCTCGGAAAAGGCCGTATACTGCCAAATATAATAAAGGTATCACAACACTAGGGTAATAAAAAAGCAAGGAAATAAGAAGTCCCCAATAGACCACTGGAGCAGGGGGTGGTTTGGGTTTCCCTTGATGTGTCTGAGATTGAGACTACAAGAACAAGTCAGACATGTCCTGCATTACCAGGAGGAATGATGGGGGCTGGTGCAATTATCCTGGACAACCCCTTTAACCTTTCATACTCGTCTCTCTGGTTTACTCCTAATTACGTCTATGGTAGTTACAGAAACAATGTAGAATAGCCGGTTTGGCTGTCCCCGTAATCCTGACCACCGCCAGCGGTCACAGAGGTGGATATTGTCATCTCAGCCAGGAAGGTTGTGGGAACCTGGATGGAGGGTAATGGCGAAATCGATCCTAGTGGAACCGGCCCATTTATCCGCTCTGCGGTTGAGCTGGTCGGTAGAGATTTTTATGGATTTTCTTGAGGGTCTGAGCTGTCTACCCCAACAATAAACTAGAGATCAACATCTGGATGTCTCAAGATAGAACCAGAAGAAAAAGCCTTCAAGGAACATTCCGGTCATAACACGGGGTAGAGAGTAACCTGCTGATCGTGGGGGTCCATCTGCCGAGAACTCGGGTGATCATAAACCAGAGGTGTTTTGCACCCCAGTTTGGTAGTCTGATATATGCACCCCCTGCTCCATTCATTTCAATGGGAGAAAGCTGAGCACTGTACTTCAGCAATGGTGGTCCCATTAAAATGAATGGAAGGGAGAGCACCACTGCTTCCAATCAAAGTGGGCTGTAAATCTCCCCCTTTTCTTATAATTTGTGCATTTGGACCTCAACTGATCAGCAAGTTGTGGATTCTTAGTTAAAACTGTAATGGGAACCATTATAAAAGAGAGAGAGGAGAAATCTCCCATCGTAAACAGCAAATCCCAGAAACCTCTGCAGCCCTCCGACACTAGTACGATGTGCCCAATCCTGGGTGGCCTGCTCTTTGCTGGGATCCATAGAAATAAATCACCTCAAACTTAGTTTAGCAGCATTTTCTGGTAGAATTATATAAAACCAGAAAGCTGATAAATCATCTGTGTTCTGTTCTTTGTAGGCCTCATTCTGTTTTCGGTAACCAGTAGAATGATGGGCTTAACCAAAAAGCTCTGTCTTGGTCTCCCCTGTCCACGAGACGTTTCCCAGAAGGATTTTGGCTTATTCACATACATTTTGGCATTTTTCTGTCTCTGTGTCCGCAGTGAGGTCCTCCTGGGTCTCCTGACATTTAGTTGGCGCTGACATTGAAGCCCCCTGAGCCTGCAGGACAGCTTGGATGTCTCTGACAATTGGTTGGGGCTGCTCATCCACCATCCTGTGTTACAACCTTTCATTAGTGTTTATCTTCCATCCTTACAGGGCCATGGGGTGTAAACTTCTGGATTATGGTGTACACCGTGAACAAAGGAACATCCAGATCTCTGGAGATGGACTTGTCACCTTGAGATTGTTGATATTTTTCCACAATTTTGGTTCTCAAGTCCTCAGACAGATGCAAATGCAAAGATTGAGTCAACTTCTCTCCTTTTTATCTGGTTTCAGGTGGGATTTTTATATTGCCCACACCTGTTACTTGCCACAGGTGAGTTTGAATGAGCATCACATGCTGGAAACAAAGTTATTTAAACACAATTTTGAAAAGGTGCCAGCAATTTTGTCCAGCCCATTTTTTGAGTTTTGTGTGAAATTATGTCCAATTTGCCTTTTTTCCCCTTTTTTTGTGTTGTTCCAATACACACAAAGGAAATAAACCTGTGTATAGCAAAACATGTGTAAATGCTACAATTTTATGGGAGAAATACTTCATTTTCTGAAAAAATTTCAGGTTTGCCTGAAACACTTACACCCATTACTGTCAGTGATATTGGGTAGGGGGTATAGATCCATATTTCTGTTATATATAATAACAGAGGTGTAACTTGAAGCTTCTGGGCCCCAATGCAGATATTGTAATAGGACCCCTACATGCTGCTATTTATAATAGTGGTAGATTTTATGTGGCAAAGGCTCCTTAGGGGGACTCATATGGTCCAGGTCCTGGTAGTGTTGGCTACCTCTGCACCCCCTATATATAGTGTTGGCTACCTCTGCACCCCTATATAGTTATAGTGTTGGCTACCTCTGCACCCCCTATATGCACCCCCCCCCCCCCCCCCCCCCCATCCCAGTATAATAATGTTATATAATAATTTGCTGAATGCTATCAGATGTGTAACTTCCTATCCTATCAGCAGGTGGCGCCAGAGTCATTGCTCTGATTCCTTTGCACCTTACACCTTTAGAACCAAATTGTGAGAACAATGTAGAAAATAATGTGCAGTGATTGGTCAGCTGTCCTCTCTCCGGCCACAGGCAGCCAATCAGAGGGCAGTAGGGGAGGGCTCCTGGCTGCACCCTGTGCCTGCTGCCTTGGCTGTGGCATCCTGGGCTCAGGGGATGGGTGGTTGGAGGTGCCCTGAGCAGCCCACCAGCACCAGCAGGCCTGCACCAGGGGGAGATCATACCCAGGCAGGTGAGTCAGGGCCCCTGTGCCACATGCAGCAGCCAGAAATCACTGATGAGTGTGTGATAATGTATGATCTAGAGCCCCAGACCCTGCACCCTGTACTGCTGAGCCTGGGCTAGGCAGGTGTAGCAGCTTCATATGTATAATGTGTGTATGTGTGATAAGGTGATGTATACTGTATGTATAATAACATAGGGTGATGTATACTGTATGTATGATAACATGGGGTGATGTATACTGTATGTATGATAACATAGGGTGATGTATACTGTATGTATGATAACATAGGGTGATGTATACTGTATGTATAATAACATAGGGTGATGTATACTGTATGTATGATAACATGGGGTGATGTATACTGTATGTATAATAACATAGGGTGATGTATACTGTATGTATGATAACATAGGGTGATGTATACTGTATGTATGATAACATAGGGTGATGTATACTGTATGTATGATAACATAGGGTGATGTATACTGTATGTATGATAACATAGGGTGATGTATACTGTATGTATGATAACATGGGGTGATGTATACTGTATGTATGATAACATGGGGTGATGTATACTGTATGTATAATAACATGGGGTGATGTATACTGTATGTATAATAACATAGGGTGATGTATACTGTATGTATGATAACATGGGGTGATGTATACTGTATGTATGATAACATGGGGTGATGTATACTGTATGTATAATAACATGGGGCGATGTATACTGTATGTATAATAACATAGGGTGATGTATACTGTATGTATAATAACATAGGGTGATGTATACTGTATGTATGATAACATGGGGTGATGTATACTGTATGTATGATAACATGGGGTGATGTATACTGTATGTATAATAACATAGGGTGATGTATACTGTATGTATAATAACATGGGGTGATGTATACTGTATGTATAATAACATGGGGCGATGTATACTGTATGTATGATAACATGGGGTGATGTATACTGTATGTATGATAACATGGGGTGATGTATACTGTATGTATGATAAGACTGTGTGGTTTGTATGATTGATAAATATTTGATAAATATGAGAGAGATAGATATGAGATAGATAGATAGATATGAGATAGATAGATAGATAGATAGATATGAGATAGATAGATAGATAGATAGATAGATATGAGATAGATATGAGATAGATAGATAGATATGAGATAGATAGATAGGAGATAGATAGATAGATATGAGATAGATATGAGATAGATAGATAGATAGATAGATATGAGATAGATAGATATGAGATAGATAGATATGAGCTATATAGATAGATAGATATGAGATAGATAGATAGATAGATAGATAGATATGAGATAGATAGATATGAGATAGATAGATAGATATGAGATAGATAGATAGATATGAGATAGATAGATAGATATGAGATAGATAGATATGGAGATAGATAGATAGATAGATATGAGATAGATAGATATATAGATAGATAGATATGAGATAGATAGATAGATAGATAGATAGATAGATAGATATGAGATAGATAGATAGATATGAGATAGATAGATAGATAGATAGATATGAGATAGATAGATAGATATGAGATAGATAGATATGGGATAGATAGATAGATATGAGATAGATAGATAGATATGAGATAGATAGATATGAGATAGATAGATAGATAGATATGAGATAGATAGATATGAGATAGATAGATAGATAGATATGAGATAGATAGATAGATAGATATGAGATAGATAGATAGATAGATAGATATGAGATAGATAGATAGATAGATAGGTATGAGATAGATAGATGTGAGATAGATAGATAGATATGAGATAGATAGATAGATAGATAGATAGATATGAGATAGATAGATAGATAGATAGGTATGAGATAGATAGATAGATATGAGATAGATATGAGATAGATAGATGTGAGATAGATAGATAGATATGAGATAGATAGATATGAGATAGATAGATAGATAGATAGATAGATATGAGATAGATAGATAGATATGAGATAGATAGATAGATAGATAGATATGAGATAGATAGATATGAGATAGATAGGTAGATATGAGATAGGTAGATATGGGATAGATAGATATGAGATAGATAGATAGATAGATAGATATGAGATAGATAGATAGATATGAGATAGATATGAGATAGATATGAGATAGATAGATAGATATTAGATCGATAGGTAAATATGCGTAGATAGATTTGGACTAGTATCAGACATTTCTCTCACTATTTCCCCCTTTATCGTAGACATGTATTGATCCGGATCGGTTGTGCTGACATTATATATCTATTTGGATTGGATTGTTCCACTCCATGGAGAGGGGTCTTCAGTTTATCTGATAATTTCCGTGGGTTCGGGCTCGCCATGACGATGGGGTCTTCAGTACTCACCCACTGGATCTTCTCGGGGTTCGTCCTCTTTCTAATCCTGGCAATGCTGACCGGAGCAGACAGCCGATCGACAGACAATACAGAAGCGCAGATTGGCAAGTCTTACTCCGGACATATTGACAGGAGCACGGAGCAGGTCTACGCCTTCAACTACACCAGCATGCCGGGCAAGGTGGGCCACTGTAACCTAATATGGCGAATGCTCCAGTCACAGTCCAAGCTGCAGATACAATTCTCCTCATTCCATTAAATAATGCTTTTCTACATTGCACTTCTGTCTCCTGCAGAGAAGAGGAATCCAGTAGAATTGTGAGTGCAGCTTTGGATGTGACTGGAGTAGAGGATGATAATAGAAAAGGTATACCCCCTTAGGCTGACTATCCGTGGTGTATACTGATCACCAGTGCCGGGGGCAGATATTTCACAAGGTTCTGTGTATTTTTCATGTTGATGCAATCACATGATCTGAGGGTAGCGCCCGCTACGTTAGTCCGATAACTGGCATGACAGCGAGGTGGCATCGATCAGAACGGGGCTGTGTGATATGTGCTATGTTCAGGTGTCAGACTTATCATCCTGCCACCAGTATTCATGTATCCACCTAATGCTGTGCTGCCACAGCAGCACAGAGTATCTCAGGCAAGAAGGGTGCTGATTGTGTGAGCTGTCTACTACTGTGATAATGTTAGTGAGGACAGAGCTGCTGAGAGACTCCCCAGCAACACAGAGTATTTCAGGAGAGGAATGTAGGAGGTGGGCTAGAAGGAGCAGTGTCTACCTACAGTACAGAGTATTTCAGGAAAAGAAAGTGCTGATCCTATGGGAGGTCACAGATGGAGATATATAGAGGGAAAGGAGTAGGAGCTCAGAAGCACAGAGTATTTCAGGAGAGGAGTGTGCTGATTCTTTGGGAGGTCATGGGCTGGAAGAAGCAATGTCTTCCTGCACTACAGAGTATTTCAGGAACTGAGTGTAGTGAGGTCTCAGACTGAGAGCTATATGGGGGAAGTAGAAGGTCCACAGCAGCACAGAGTATTTGGAGTGGAGTGTGCTGGTGTTTGTGGTTGGTTATGGGCTGGAAGAAGCAGTGTCTACCTGCAGTACAGACTATTTCAGGGAATTAGTGCACTTTGGGAGGTCACAGACTCAGGGTCCCCAGCAGCACAGAGTATTTCAGGGGAGGAGTGTGGTGATCTTTAATGTAAGCATTGTATCTTCAGATGTCACCCCTTAAAGGAGTATGTCCCCTAGTTAGGCCTTAAGTGTCTGATAAATGGGGGTTCCACCTCTGGGGCCTGCACCTATTTCTAGAACGGGGGTCCCGTCATGGCCAGCCCACCTGGTGAGGTAGCCGCTGTATCAAGATGGCTGCACACAAGCACGGCTCTCTCCATCTCTTTGCATGGGAATTACGGAAACAGCCAAGCACTATATGATATATGGCCCAGTATCGCCCTCGCTCCGTCCTCTCCGGAGATTTCTGGGGTTTCCCACTACACACCCAGGACATTTTGTTTCCAACCCCCGGCGGCCGCCATCGCCGCCTCTGCTCCAGCAATCGATAACATCTCATTAGCTTCATCTCGTTATTAGAGAGGTGTCCGAGATCGCCGCCAGGACCAAGATGGATTGTACAGCGCTCCAGTAGTGACAGGTGGCCGCGCCGCACCGACACAGCACTTCTGATCATAGCAGTAGATGTAGCAGAGCTAATTGTGTCTGTGAACTCTGGTTACCTGCAGGGCTATGGAAAAGCTACAGATACACAATATGTCACATTCACCTCTGCTACATCTGACAACCTGATTCCTGCAGCATCCTGCAAACACATCTCTGCTTCATCTGATAAATACATTTCCATTATGTCAAGTAGCGGAACTACACAGGAATACAAAGAAAATAGGATTTCCACTAAAATAACAATTTTTCACTAAAATTATGTGACGTGTTTAGGCGGCGAGGCGTGTATCTTCTGAGTTCTGGTATGTTGTCGGTCTCCAGCTGTCTCGTGTCGCTCACCGCACCTCACATACTTCATTCAAGCCATGAGAACATTCCTCCACTGTCACTGCTGCGCTGTCATACTGGGCGGCCGCACGGACTACAACAGGTTTAGTGAGAGGGATTACAATGTGCGCCATTGTACTCAAGGCGAAAAAGGTGAAACTAATGGATGGATCCAAAAGTGACGAGGACGCAATAAACAGGACATAAAATAAGCAGCAGTCAAGGTAGAGACGTCAAAAAACTCTGACCATCATATCCCTCAGTGTATTCCTATAGATTGTCACATCCCTCAGTGTATTCCTATAGACCGTCACATCCCTCAACGTATTCCTATAGACCGTCACATCCCTCAGCGTATTCCTATAGACCGTCACATCCCTCAGTGTATTCCTATAGATTGTCACATCCCTCAGTGTATTCCTATAGACCGTCACATCCCTCAACGTATTCCTATAGACCGTCACATCCCTCAGCGTATTCCTATAGACCGTCACATCCCTCAGTGTATTCCTATAGACCGTCACATCCCTCAACGTATTCCTATAGACCGTCACATCCCTCAGCGTATTCCTATAGACCGTCACATCCCTCAGTGTATTCCTATAGACCGTCACATCCCTCAGCGTATTCCTATAGATTGTCACATCCCTCAGTGTATTCCTATAGACCGTCACATCCCTCAGTGTATTCTTATAGATTGTCACATCCCTCAGCGTATTCCTATAGACCGTCACATCCCTCAGCGTATTCCTATAGACCGTCACATCCCTCAGTGTATTCCTATGGACCGTCACATCCCTCAACGTATTCCTATAGATTGTCACATCCCTCAGTGTATTCTTATAGATTGTCACATCCCTCAGTGTATTCCTATAGACCGTCACATCCTTCAACGTATTCTTATAGACCGTCACATCCCTCAGCGTATTCCTATAGATTGTCACATCCCTCAGTGTATTCCTATAGACAGTCACATCCCTCAGTGTATTCCTATAGACCATCACATCCCTCAGTGTATTCCTATAGACCGTCACGTCCCTCAGTGTATTCCTATAGACCGTCACGTCCCTCAGTGTATTCCTATAGACCGTCACATCCTCCAGTGTATTCCTATAGACCGTCACATCCCTCAGTGTATTCCTATAGATTGTCACATCCCTCAGTGTATTCCTATAGACCGTCACATCCCTCAGTGTATTCCTATAGACTGTCACATCCCTCAGTGTATTCCTATAGACCGTCACATCCCTCAGTGTATTCCTATAGACTGTCACATCCCTCAGTGTATTCTTATAGACCGTCACATCCCTCAGTGTATTCTTATAGACCGTCACATCCCTCAGTGTATTCTTATAGACCGTCACATCCCTCAGTGTATTCCTATAGACCGTCACATCCCTCAGTGTATTCTTATAGACCGTCACATCCCTCAGTGTATTCTTATAGACCGTCACATCCCTCAGTGTATTCCTATAGACCGTCACATCCTCCAGTGTATTCCTATAGACCGTCACATCCCTCAGTGTATTCCTATAGACCGTCACATCCCTCAGTGTATTCTTATAGACCGTCACATCCCTCAGTGTATTCTTATAGACCGTCACATCCCTCAGTGTATTCCTATAGACTGTCACATCCCTCAGTGTATTCTTATAGACCGTCACATCCCTCAGTGTATTCTTATAGACCGTCACATCCCTCAGTGTATTCCTATAGACCGTCACATCCCTCAGTGTATTCTTATAGACCGTCACATCCCTCAGTGTATTCTTATAGACCGTCACATCCCTCAGTGTATTCCTATAGACCGTCACATCCCTCAGTGTATTCTTATAGACCGTCACATCCCTCAGTGTATTCTTATAGACCGTCACATCCCTCAGTGTATTCCTATAGACCGTCACATCTTCCAGTGTATTCCTATAGACCGTCACATCCCTCAGTGTATTCCTATAGACTGTCACATCCCTCAGTGTATTCTTATAGACCGTCACATCCCTCAGTGTATTCTTATAGACCGTCACATCCCTCAGTGTATTCCTATAGACTGTCACATCCCTCAGTGTATTCTTATAGACCGTCACATCCCTCAGTGTATTCTTATAGACCGTCACATCCCTCAGTGTATTCCTATAGACCGTCACATCCTCCAGTGTATTCCTATAGACCGTCACATCCCTCAGTGTATTCCTATAGACTGTCACATCCCTCAGCGTATTCCTATAGACCGTCACATCCCTCAGTGTATTCCTATAGACTGTCACATCCCTCAGTGTATTCCTATAGACCGTCACATCCCTCAGTGTATTATAGACCGTCACATCCCTCAGTGTATTCCTATAGACTGTGATGTCCCTCAGCGTATTCCTATAGACCGTCACATCCCTCAGTGTATTCCTATAGACCGTCACGTCCCTCAGTGTATTCCTATAGACCGTCACATCCCTCAGTGTATTCCTATAGACCGTCACGTCCCTCAGTGTATTCCTATAGACCGTCACATCCTCCAGTGTATTCCTATAGACCGTCACATCCCTCAGTGTATTCCTATAGACTGTCACATCCCTCAGTGTATTCCTATAGACCGTCACATCCCTCAGTGTATTCCTATAGACCGTCACATCCCTCAGTGTATTCCTATAGACTGTCACATCCCTCGGTGTATTCCTATAGACCGTCACATCCCTCAGTGTATTCCTATAGACCGTCACATCCCTCAGTGTATTCCTATAGACCGTCACATCCCTCAGTGTATTCCTATAGACCGTCACATCCCTCAGTGTATTCCTATAGACTGTCACGTCCCTCAGTGTATTCCTATAGACCGCCACATCCCTCAGTGTATTCCTATAGACAGTCACATCCCTCAGTGTATTCCTATAGACCGTCACATCCCTCAGTGTATTCCTACAGACCGTCACATCCCTCAGTGTATTCCTATAGACCGTCACATCCCTCAGTGTATTCCTATAGACCGTCACATCCCTCAGTGTATTCCTATAGACCGTCACATCCCTCAGTGTATTCCTATAGACCGTCACATCCCTCAGTGTATTCCTATAGATTGTCACATCCCTCAGTGTATTCCTATAGACCGCCACATCCTCCAGTGTATTCCTATAGACTGTCACATCCCTCAGCATATTCCTATAGACTGTCACATCCCTCAGTGTATTCCTATAGACCGTCACATCCCTCAGTGTATTCCTATAGACCGTCACATCCCTCAGTGTATTCCTATAGACCGTCACATCCCTCAGCGTATTCCTATAGATTGTCACATCCCTCAGTGTATTCCTATAGACCGTCACATCCCTCAGTGTATTCCTATAGATTGTCACATCCCTCAGTGTATTCCTATAGATTGTCACATCCCTCAGTGTATTCCTATAGACTGTCACATCCCTCAGTGTATTCCTATAGACTGTCACATCCCTCAGCGTATTCCTATAGATTGTCACATCCCTCAGTGTATTCCTATAGACCGTCACATCCCTCAGCGTATTCCTATAGACCGTCACATCCCTCAGTGTATTCTTATAGACCGTCACATCCCTCAGTGTATTCCTATAGACCGTCACATCCCTCAGTGTATTCCTATAGACCGTCACGTCCCTCAGTGTATTCCTACAGACCGTCACATCCTCCAGTGTATTCCTATAGACCGTCACATCCCTCAGTGTATTCCTATAGATTGTCACATCCCTCAGTGTATTCCTATAGACCGTCACATCCCTCAGTGTATTCTTATAGACCGTCACATCCCTCAGTGTATTCCTATAGACCGTCACATCCCTCAGTGTATTATAGACCGTCACGTCCCTCAGTGTATTCCTATAGACCGTCACATCCCTCAGTGTATTCCTATAGACCGTCACATCCCTCAGTGTATTATAGACCGTCACATCCCTCAGTGTATTCCTATAGACCGTCACATCCCTCAGTGTATTCCTATAGACTGTGATGTCCCTCAGCGTATTCCTATAGACCGTCACATCCCTCAGCGTATTCCTATAGACCGTCACATCCCTCAGTGTATTCCTATAGACCGCCACGTCCCTCAGTGTATTCCTATAGACCGTCACGTCCCTCAGTGTATTCCTATAGACCGTCACGTCCCTCAGTGTATTCCTATAGACCGTCACGTCCCTCAGTGTATTCCTATAGACCGTCACGTCCCTCAGTGTATTCCTATAGACCGTCACATCCCTCAGTGTATTCCTATAGACCGTCACATCCCTCAGTGTATTCCTATAGACCGTCACATCCCTCAGTGTATTCCTATAGACTGTCACATCCCTCAGTGTATTCCTATAGACCGTCACGTCCCTCAGTGTATTCCTATAGACTGTCACATTCCTCAGTGTATTCCTATAGACCGTCACATCCCTCAGTGTATTCCTATAGATTGTCACATCCCTCAGCGTATTCCTATAGACCGTCACATCCCTCAGCGTATTCTTATAGACCGTCACATCCCTCAGTGTATTCCTATAGACCGTCACATCCCTCAACGTATTCCTATAGATTGTCACATCCCTCAGTGTATTCCTATAGACCGTCACATCCCTCAACGTATTCCTATAGATTGTCACATCCCTCAGTGTATTCCTATAGACCGTCACGTCCCTCAGTGTATTCCTATAGACCGTCACGTCCCTCAGTGTATTCCTATAGACTGTCACATCCCTCAGTGTATTCCTATAGACCGTCACATCCCTCAGTGTATTCTTATAGACCGTCACATCCCTCAGTGTATTCCTATAGACCGTCACATCCCTCAGTGTATTCTTTTAGACCGTCACATCCCTCAGTGTATTCCTATAGACCGTCACATCCCTCAGTGTATTCCTATACTGGGACTGGGCAGATCATATGGAGGTCCTGTACAGGAAGGGCCACAGCAGGCTCTACCTGCTTAGGAAACTGAGAGCCTTTGGAATCCGGGGGGGCACTTCTTAGGACTTTCTTCAGCTCGGTAGTGGCATCAGCCATCTTCTTTGGAGTGGCCTGCTGGGGGAGCAGTATATCAACCAGGGACAGAAATAAACTTGACAAGCTGATTCGAAGGGCCAGCTCTGTCCTGGGGAGCCCACTGGACCCAGTGCAGGTGGTGGGTGACAGAAGGATACTGTCCGTGGTGAGCTCCATGCAGAAGAAGAAGTCCCATCCCATGCATGAGACTGTGATCGCGCTGAGCAGTACTGTCAGTGACCGACTGCTCCACCCTAGGTGTGAGAAGGAGCGCTATCGGAAGTCTTTCCTCCCCCACCGCGGTTAGGCTGTACAACCAACACCGACCTAAGCGGAGATCATTACACACAGAGAACTGAAATATCTCTCTGCCTGTTATATCCCCCCCCCCCTCTGCTACATCCTATCTGTCTGTCTGCTATTAATGTAATGCCTCTCACCTTGGAACATTCCTGTACATGTTGTATTTGTATCTGCTTATCTTATCTTATCTTTGCTGCTGTAACACACTGAATTTCCCCACTGTGGGACTATTAAAGGACTATTATTATTATTATAGACTGTCACGTCCCTCAGTGTATTCCTATAGACCGTCACATCCCTCAGTGTATTCCTATAGACCGTCACATCCCTCAGTGTATTCCTATAGACCGTCACATCCCTCAGTGTATTCCTATAGACCGTCACATCCCTCAGTGTATTCCTATAGACCGTCACATCCCTCAGTGTATTCCTATAGACCGTCACATCCCTCAGTGTATTCCTATAGACCGTCACATCCCTCAGTGTATTCCTATAGACCGTCACATCCCTCAGTGTATTCCTATAGACCGTCACATCCCTCAGTGTATTCCTATAGACCGTCACATCCCTCAGTGTATTCCTATAGACCGTCACATCCCTCAGTGTATTCCTATAGACCGTCACATCCCTCAGTGTATTCCTATAGACCGTCACATCCCTCAGTGTATTCCTATAGACCGTCACATCCCTCAGTGTATTCCTATAGACCGTCACATCCCTCAGTGTATTCCTATAGACCGTCACATCCCTCAGTGTATTCCTATAGACCGTCACATCCCTCAGTGTATTCCTATAGACCGTCACGTCCCTCAGTGTATTCCTATAGACCGTCACATCCCTCAGTGTATTCCTATAGACCGTCACATCCCTCAGTGTATTCCTATAGACTGTCACCACATCCTCCAGTGTATTCCTATAGACCGTCACATCCCTCAGTGTATTCCTATAGACTGTCACATCCCTCAGTGTATTCTTATAGACCGTCACATCCCTCAGTGTATTCCTATAGACCGTCACATCCCTCAGTGTATTCCTATAGACCGTCACATCCCTCAGTGTATTCCTATAGACTGTCACCACATCCTCCAGTGTATTCCTATAGACCGTCACATCCCTCAGTGTATTCCTATAGACTGTCACATCCCTCAGTGTATTCTTATAGACCGTCACATCCCTCAGTGTATTCCTATAGACTGTGATGTCCCTCAGCGTATTCCTATAGACCGTCACATCCCTCAGTGTATTCCTATAGACCGTCACATCCCTCAGTGTATTCCTATAGACTGTCACGTCCTCCAGTGTATTCCTATAGACCGTCACATCCCTCAGTGTATTCCTATAGACCGTCACATCCCTCAGTGTATTCCTATAGACTGTCACGTCCCTCAGTGTATTCCTATAGACTGTCACATCCCTCAGTGTATTCCTATAGACCGTCACATCCCTCAGTGTATTCCTATAGACCGTCACGTCCCTCAGTGTATTCCTATAGCCTGTCACATCCCTCAGTGTATTCCTATAGACCGTCACATCCCTCAGTGTATTCTTATAGACCGTCACATCCCTCAGCGTATTCCTATAGACCGTCACATCCCTCAGTGTATTCCTATAGACCGTCACATCCCTCAGTGTATTCCTATAGATTGTCACATCCCTCAGTGTATTCCTATAGACCGTCACATCCCTCAGTGTATTCCTATAGACCGTCACATCCCTCAGTGTATTCCTATAGACCGTCACGTCCCTCAGTGTATTCCTATAGACCGTCACATCCCTCAGTGTATTCCTATAGACCGTCACGTCCCTCAGTGTATTCCTATAGACTGTCACATCCCTCAGTGTATTCCTATAGACCGTCACATCCCTCAGTGTATTCTTATAGACCGTCACATCCCTCAGCGTATTCCTATAGATTGTCACATCCCTCAGTGTATTCCTATAGACCGTCACATCCCTCAGTGTATTCCTATAGACCGTCACATCCCTCAGTGTATTCCTATAGACCGTCACATCCCTCAGTGTATTCCTATAGACCGTCACATCCCTCAGTGTATTCCTATAGACTGTGACATTGTCAGGGGTCTCGGGTCAGACCTTGGCAGGGTTTTTGCCATCTGAAACTAAGTCACAACGACCATTACAGCTGTGGAGCGATACCTCAGTCCGCCGCCTCCGGGCAGCGCCATGTCGCTCACAGCCTGTAGTGTAATAACTAGTGGGGTAATCCCCCGGAAAATCTAATTATTGGGTTCAGTTATAGTAATTAGGTCTAATGAGGTAATTATCACCATGGCAGGTGGGAGTTTACCACACCCCTGTTATAAGGGATCATTCACACTGCGGCACACTGCTGTCCTGTATTACAGATCTGTGGTCACTTTATGAGCCGCAGTAATATGGTGAGCAATGTGTTACGAATGTGTGCAATAAAGTTTATTGAAGGAAACATGCACTGGTCTTGTTGCCTATAGCAACCAATCAAAGTCCAGGTTTTATTTCCCCAGTGCAGGTTTGAAAATGAAAGCTCAACTCTGATTGGTTGCTATTAGCAACACTAAATTTAATATTTCCAGACATTCTAGGCCGCATTTGTTTACATTTAGCGTGTCCATGGCTGCGGCCACAGCGTGTGAGGACACAGACCCCAACCTTATCCTCCATTTACATGAGGTCCAGTCCCTTTGAAATCCCCCACATATAAAGCGTTACACTTTTTTTTTATTTTTATAAACTTTATACCTATACTGTACTTTACATAGAAGCCGCATATTACAACAGGGCTCCATGGCAACACATCATGACCACGAGCACAAAAGTGAACTAAGACACGGGGCGTATTACAATGCATGTGTACGTGATGTCCGGTTCTCCCCCCACGTACTACTATGTTGGCTAGAATATCGCATGTAACTTTTTTCATGTCTTAAAGGGGTATTCCATGCTATAGCCTTATAGGCCCACCATAATACAGGTGCCTATCAGCTTACAGGATCTTAGACTACTCCGTCCATAATACGGATCCCTGAAATAAAGCCATAATATGCCCATCTGAACGCGGCCTTATGTAACAATCATCTGTCTCCTTCCCAATATGGTGTCTGTAGCTTTAAACCACAGATTCTGTAGCCCCAAGGAAGGATTCTGAGTAATGGCGACAGCGCCTACATCATTATCAGCGCTGACCTCCGCCTAGAGCTTAACCCTATTATTATATAGCCGGATAGTGTCATCCGCGCCTGAGATACAGGGATCGCTCCACCTTAGGGCATTAGGGAAGGTTCACACTGCTGCAAAAAACAGCATCAAAAACAAGCTCATTTTTTTCAGTGCAGATTTGAAGGTGTTTCTTGGGGCTTTTCACTGATTTCAAAGGGATTTGGAGTGGTTTTTCCCCCCTTAAGACAGGGCAGGATGCTACATTTTTTTAGCAAGCAGAAAGGAAAAACAATCTCGCTGACTCCATTGACATCAAGGGGAAAAGGCTTAGGGCTTAGTCATCAGACAGTGAAAAACAGATCTATGATGGCCATTTTTGTAACGTCCGTCACACGTCCGTTTTGAGAACACATCAAATTCAAAGGGTGTATTCACATGTGCGTTATTTTTGACTGTCCGTTTTTCACGGCCATCAAAAACTGACCTTCTTAATCTTCGACTTAGTAGAAGTCAATGGATCTGTTTATAACGGATGTTTGACGTCTGTTAAAAACAGATCAGTGGGTTGGGTCAAAAAAGAAAGACCAATAAAATTCACCAGTTTTTTTCACTGACAGTTAAAAACTGATGAAAAATGGATGACACTATCAAAAATGTAAACGATATAAAAAAAAGATGTCAAAAACGGACATTAACGTTCATTTTTTGTCAATAAATGTGTATAATACCTTATGTGTATAAGTGTGTATAAGGCCTTATTCACATGAACGTCAAAAATAGACATGTGGCGGCTGTTTTTTTTATTTCCATGTCTGTTAACATGTCTGTTTTTTTGATGGTCTGTTTTCACAGATCAGTCAATAGATTCACGTCTGTCAGGGATTTGTGAAAACGGACGCCCCACGCATGCAAAAAGGCTGTGATGGAAACGCACGTGTGTCCATTTTTCATGCATATTTTTATCCACAGTGGTGTGAATATAGCCCAAGGCCCAGCAGGGCGGAAGAGCAGCATTTTTAGTCTTTATGGAAAAGCAGTGGAAAAAATGCAGCGTTTTACAGTCTTAGCAAAGTAAATGAGATTTTATTTAATCTCATCCCCGCATTGCAGAGAAAATTGCTGCGGAAAACGGAAGGTTTTAAAAAATGCAAATGTTTTTGAAAAACACGCAGAAGAAAAAAGCGTTGGAAAAAAAAAACACAAAGGAAAATCAGTGAAATGTAACACAAATTTTGTTCCCAGCTTTTAAATGTTATATTCCAATTGCTTATGTCTAAAACAAATTAAAAATTGCTTACATTCATCATAAACTTCGCTTTTGTGACCACGGCAACGAAAATTATGCATTTTTACTATAGAAACAGACGATTTTGCATCTTCTCATTTATACAGTCAGACTAAGAACACTATATGCATTGCAAATTTACACAGATTACCAAAAACTGTTCAGAAGTGTGCGGTTTTCCGAGATTTACGACTATACTGCAAATCAGTTTCACGAATCAATCCCCAAATATAGTCGCCCATCATGTTTTCGTTATATTGTCCTTGGTAACGGCGTTCAAAGTTCATAATGTCCTGGTGAAAGCGCTTGCCTTGCTCCTCTGAATAAGCTCCCATGTTCTCTTTGAACTTATCAAGATGAGCATCAAGGATATGGATTTTGAGTGACATCCTGCAGCCCATTGCAGCATAGTTCTTTATCAGAGTCTGAACTAGTTGTACATAGTTTTCATCTTTATGATTGCCTAGGAAGCCGCGAACCACTGCGACAAAACTGTTCCAAGCTGCTCTCTCCTTCCTATTCAGCTTCTTGGGAAATTCACTGCACTCTATGATCTTGATTTGTGGTCCGACAAAGACACCAGCTTTGATCTTTGCTCGAGACAGCTTAGGTAAAAGATCTTGGAGGTAACTGAAAGCTCTCGACTCCTTATCTAGAGCCCTGACAAATTGCTTTATGAGCCCCAACTTGATGTGTAGTGGTGGCATCAGCACCTTGCGTGGGTCCACCAGTGGCTCCCACTTTACATTGTTCTTCCCCACAGTGAACTCTGTCTGCTGAGGCCAGTCCCGCCTGTGGTAGTGCGCTTCAGTATCCCGGCTGTCCCAAAGGCAAATAAAGCAAGGATACTTAGTAAAACCACCTTGGAGGCCCATCAGGAATGACACCATTTTGAAATCTCCGATAACTTCCCAGCCGTACTCATCATACTTCAAGGCCCCTAGCAACATCTTGACACTGGTGTATTCCTCTTTCAGGTGCACCGAGTGAGCTACAGGAAGAGACGGATACTTGTTCCCATTGTGAAGCAGCACGGCTTTGAGGCTCTTGCATGAGCTGTCTATGAAGAGGCGCCACTCATTCGGGTTACAGGTGATACCTATAGCCTCGAATAGACCAGCCACATTGTTGCAGAAGCACAGTCCATCTTGATGACTGAAGAAGATGGAAAAAACTTGGTGATGCTTCCTCTGATCTGTGACTTGGACGCTTTCATCTAATAAGTTCCATTGCTTGAGCCTTGATGTCAGAAGCTCAGTGTTGGACTTGGTGAGACCAAGGTCTCTGATCAGATCGTTGAGGTCTTTTTGGTTAGGGTAGTATGGCTTCCGCTCCTCATCTGCATATGAAGAGAAATCGTGATCTTCAACGTCTGACCTGCTGCTTTCTTTTGAAGGTGGTGTAGCTCTGTCTGGAGGTGTTGGTACAGGAAGTTCAGGGCACTGTGGTACTGGGGCAACAGATGACGGAATGTCAGGATACGTTACAGGCGGTGCATTTTTGCCAGTGCGACGTTTGAAAGGATCCACCAAGCAGAAGTAGCAATTTGTTGAGTGATCAGTTGGTTCACGCCAAATTCTTGGGATAGCAAAATGCATGGCTCTCTTCTCTGCCCTGTACCAACCTATAAGCAAACAAAATATTTGGATTGAGAATTTGATTTAGGCCTATTTCACACTAATGACTAGTGATATTTACAATATTAACACAGTTAATCTGCTATGTAAGAGAGTAGCATTTATCCACTTACCTTCAAGAGTTTTCTTGCAGTGCTTACATGTGAAATGAGGAGCCCATGGTTTGTCTTGGTCACCAACAGGCATGCCGAAGTATGCTTTGTAGGCCTCACACATCTTAGCAGATGCTTCCACAGAGTACTTTTTCGCTCTTGTCTTTATAAACTGGCCACATACGTAGCAAAATGCGTCTGCTGGATGTATGCAACCTCTTGATGCCATCTAAATTGACTAAGTTGCTGTGTACTGTAAGAAAAAAAGGATGTCTCTCCAAACTTGATAAAAATGGTCTTTATTCCATGCAGTATTAAAGTTCAAGAGTGTACTGAGGATTCAGCAGAGCAAGATTGATCACCCGGTACCAGAGTAACACACAATATATACATTTACATTCCTAAGCTCCTCCTGTAATGGGTGTGGGGTGAAGTGTGAATACTGTCCTTATCAGAATCTGAATAGATATTGAATTCACACCTGTCTGTCTAGGTCAATTCCCCTTTGTCTGTGATGGCCATTGCCCACTTACTATGCAATCCCAATCAATTAGATCCTGTCGCTCCGTCTCTCAGGAAGGGCTATAGTGGCCCTATATAACTGTAGTTATACAGCTACCTACAATTCTGTACAGTCCCAGAAAGTTCTAGATAATTCTGGGCAGTTCTAGAAACTTCTTGATAGTTCTCACAATTCCAGAAGCTTGAAATATTGCGAATATCCTTAAAAATAGATCAATTTCAAAATATCATTGTGCTGACCACAAAAGCAAAGTTTACAGGGAATAATAACTTTTTTCTATTCATTTAAGGTACAAACAATCAGGAAAACACACTTAACAACTGGGAACAAATATTTTTTTGAAAATTGTTACATGGTGAAATCAGAGTTATTCTGCTTCATTTTTTCCGCTGTGTTTTTTTTCTACTGTGTTTCACTACATGGGGCCTTAGCCTTAAAAGGGTTTTTGGGACGCTATGGCGCTCTGGAGGAGATGGGATTTTTTTTGTTATTTTACCCCATTACTCTGATCTTTTTATCAGTGGGTCTTTATCTTATCTTTTCGGGCAGCCTTACATTTTATGTGCCTTTACAGCTGCTGCTTAGCTTCATGGTAACCTGTAGGCCGTAGTCATTACTAGCCATACACAGATGTGTGTCAGCCGTCCATCATATGGGTTGGGGGAGAGGATTGTGCAGTTTGCTATCAACATCCCAAACCTTTTGTGGTCAGTGAGATAAACGGCTATCTTGTGTGTATGGCTGCCACGTCTCTTGCACTGTTGTCAGAGATTGTACTGGACAGTGATCCTGCAGACTACGCACAATACTTCGCATTACACTACATATCTAACATCCATTATTTACTTTCCTCGGCTGCCAAGTCCTAACAGGCTCTCACTTTAATGTTTCACTAACCTGCCAAAGTTTATTGACTTCTTGATTTTGTTCCATCCACAAGGTCATTAATAAAATACATCAAAAAGATGGAGTGAGCCGAAACATAAGTCATTTAATGTATGTACACAGTGACTGTACCAGCAGAATAGTGAGCGCAGCTCTGGAGTATAATACAGGATGTAACTCAGGATCAGTACAGGATAAGTAATGTAATGTATGTACACAGTGACTGCACCAGCAGACTAGTGAGCGCAGCTCTGGAGTATAATACAGGATGTAACTCAGGATCAGTACAGGATAAGTAATGTAATGTATGTACACAGTGACTGTACCAGCAGAATAGTGAGTGCAGCTCTGGAGTATAATACAGGATAAGTAATGTAATGTATGTACGCAGTGACTGCACCAGCAGAATAGTGAGCGCAGCTCTGGAGTATAATACAGGATGTAACTCAGGATCAGTACAGGATAAGTAATGTAATGTATGTACACAGTGACTGCACCAGCAGAATAGTGAGCACAGCTCTGGAGTATAATACAGGATGTAACTCAGGATCAGTACAGGATAAGTAATGTAATGTATGTACACAGTGACTGTACCAGCAGAATAGTGAGCGCAGCTCTGGAGTATAATACAGGATGTAACTCAGGATCAGTACAGGAAAAGTAATGTAATGTATGTACACAGTGACTGCACCAGCAGAATAGTGAGTGCAGCTCTGGAGTATAATACAGGATGTAACTCAGGATCAGTACAGGATAAGTAATGTAATGTATGTACACAGTGACTGCACCAGCAGAATAGTGAGCCCAGCTCTGGAGTATAATACAGGATGTAACTCAGGATCAGTACAGGATAAGTAATGTAATGTATGTACACAGTGACTGCACCAACAGAATAGTGAGTGCAGCTCTGGAGTATAATACAGTATAAGTAATGTAATGTATGTACACAGTGACTGCACCAGCAGAATAGTGAGCCCAGCTCTGGAGTATAATACAGGATGTAACTCAGGATCAGTACAGGATAAGTAATGTAATGTATGTACACAGTGACTGCACCAGCAGAATAGTGAGTGCAGCTCTGGAGTATAATACAGGATAAGTAATGTAATATATGTACACAGTGACTACACCAGCAGAATAGTGAGCGCAGCTCTGGAGTATAATACAGGATGTAACTCAGGATCAGTACAGGATAAGTAATGTAATGTATGTACACAGTGACTGCACCAGCAGAATAGTGAGCACAGCTCTGGAGTATAATACAGGATGTAACTCAGGATCAGTACAGGATAAGTAATGTAATGTATGTACACAGTGACTGTACCAGCAGAATAGTGAGCGCAGCTCTGGAGTATAATACAGTATAAGTAATGTAATGTATGTACACAGTGACTGCACCAGCAGAATAGTGAGCCCAGCTCTGGAGTATAATACAGGATGTAACTCAGGATCAGTACAGGATAAGTAATGTAATGTATGTACACAGTGACTGCACCAGCAGAATAGTGAGTGCAGCTCTGGAGTATAATACAGGATGTAACTCAGGATCAGTACAGGATAAGTAATGTAATGTATGTACACAGTGACTACACCAGCAGAATAGTGAGTGCAGCTCTGGAGTATAATACAGGATGTAACTCAGGATCAGTACAGGATAAGTAATGTAATGTATGTACACAGTGACTACACCAGCAGAATAGTGAGTGCAGCTCTGGAGTATAATACAGGATAAGTAATGTAATGTATGTACACAGTGACTGTACCAGCAGAATAGTGAGCGCAGTTCTGGAGTATAATACAGGATGTAACTCAGGATCAGTACAGGATAAGTAATGTAATGTATGTACACAGTGACTACACCAGCAGAATAGTGAGTGCAGCTCTGGAGTACAGTCATGGCCAAAAGTTTTGAGAATGACACAAATATTGTATTTTCACATGATCTGCTGCCCTCTGGTTTTTATGTGTGTTTGTCAGATGTTTTTATCACATACAGAAATAGAATTGCATTCATATTATGAGTAACAGAAGCTTATATTGACAGTTAGAATGAGTTAATGCAGCAAGTCAATATTTGCAGTGTTGACCCTTCTTCTTCAGGACCTCTGCAATTCTCCCTGGCATGCTCTCAATCAACTTCTGGAGCAAATCCTGACTGATAGCAGTCCATTCTTGCAGAATCAATGCTTTCATTTTGTCTGAATTTGTTGGTTTTTGTTTGTCCACCCGTCTCTTGATGATTGACCACAAGTTCTCAATGGGATTAAGATCTGGGGAGTTTCCAGGCCATGGACCCAAAATCTCTATGTTTTGTTCCCTGAGCCATTTAGTTATCACCTTTGCTTTATGGCAAGGTGCTCCATCATGCTGGAAAAGGCATTGTTGAGCGCCAAACTGCTCTTGGACGGTTGGGAGAAGTTGCCCTTGGAGGACATTCTGGTACCATTCTTTATTCATGGCTGTGTTTTTAGGCAAGACTGTGAGAGAGCCGATTCCCTTGGCTGAGAAGCAACCCCACACATGAATGGTTTCAGGATGCTTTACAGTTGGCATGAGACAAGACTGGTGGTAGCGCTCACCTCTTCTTCTCCGAATAAGCTGTTTTCCAGATGTTCCAAACAATCGAAAAGGGGATTCATCAGAGAAAATGACTTTCCCCCAGTCCTCAGCAGTCCACACCCTGTACCTTTTGCAGAATATCAGTCTGTCCCTGATGTTTTTTCTGGAGAGAAGTGGCTTCTTTGCTGCCCTCCTTGAGACCAGGCCTTGCTCCAAGAGTCTCCGCCTCACAGTGCGTGCAGATGCACTCACACCTGCCTGCTGCCATTCCTCAGCAAGCTCTGCACTGCTGGTAGCCCCATCCCGCAGCTGAAACACTTTTAAGAGACGGTCCTGCCGCTTTCTGGTCTTTCTTGGGCGCCCTGGAGCCTTTTTGGCACCAATGGAACCTCTCTCCTTGAAGTTCTTGATGATGCGATAGATTGTTGACTGAGGTGCAATCTTTCTAGCTGCAATACTCTTCCCAGTTAGGCCATTTTTGTGCAGTGCAATGATGACTGCACGTGTTTCTTTAGAGATAACCATGGTTAACAGAAGAGAAACAATGATGGCAAGCACCAGCCTCCTTTTAAAGTGTCCAGTGGTGTCATTCTTACTTAATCATGACAGATTGATCTCCAGCCCTGTCCTCATCAACACCCACACCTGTGTTAATGGAGCAATCACTGAAACGATGTTAGGTGGTCCTTTTAAGGCAGGGCTGCAATGATGTTGAAATGTGTTTTGGGGAATAAAGTTCATTTTCTAGGCAAATATTGACTTTGCAAGTAATTGCTGTTAAGCTGATCACTCTTTATAACATTCTGGAGTATATGCAAATTGCCATTAGAAAAACTGAAGCAGTAGACTTTGTAAAAATTTATATTTGTATCATTCTCAAAACTTTTGGCCATGACTGTATAATACAGGATGTAATGCAGGATTGGTACAAGTATTATAACTTACAGTGCTGGCCAAAAGTATTGGCACCCCTGCAATTCTGTCAGATAATACTCAATTTCTTCCAGAAAATGATTGCAATCACAAATGCTTTGGTAATAATATCTTCATTTAATTTGTCTTCAATGGAAAACCACAAAAAGAATTGTCAAAAAGCCAAACTGGATATAATTCCACACCAAACACAAAAAAGGGGGTGGACAAAAGTATTGGCACCCTTTGAAAAATCATGTGATGCTTCTCTAATTTGTGTAATTAACAGCACCTGTTACTTACCTGTGGCACATAACAGGTGGTGGCAATAACTAAATCACACTTGCAGCCAGTTGAAATGGATTAAAGTTGACTCAACCTCTGTCCTGTGTCCTTGTGTGGACCACATTGAGCATGGAGAAAAGAAAGAAGACCAAAGAACTGTCTGAGGACTTGAGAAGCAAAATTGTGAGGAAGCATGAGCAATCTCAAGGCTACAAGTCCATCTCCAAAGACCTGAATGTTCCTGTGTCTACCGTGCGCAGTGTCATCAAGAAGTGTAAAGCCCATGGCACTGTGGCTAACCTCCCTAGATGTGGACGGAAAAGAAAAATTGACGAGAGATTTCAACGAAAGATTGTGCGGATGGTGGCTAAAGAACCTCAACTAACATCCAAACAAGTTCTAGCTGCTCTGCAGTCCGAGGGTACAACAGTGTCAATCCGTACTATCCGCCGGCGTCTGAATGAAAAGGGACTCTATGGTAGGATACCCAGGAAGACCCCACTTCTGACCCAGAGACATAAAAAAGCCAAAACTTACCTGAGAAAGCCAAAAACTTTTTGGAAGAATGTTCTCTGGTCAGATGAGACAAAAGTAGAGCTTTTTGGGAAAAGGCATCAACATAGAGTTTACAGGGAAAAAAAAGAGGCCTTCAAAGAAAAGAACACGGTCCCTACAGTCAGACATGGCGGAGGTTCCCTGATGTTTTGGGGTTGCTTTGCTGCCTCTGGCACTGGACTGCTTGACCGTGTGCATGGCATTATGAAGTCTGCAGCATAATGTAGGGCCCAGTGTGAGAAAGCTGGGTCTCCCTCAGAGGTCATGGGTCTTCCAGCAGGACAATGACCCAAAACACACTTCAAAAAGCACTAGAAAATGGTCTGAGAGAAAGCACTGGAGACTTGTAAAGTGGCAGCAATGAGTCCAGACCTGAATCCCATAGAACACCCAAGGAGAGATCTCACAATGGCAGCTTGGAGAAGGCGCCCTTCACATCTCAGGGACCTGGAGAAATTCCAGCAGAGCATTGGAAGAAACTCATTGATGGTTACCGGAAGCGGTTGTTCGCAGTTATTTTGTCTAAAGGTTGTGCTACCAAGTATTAGGCTGAGGGTGCCAATACTTTTGTCCGGCCCATTTTTGGAGTTTTGTGTAAAATGATCAATGATTTGACTTTTTTTTCATTCTCTTTTGTGTTTTTTCATTGCAAGCAAAATAAATGAAGATCTTATTACCAAAGCATTTGTGATTGCAATCATTTTCTGGAAGAAATTGAGTATTATCTGACAGAATTGCAGGGGTGACAATACTTTTGGCCAGCGCTGTATGTACACAGTAATTGCTGTTTAGTTGCAGTCACGGAGCAGATCTGTATGTCGGAGCAGTTTGGGCTGTCTGCGGTGTGAGCCCAGCATTATAGTATGTGTATAAAGCTCAGTACTGGGGTGCGTAGGTCTTTGTCATCTGTACATCTTGTCTTGCTCGCTCCTTTTATTACCCAGTAAATCCTTCCTCGGCTGCGGCGCTCGCTCTGGTTTTTAGGATTATATCTCTGTAATTATTGGCTTTTGTTGGTCTTTCTTTGAGCAGTAAATGAGACTGATACAAAGATAAAAGGAAAACCACCAGGTACATGGGGGGCTGCAGCCAGCACCTGCCTGAAATGTGATCTCGCGCTCCGTCAATATTTGTAGAAGGAAAATCTGTATTTTCTATCATTGTTTAGCTGTTGTCAGGTGTTTTGGAGTCGTACAGATGATGTGAGGGCTGACGGGTCCTCTATTCCCGGCTGCAAAGGTGGTCAGGAAGATACTGGGATCAGAAGAATGGGATATAGGAAGGGGGATTAATGGCGGCCATGAGGGGGTATTCATTACATTAGCATCAATAATATCAATCAAAAGAGAAAACATCATTACACAGGTCAGGTAGAATTGGGGGAAATCTCCAGAAAAATCTTTAAGGTACCTCCAGCTAAAAATGAAGACGCACCTGACTCCTTATGTGAGCCTCTTCTGACCACAACAGTTGTCCGCCATATTAGCTCTCATGGGGATGATATTTCGTCACTTGGTCACCAGTAGGTTCTTCATCTCTCTGCACTCCAACTTTCTAATAAACATGGGGAGAAATTTACTGTTACAGGGACACCAAAAAACTGGCGCTCATGTAGCACATCTTTGGCACCCGGCCCATATTTGCCTCAAGGATGCGCCACTTTCTTGTTTCTGTGTCCGTTTGCAACTTTTTATGAAAACGGATGGAGTGGGACAAGGATCAATGTAAAGTGGGGCAGAGACAGCTCAGCCCCTCAGATTTACTATAGACCATAAAACAAGGACCTGGGTATTATAATGAACCAGGAAGGAAGAGGATCAAGATTGACATGTGGCGGAGAAGGAGTCAGTCCTTATTCTCGCTGATGCTCGAGACTGATTGAATATATATTGATATATATATATATATACTGAAAGTGGAACCTTTTTCTAACAATGGGGTGACCATTAGGGGCAATGCCCGGGTCACCCTGAAGCCCAGAATCCTACGATTGATTATAATAGGGCATTACAGTTATGTATGAAAAAGAGGAAATCAGGTCATGAAAATGTCTCCTCCACAGATGGCCGAGGGCTCTGGTTACCAGGGCGGCCATTGTAGGACACCTGTAGGTAAATACATTTACTGTGCTGCAGATAAGATGACATTTCCACTAATACAGGTTCCCAAGATAAGCGAGCTGCAGTACACAGCAGAGCAGATAATGGGAAGAGAGAAGTAGTACAAGCCAGGAACATGTATGCCCGGGGCTCCGTCCTCTATAATATCCCGTAATTGGTAACATGCGGCTCAGTGCTCCTCACTGCCAAAAATACATGGGTATTACATCTAAAAGGATAAACTGCGGAATAATAAGATTAAAAATGGTTAGTTGTAACCAGATCCTGAATTTAGTCTAACATATCATTATAACATTATAGTTATGATGTCTACAGTGAATATATAATACTACCCTCTATGTACAAGAATATAACTGATAATACAGCTCCTATGTACAAGAATATAACTACTATAATACTGCTCCTATGTACAAGAATATAACTACTATAATACTGCTCCTATGTACAAGAATATAACTACTATAATACTGCTCCTATGTACAAGAATATAACTACTATAATACTGCTCCTATGTACAAGAATATAACTACTATAATACTGCCTCCTATGTACAAGAATATAACTACTATAATACTGCTCCTATGTACAAGAATATAACTACTATAATACTGCTCCTATGTACAAGAATATAACTACTATAATACTACCTCCTATGTACAAGAATATAACTACTATAATACTAACCCTATGTACAAGAATATAACTACTATAATACTGCCCCTATGTACAAGAATATAACTACTATAATACTACCTCCTATGTACAAGAATATAACTACTATAATTCTACCTCCTATGTACAAGAATATAACTACTATAATACTACCTCCTATGTACAAGAATATAACTACTATAATACTGCTCCTATGTACAAGAATATAACTACTATAATACTGCCCCTATGTACAAGAATATAACTACTATAATACTGCTCCTATGTACAAGAATATAACTACTATAATACTACCTCCTATGTACAAGAATATAACTACTATAATACTGCTCCTATGTACAAGAATATAACTACTATAATACTGCCCCTATGTACAAGAATATAACTACTATAATACTACCTCCTATGTACAAGAATATAATTACTATAATACTGCTCCTATGTACAAGAATATAACTACTATAATACTGCCCCCTATGTACAAGAATATAACTACTATAATACTGCTACTATGTACTAGAATATAACTACTATAATACTACCTCCTATGTACAAGAATATAACTACTATAATACTGCTCCTATGTACAAGAATATAACTACTATAATACTACTCCTATGTACAAGAATATAACTACTATAATACTACCTCCTATGTACAAGAATATAACTACTATAATACTGCCCCCTATGTACAAGAATATAACAACTATAATACTGCTCCTATGTACAAGAATATAACTACTATAATACTGCTCCTATGTACAAGAATATAACTACTATAATACTACCTCCTATGTACAAGAATATAACTACTATAATACTACTCCTATGTACAAGAATATAACTACTATAATACTACCTCCTATGTACAAGAATATAACTACTATAATACTGCCTCCTATGTACAAGAATATAACTACTATAATACTGCCCCTATGTACAAGAATATAACTACTATAATACTGCTCCTATGTACAAGAATATAACTACTATAATACTGCTCCTATGTACAAGAATATAACTACTATAATACTGCTCCTATGTACAAGAATATAACTACTATAATACTACCTCCTATGTACAAGAATATAACTACTATAATACTGCTCCTATGTATAAGAATATAACTACTATAATACTGCTCCTATGTACAAGAATATAACTACTATAATACTACTCCTATGTACAAGAATATAACTACTATAATACTGCTCCTATGTACAAGAATATAACTACTATAATACTACCTTCTATGTACAAGAATATAACTACTATAATACTGCTCCTATGTACAAGAATATAACTACTATAATACTGCTCCTATGTACAAGAATATAACTACTATAATACTACTCCTATGTACAAGAATATAACTACTATAATACTGCCCCTATGTACAAGAATATAACTACTATAATACTGCCCCCTATGTACAAGAATATAACTACTATAATACTGCCCCCTATGTACAAGAATATAACTACTATAATACTGCTCCTATGTACAAGAATATAACTACTATAATACTGCTCCTATGTACAAGAATATAACTACTATAATACTACCTCCTATGTACAAGAATATAACTACTATAATACTACTCCTATGTACAAGAATATAACTACTATAATACTACCTCCTATGTACAAGAATATAACTACTATAATACTGCCTCCTATGTACAAGAATATAACTACTATAATACTGCCCCTATGTACAAGAATATAACTACTATAATACTGCTCCTATGTACAAGAATATAACTACTATAATACTGCTCCTATGTACAAGAATATAACTACTATAATACTGCTCCTATGTACAAGAATATAACTACTATAATACTACTCCTATGTACAAGAATATAACTACTATAATACTACTCCTATGTACAAGAATATAACTACTATAATACTGCTCCTATGTACAAGAATATAACTACTATAATACTGCTCCTATGTACAAGAATATAACTACTATAATACTGCTCCTATGTACAAGAATATAACTACTATAATACTACTCCTATGTACAAGAATATAACTACTATAATACTGCCCCTATGTACAAGAATATAACTACTATAATACTGCCCCCTATGTACAAGAATATAACTACTATAATACTGCCCCCTATGTATAAGAATATAACTACTATAATACTGCTCCTATGTACAAGAATATAACTACTATAATACTGCTCCTATGTACAAGAATATAACTACTATAATACTGCTCCTATGTACAAGAATATAACTACTATAATACTACTCCTATGTACAAGAATATAACTACTATAATACTACTCCTATGTACAAGAATATAACTACTATAATACTGCCCCTATGTACAAGAATATAACTACTATAATACTGCTCCTATGTACAAGAATATAACTACTATAATACTACTCCTATGTACAAGAATATAACTACTATAATACTACTCCTATGTACAAGAATATAACTACTATAATACTACTCCTATGTACAAGAATATAACTACTATAATACTGCTCCTATGTACAAGAATATAACTACTATAATACTACTCCTATGTACAAGAATATAACTACTATAATACTGCCCCCTATGTACAAGAATATAACTACTATAATACTGCTCCTATGTACAAGAATATAACTACTATAATACTACTCCTATGTACAAGAATATAACTACTATAATACTGCTCCTATGTACAAGAATATAACTACTATAATACTGCTCCTATGTACAAGAATATAACTACTATAATACTGCTCCTATGTACAAGAATATAACTACTATAATACTACTCCTATGTACAAGAATATAACTACTATAATACTGCTCCTATGTACAAGAATATAACTACTATAATACTCCTCCTATGTACAAAAATATAACTACTATAATACTGCTCCTATGTACAAGAATATAACTACTATAATACTGCTCCTATGTACAAGAATATAACTACTATAATACTACCTCCTATATACAAGAATATAACTACTATAATGCTACCTCCTATGTACAAGAATATAACTACTATAATACTACTCCTATGTACAAGAATATAACTACTATAATACTGCTCCTATGTACAAGAATATAACTACTATAATACTACTCCTATGTACAAGAATATAACTACTATAATACTGCTCCTATGTACAAGAATATAACTACTATAATACTACCTCCTATGTACAAGAATATAACTACTATAATACTGCTCCTATGTACAAGAATATAACTACTATAATACTACTCCTATGTACAAGAATATAACTACTATAATACTGCCCCTATGTACAAGAATATAACTACTATAATACTCCCCCCTATGTACAAGAATATAACTACTATAATACTGCCCCCTATGTACAAGAATATAACTACTATAATACTGCTCCTATGTACAAGAATATAACTACTATAATACTGCTCCTATGTACAAGAATATAACTACTATAATACTGCTCCTATGTACAAGAATATAACTACTATAATACTACTCCTATGTACAAGAATATAACTACTATAATACTACTCCTATGTACAAGAATATAACTACTATAATACTGCCCCTATGTACAAGAATATAACTACTATAATACTGCTCCTATGTACAAGAATATAACTACTATAATACTACTCCTATGTACAAGAATATAACTACTATAATACTACTCCTATGTACAAGAATATAACTACTATAATACTGCCCCCTATGTACAAGAATATAACTACTATAATATTGCCCCCTATGTACAAGAATATAACTACTATAATACTACTCCTATATACAAGAATATAACTACTATAATACTACTCCTATGTACAAGAATATAACTACTATAATACTGCTCCTATGTACAAGAATATAACTACTATAATACTGCTCCTATGTACAAGAATATAACTACTATAATACTACTCCTATGTACAAGAATATAACTACTATAATACTGCCCCCTATGTACAAGAATATAACTACTATAATACTGCTCCTATGTACAAGAATATAACTACTATAATACTACTCCTATGTACAAGAATATAACTACTATAATACTACCTCCTATGTACAAGAATATAACTACTATAATACTACCTCCTATGTACAAGAATATAACTACTATAATACTACTCCTATGTACAAGAATATAACTACTATAATACTGCTCCTATGTACAAGAATATAACTACTATAATACTGCTCCTATGTACAAGAATATAACTACTATAATACTCCTCCTATGTACAAAAATATAACTACTATAATACTGCTCCTATGTACAAGAATATAACTACTATAATGCTGCTCCTATGTACAAGAATATAACTACTATAATACTACCTCCTATGTACAAGAATATAACTACTATAATACTACTCCTATGTACAAGAATATAACTACTATAATACTGCTGTAAGGGTCTTGCCAAACGGTAGCAACCCTGACACTACTGCAGCAGTCTGGGAGGAAGGACAGAGACAAGTGAGCCCTAATCTCACCCCAGCCACTGTCCCTTCCTACTTGTCTCACTGTCCTAATGACAGGAACAACTTGGAGCCGGTCCCTACTCTGAATAAGTGACAACACAGAACGAAGACAGGACGCACAAACAACAAAAGAGAGGTCAGGAAGCCAAGGGGTCAGTAACAAACGAGCAAAGCAGTACAAAGTCAAAATCCAAGAGAATAGTCAGGGAAGAAAGCCAAAGGGTTCAGAGAATCAAGTAGCAAAGTATAAAGGAATAGTAAGAGAGCAGGCAAAACACAAGTGAAATAACCGGCAACTTGCTGAGAAATAACATCCTCTAAATAGAAAGTCTGGGCCCAGCCACAGAGCTGATAGGTACACAGGCTGTCAATCAACAGGCCAGGAAGAGATTAACTCTATGCAGTCCAGAGAGAAATGTTCCTAATTACACGGGTGTGGCTTTACACAGCAAGGGAACTAGGACCATGTTCAGACTGAGCATCAAGAAACTTTAAAAAAAGAACCAAACTGAAGACGCCTCCTTCGCCACAGCGTGCGAGCGGAGGGGGCGGCGCCGAGACCCGAAACGGCAGAGACGTTACAAGTGCTCCTATGTACAAGAATATAACTTCTATAATACTGCCTCCTATGTACAAGAATATAACTACTATAATACTGCTCCTATGTACAAGAATATAACTACTATAATACTGCCTCCTATGTACAAGAATATAACTACTATAATACTACCTCCTATGTACAAGAATATAAGTACTATAATACTGCTCCTATGTACAAGAATATAACTACTATAATACTGCTCCTATGTACAAGAATATAACTACTATAATACTACCTCCTATGTACAAGAATATAACTACTATAATACTACTCCTAAGTACAAGAATATAACTACTATAATACTGCTCCTATGTACAAGAATATAACTACTATAATACTGCCCCCTATGTACAAGAATATAACTACTATAATACTGCTCCTATGTACAAGAATATAACTACTATAATACTACCTCCTATGTACAAGAATATAACTACTATAATACTGCTCCTATGTACAAGAATATAACTACTATAATACTGCTCCTATGTACAAGAATATAACTACTATAATACTGCTCCTATGTACAAGAATATAACTACTATAATACTGCTCCTATGTACAAGAATATAACTACTATAATACTGCCTCCTATGTACAAGAATATAACTACTATAATACTGCTCCTATGTACAAGAATATAACTACTATAATACTGCCTCCTATGTACAAGAATATAACTACTATAATACTACTCCTATGTACAAGAATATAACTACTATAATACTGCTCCTATGTACAAGAATATAACTACTATAATACTAGCTCCTATGTACAGGAATATAACTACTATAATACTGCTCCTATGTACAAGAATATAACTACTATAATACTGCTCCTATGTACAAGAATATAACTACTATAATACTGCTCCTATGTACAAGAATATAACTACTATAATACTGCTCCTATGTACAAGAATATAACTACTATAATACTACCTCCTATGTACAAGAATATAACTACTATAATACTACCTCGTATGTACAAGAATATAACTACTATAATACTACCTCCTATGTACAAGAATATAACTACTATAATACTGCTCCTATGTACAAGAATATAACTACTATAATACTGCTCCTATGTACAAGAATATAACTACTATAATACTGCTCCTATGTACAAGAATATAACTACTATAATACTGCCCCCTATGTACAAGAATATAACTACTATAATACTACCTCCTATGTACAAGAATATAACTACTATAATACTACTCCTATGTACAAGAATATAACTACTATAATACTGCTCCTATGTACAAGAATATAACTACTATAATACTGCTCCTATGTACAAGAATATAACTACTATAATGCCTCCTATGTACAAGAATATAACTACTATAATACTGCTCCTATGTACAAGAATATAACTACTATAATACTACCTCCTATGTACAAGAATATAACTACTATAATACTACTCCTATGTACAAGAATATAACTACTATAATACTGCTCCTATGTACAAGAATATAACTACTATAATACTGCCCCCTATGTACAAGAATATAACTACTATAATACTGCTCCTATGTACAAGAATATAACTACTATAATACTACCTCCTATGTACAAGAATATAACTACTATAATACTGCTCCTATGTACAAGAATATAACTACTATAATACTGCTCCTATGTACAAGAATATAACTACTATAATACTGCTCCTATGTACAAGAATATAACTACTATAATACTGCTCCTATGTACAAGAATATAACTACTATAATACTACTATGTACAAGAATATAACTACTATAATACTACTCCTATGTACAAGAATATAACTACTATAATACTGCTCCTATGTACAAGAATATAACTACTATAATACTGCTCCTATGTACAAGAATATAACTACTATAATACTGCTCCTATGTACAAGAATATAACTACTATAATACTGCCTCCTATGTACAAGAATATAACTACTATAATACTGCTCCTATGTACAAGAATATAACTACTATAATACGCTACTATGTACAAGAATATAACTACTATAATACTACTCCTATGTACAAGAATATAACTACTATAATACTACTCCTATGTACAAGAATATAACTACTATAATACTGCTCCTATGTACAAGAATATAACTACTATAATACTGCTCCTATGTACAAGAATATAACTACTATAATACTGCTCCTATGTACAAGAATATAACTACTATAATACTGCCCCCTATGTACAAGAATATAACTACTATAATACTGCTCCTATGTACAGGAATATAACTACTATAATACTGCTCCTATGTACAAGAATATAACTACTGTAATACTGCCCCCTATGTACAAGAATATAACTACTATAATACTGCTCCTATGTACAAGAATATAACTACTATAATACTGCCTCCTATGTACAAGAATATAACTACTATAATACTGCTCCTATGTACAAGAATATAACTACTATAATACTGCCTGCTATGTACAAGAATATAACTACTATAATACTGCTCCTATGTACAAGAATATAACTACTATAATACTGCCCCCTATGTACAAGAATATAACTACTATAATACTGCTCCTATGTACAAGAATATAACTACTATAATACTGCTCCTATGTACAAGAATATAACTACTATAATACTGCTCCTATGTACAAGAATATAACTACTATAATACTGCCTGCTATGTACAAGAATATAACTACTATAATACTACCTCCTATGTACAAGAATATAACTACTATAATACTGCCTCCTATGTACAAGAATATAACTACTATAATACTGCCCCTATGTACAAGAATATAACTACTATAATACTACCTCCTATGTACAAGAATATAACTACTATAATACTGCTCCTATGTACAAGAATATAACTACTATAATACTACTCCTATGTACAAGAATATAACTACTATAATACTACCTCCTATGTACAAGAATATAACTACTATAATACTACTCCTATGTACAAGAATATAACTACTATAATACTACCTCCTATGTACAAGAATATAACTACTATAATACTGCTCCTATGTACAAGAATATATCTACTATAATACTGCTCCTATGTACAAGAATATATCTACTATAATACTGCCCCGTATGGATACGGTCCAGTAGATGATATATTCCGCCTCCTCACAGTTTCGGGCTGCAGTTTTGTTTCATTGTTGACCTATTCTTGGGATTGGCCTTTTATTATTGCCATAGAATGTGGTATTTCCAGAATTACTTGGTCAGACTTCTATGTATCTGTGATGCGGCAGTCACGGCCCTCCAGCTGTTTTGGGCACCACCCTATACAGTTATTATTGAGTGTACTTTGCGCCTTAGGAAGGGGTTAATGCTATATTTGTGCACTAGTCTAGTGTATTTAGAAGATACCGTTAATGTAGATTATGAATAGTCGCAGCAGTCACAATAGCGGATGTTTTGTTTGCTGAGTACAGCGGCTGATTCGTGTATGTTCAGGTCCTCCTCAGCGCCTCCACTGCTGCTCTGTCCTGTCTGCAGAGGATTAAGTCTATATTCACACATGCAGGTTTATGATCAGGTTTTATTTAGGTTTTTGATGAAGTTTTTGAAGCCAAAGCCATGTATGGATCATAAATGGAGAGATCATATAAAGGACAGACGGGACCTTACCTGATTTTTTATTGCACTTCTGGTTTTGGCTTCAAAAGATACTTGATGAAACCTGATGAAAACCTGCATGTGTGAACATACCCTAAAGGTAAAATAGCCTTTAGGAGTCTCTTGTTATCCCCCTCCACCATTCCAGTTCGTCTATGTTTCTTCTTTCTATGGATTTCGGTAACCTCGCCTTCAAGCTTGATTAACCCTATAATGGTATATGGTAATAGGGCCCCCGCTGGAAACAACATTCATGGTGTTGTGCCTGTCCTCACTTTATATATCTATACAGTTTCTGCAGCTGAGGGTTTGCTACAGATGTTTCCAGTGTAGACAATCCTCTGGACTCTAGATAGATACATTTTAGCTGCACTGACACATTGTAACAAACTATCAGGAGAACTAATGTAACATTGTATGATGACCAGCTCTTTCCCTTTGCAGGGCCTTGCACAGCTCAGTACCCACACACTCTTCTCTGGGCCTTCAAATTAGAGGATAAATTGGTTTTGTTAATTATAAGAGTGTAATATTGTGTAAATTATATGAAGGCAGACGGCAGGATCCTGGCAGGACATGCCACAATTACTGCGCTCATAACATCCTGCTCTCACATGGCACAGCGCCACCTGCTGCCAGCGACACCTGCCCAGTCCAGTCATATGGCAGATCATTCCAGGGGTGTAGATAGAGTCACAAACCCTTCCTCCTGGAGCATTAACCCTCTCTCCGCCTTGGGTTTGTGTTCAGCACATCTGGCTCCTCCTCCATGGTAGGGCTCGGGTACCCTCTCATATGTGGAAGGGGATCTCTGTACGTGTTCATTCAATGCAAGAGTAAAGAAGAAAAAAAATCAGCAACAGGAATGAAAACCTCCATTCTTTACACTGCAGGACACCTTTTAAAGAATAGTCCCTTGGATTCCTTGTCAGAGATATCACACAGGTTGCCATCTTTTACTCCTTCTTTTTGGTGGGGGAAACCTATAACATGTCTGTGCAGCCTGGAGAAGCTGGATAGTCTGTAGCAGTGTGTGCGGGTTTCATTTTATATGGCAGATGCTGCAGTAATCACAGGAAGTGGCACTTGCTATAGAGTAGGTACAACTGTATAGCAGATAAAACTTCCTGTGATCACTGCAGCATTGGCAACTGTATGAACTGAAATCCAGACACTGCTACAGTGTATCAAGTCTGACCTAAACAGCCTGCACTCCAGTCTGTTGGATTTCTTGTCAAGGTCTCCATCATAGATATCACCTTGTTTGTCATCTTGTGCACCTACAAAAAATCTGTACAGCATGGAGAGGCTGGATACACTGTAGCAGTGTGTTTGTTTCCATTTATATAGCCTATGCTGCAGTGATCACATGAAGTTGTATCTGTTCTATAGTAGATACAAATGTATAGCAGATACTTTCTGTGATCACTGCAGCATAGGCAAGTTTCTGAACTGAAACTGCTACAGTGTATCCAGTCTGACCTGAACAGACTGCAGTCCAATCTCTTGGATTCCTAATCAAAGTCTCCCCCTAGATATCTCATAGGTTGCCATCTTTTACTATCTTTCTAGGATTGGAGAGACTTACCACAAGTATCTGGAGCAGTTCATGTAACCTATACTGCAGTGATCACAGGACGTTGTATCTGCTATAAGGTAGACACCTGTACAAGAGACTCAAATTCTCGGGCCGCGAAAAAACTCTGCAGCAGGAAAAACCTAGACACTGCTACAGTGTATCCAGCCTGACCTAAACAACCTGTATTCCTGTCTCTTGGGTTCCTTTTCACTGTCTCCCTTATAGATATCACATAGGTTGCCATACTTCTTGTCTTAGATGGGAGAGATCTACAACAAGTCTGTGCAGCATGGAAAGGCTTGATACACTGTAGCAGTGTTTGGGTTTCCATTCATATTGCCTATGCTGCAGTGATCACAGGAAATTTGTGTTGGGTATATAGTAAATACAAATGTATTGGAGATACAAATTCCTGTGATCACTGCAGCATCGGCAGCTATATGTACTGAAACCCAGACACTGCTCCTTGTACCCAGCCTGACCCAAACAGTTACAAATCAGGACAGGAGAGACATTTATGCTGCTGACATACCAGATACAATTGTATCACACACATCAGTTGTGTAAGCAGGACTAGATCTGAAGTTCTAGTTTCATTAGGTAAATGAACCCCTGATGATCTCCTGGCTGCTCTGCCCAACCTTACACCTTAGTTCACAGCAGTTAGTATATCAGGTAGGTGTGCCCGGTGGGTGACGTGGTGTTGTTTTGTTGGTCATTTTGGGCGCCCTCCAGTGTTCGGGTTAATCATTAATCACCTTGTACGTGTCCTCGGTGTGCGGTGTACAGACTGGGGCTATAGGTCAGAGTTCACACTCTGCGCACCGAATTCTGACTGTGCTGTGTGACACTGACCTGTCACCTGAGCCCTGTGCACTATTATATGGATGGACAGCTCCAGGGATTATCACAAGTATTGTGCAAATGTCCCCTGTAATCCTGAAGTGAAATAGTTAAAGGACAGTGCCCCCCCCCCCCCCATCTACTGCATAGCCTCATGTATCTCTGCTGCCCCCTGCTGATTCAGTGTCTGCACAGTGTCATTGCCTGCAGTGGTCATACAAGAGTTGCTTTTGTTAGGAATCCTTCCCCCAAATCCTCTGAGCAGCGCCCCCTATAGGCAAAAAAATTACAATTATATACAGCTAGTGTTCTGTGTGCTCGGTGCTGTGTGTTAGTCAGACATCTGATGTCTTCTTCTCGTTCCCTGGTGCTGTGCCGCCTTAGTGCCCTCCCTGCAGCTGGCGCGGAGATCTGGGCGATCAATACCCCATATTACATTCAGGAAATCTCAGTCTGATCACAGGCACTTTACTCATTATGAAGCCATTAAAGGGAACCCCGCAGCCGCAGATAAGGCGATCAATGAGAGATGAGGAAATTCCTGCCCTTCAGGGAGCGCCTGGTTATCACTTCATTCACCTCAACAGGAAGCAGACCTTAAAGGCACGGGCGCCAGGGAGAGAATTGTATTGTGTTACTGCCCCTTTAAATGTTTGTCAGGAAAAACAAACAGTCTTCAGTGTTTAAAGGCTTATAGAGTCAGGGGCGCCCCTCAGCAGTAGTATGTATTATATGTGATGTGGGGGGAAACCATTAAGCCCCCGGGGTGAAGAGGACTGAAAACTGCAGAAACGGGGAGAGGGGATCTGCACATTCTCTTATGGGGTCTGTATTTATTTAGGGGGATTCTGGTCTGAGGCTACATTTCGGGGGTCTAGTGTGGAGTGTGAATTTATTTATGGGGTTTAGCTTGGAGTTTATATCTAGTTAGGGGGTCTGGTCTGGGGTCTCTATTAGTTTAGGGATCTGGTCTGGATCTGTATTAGTTTAGGGGTCTGGTCTGGGGTCTGAAGTAGTTTAGAGGTCTGGTCTGGGGTCTGTATTAGTTTAGGGGTCTGGTCTGGGGTCTGTATTAGTTTAGGGTTCTGGTCTGGGCTCTGTATTAGTTTAGAGGTCTGGTCTGGGGTCTGTATTAGTTTAGAGGTCTGGTCTGGGGTCTGTATTAGTTTAGGGGTCTGGTCTGGGGTCTGTATTAGTTTAGGGGTCTGGTCTGGGGTCTGTATTAGTTTAGGGGTCTGGTCTGGAGTCTGTATTAGTTTAGGGGTCTGGTCTGGGGTCTGTATTAGTTTAGGGGTCTGGTCTGGGCTCTGTATTAGTTTAGGGGTCTGTTCTGGGGTCTGTATTAGTTTAGGAGGTTTGGTCTGGGGTCTGTATTAGTTTAGAGGTCTGGTCTGGGGTCTGTATTAGTTTAGGGGTCTGGTCTGGGGTCTGTATTAGTTTAGGGGTCTGGTCTGGGCTCTGTATTAGTTTAGGGGTCTGGTCTGGGGTCTGTATTAGTTTAGGGGTCTGGTCTGGAATCTGTATTAGTTTAGGGCTCTGGTCTGGGGTCTGTATTAGTTTAGGGCTCTGGTCTGGAGTCTGTATTAGTTTAGGGGTCTGGTCTGGGGTCTGTATTAGTTTAGGGGTCTGGTCTGGGCTCTGTATTAGTTTAGGGGTCTGGTCTGGGGTCTGTATTAGTTTAGGGGTCTGGTCTGGGGTCTGTATTAGTTTAGGGGTCTGGTCTGGGGTCTGTATTAGTTTAGGGGTTTGGTCTGGGGTCTGTATTAGTTTAGGGGTCTGGTCTGGGGTCTGTATTAGTTTAGAGGTCTGGTCTGGGGTCTGTATTAGTTTAGGGGTCTGGTCTGGGGTCTGTATTAGTTTAGGGGTCTGGTCTGGGGTCTGTATTAGTTTAGGGGTCTGGTCTGGGGTCTGTATTAGTTTAGAGGTCTGGTCTGGGGTCTGTATTAGTTTAGGGGTCTGGTCTGGGGTCTGTATTAGTTTAGAGGTCTGGTCTGGGGTCTGTATTAGTTTAGAGGTCTGGTCTGGGGTCTGTATTAGTTTAGGGGTCTGGTCTGGGGTCTGTATTAGTTTAGGGGTCTGGTCTGGGGTCTGTATTAGTTTAGAGGTCTGGTCTGGGGTCTGTATTAGTTTAGGAGTCTGGTCTGGGGTCTATATTAGTTTAGGAGGTCTGGTCTGGGGTCTGTATTAGTTTAGGGCTCTGGTCTGGGGTCTGTATTAGTTTAGGGCTCTGGTCTGGGGTCTGTATTAGTTTAGGGGTCTGGTCTGGGGTCTGTATTAGTTTAGAGGTCTGGTCTGGGGTCTGTATTAGTTTAGGGGTCTGGTCTGGGGTCTGTATTAGTTTAGAGGTCTGGTCTGGGGTCTGTATTAGTTTAGGAGTCTGGTCTGGGGTCTATATTAGTTTAGGAGGTCTGGTCTGGGGTCTGTATTAGTTTAGGGCTCTGGTCTGGGGTCTGTATTAGTTTAGGGGTCTGGTCTGGGGGTCTGTATTAGTTTAGGGTTCTGGTCTGGGGTCTATATTAGTTTAGGGGTCTGTTCTGGGGTCTGTATTAGTTTAGGAGGTCTGGTCTGGGGTCTGTATTAGTTTAGGGGTCTGGTCTGGGGTCTGTATTAGTTTAGGGGTCTGGTCTGGGGTCTGTATTAGTTTAGGGGTCTGGTCTGGGGTCTGTATTAGTTTAGAGGCTGGTCTGGGGTCTGTATTAGTTAGGGGTCTGGGGCTGTATTAGTAGGGGTCTGGCTGGGGTCTGTATTAGTTTAGGGGTCTGGTCTGGGGCCTATAGTTTAGGGGTCTGGTCTGGGGTCCTATAGTTTAGGCGTCTGGTCTGGGGTCTGTATTAGTTTAGGGGGTCTGGTCTGGGGTCTGTATTAGTTTAGGGGTCGGCTGGGGTCTCTATAGTTTAGGGGTCTGGTCTGGGGTCTCTATTAGTTAGGCGCTGGTCTGGGGTCTGTATAGTTAGGGGCTGGCCGGGGTCTGATAATTAGGGGTCTGGTCTGGGGTCTCTATTAGTTTAGGGGTCTGGTCTGGGGTCTCTATTAGTTTGGGGGTCTGGTCTGGGGTCTGTATTAGTTTAGGGTTCTGGTCTGGGGTCTATATTAGTTTAGGGGTCTGTTCTGGGGTCTGTATTAGTTTAGGGGTCTGGTCTGGGGTCTGTATTAGTTTAGAGGTCTGGTCTGGGGTCTGTATTAGTTTAGGGGTCTGGTCTGGGGTCTGTATTAGTTTAGGGGTCTGGTCTGGGGTCTGTATTAGTTTAGAGGTCTGGTCTGGGGTCTGTATTAGTTTAGGGGTCTGGGGTCTGTATTAGTTTAGGGGTCTGGTCTGGGGTCTGTATTAGTTTAGGGGTCTGGTCTGGGGTCTCTATTAGTTTAGGGGTCTGGTCTGGGGTCTCTATTAGTTTAGGCGTCTGGTCTGGGGTCTGTATTAGTTTAGGGGGTCTGGTCTGGGGTCTGTATTAGTTTAGGGGTCTGGTCTGGGGTCTCTATTAGTTTAGGGGTCTGGTCTGGGGTCTCTATTAGTTTAGGCGTCTGGTCTGGGGTCTGTATTAGTTTAGGGGTCTGGTCCGGGGTCTGTATTAATTTAGGGGTCTGGTCTGGGGTCTCTATTAGTTTAGGGGTCTGGTCTGGGGTCTCTATTAGTTTGGGGGTCTGGTCTGGGGTCTGTATTAGTTTAGGGGTCTGGTCTGGGTCTGTATAAGTTTACGGGTCTGGTTTGGGGTCTGTCTTAGTTTAGGAGGTCTGGTCTGGGGTCTGTCTTAGTTTAAGGGTCTGGTCTGGGGTCTCTATTAGTTTAGGGGTCTGGTCTGGGGTCTGTATTAGTTTAGGGGTCTGGTCTGGGGTCTGTATAAGTTTACGGGTCTGGTTTGGGGTCTGTCTTGGTTTAGGAGGTCTGGTCTGGGGTCTGTAGTAGTTTAGGTGTCTGGTCCGGGGTCTCTATTAATTTAGGGGTCTGGTCTGGGGTCTCTATTAATTTAGGGGTCTGGTCTGGGGTCTGTCATAGTTTAAGGGTCTGGTCTGGGATCTGTATTAGTTTAGAGGTCTGGTCTGGGGTCTGTATTAGTTTAGGGGTCTGGTCTGGGGTCTGTATAAGTTTACGGGTCTGGTTTGGGGTCTGTCTTAGTTTAGGAGTCTGGTCTGGGGTCTGTATTAGTTTAGAGGTCTGGTCTGGGGTCTGTATTAGTTTAGGGGTCTGGTCTGGGGTCTGTATTAGTTTAGGGGTCTGGTCTGGGCTCTGTATTAGTTTAGGGGTCTGGTCTGGGGTCTGTATTAGTTTAGGGGTCTGATCTGGAATCTGTATTAGTTTAGGGCTCTGGTCTGGGGTCTGTATTAGTTTAGGGGTCTGGTCTGGAGTCTGTATTAGTTTAGGGGTCTGGTCTGGAGTCTGTATTAGTTTAGGGGTCTGGTCTGGGGTCTGTATTAGTTTAGGGGTCTGGTCTGGGCTCTGTATTAGTTTAGGGGTCTGTTCTGGGGTCTGTATTAGTTTAGGAGGTTTGGTCTGGGGTCTGTATTAGTTTAGAGGTCTGGTCTGGGGTCTGTATTAGTTTAGGGGTCTGGTCTGGGGTCTGTATTAGTTTAGGGGTCTGGTCTGGGGTCTGTATTAGTTTAGAGGTCTGGTCTGGGGTCTGTATTAGTTTAGGGGTCTGGTCTGGGGTCTGTATTAGTTTAGGGGTCTGGTCTGGGGTCTGTATTAGTTTAGGGGTTTGGGGTCTGTATTAGTTTAGGGGTCTGGTCTGGGGTCTGTATTAGTTTAGGGGTCTGGTCTGGGGTCTCTATTAGTTTAGGGGTCTGGTCTGGGGTCTCTATTAGTTTAGGCGTCTGGTCTGGGGTCTGTATTAGTTTAGGGGGTCTGGTCTGGGGTCTGGGCTATTAGTTTAGGGGTCTGGTCTGGGGTCTCTATTAGTTTAGGCGTCTGGTCTGGGGTCTGTATTAGTTTAGGGGTCTGGTCCGAGGTCTGTATTAATTTAGGGGTCTGGTCTGGGGTCTCTATTAGTTTAGGGGTCTGGTCTGGGGTCTCTATTAGTTTAGGGGTCTGGTCTGGGGTCTGTATTAGTTTAGGGGTCTGGTCTGGGTCTGTATAAGTTTACGGGTCTGGTTTGGGGTCTGTCTTAGTTTAGGAGGTCTGGTCTGGGGTCTGTCTTAGTTTAAGGGTCTGGTCTGGGGTCTCTATTAGTTTAGGGGTCTGGTCTGGGGTCTGTATTAGTTTAGGGGTCTGGTCTGGGGTCTGTATAAGTTTACGGGTCTGGTTTGGGGTCTGTCTTAGTTTAGGAGGTCTGGTCTGGGGTCTGTAGTAGTTTAAGTGTCTGGTCCGGGGTCTCTATTAATTTAGGGGTCTGGTCTGGGGTCTCTATTAATTTAGGGGTCTGGTCTGGGGTCTGTCATAGTTTAAGGGTCTGGTCTGGGGTCTGTATTAGTTTAGAGGTCTGGTCTGGGGTCTGTATTAGTTTAGGGGTCTGGTCTGGGGTCTGTATAAGTTTACGGGTCTGGTTTGGGGTCTGTCTTAGTTTAGGAGTCTGGTCTGGGGTCTGTATTAGTTTAGAGGTCTGGTCTGGGGTCTGTATTAGTTTAGGGGTCTGGTCTGGGGTCTGTATAAGTTTACGGGTCTGGTTTGGGGTCTGTCTTAGTTTAGGAGGTCTGGTCTGGGGTCTGTAGTAGTTTAGGGTGTCTGATCTGGGGTCTGTATTAGTTTAGGGTGTCTGATCTGGGGTCTGTATTAGTTTAAGGGTCTGGTCTGGGCTCTGTATTAGTTTAGGGGTCTGTTCTGGGGTCTGTATTAGTTTAGGAGGTTTGGTCTGGGGTCTGTATTAGTTTAGAGGTCTGGTCTGGGGTCTGTATTAGTTTAGGGGTCTGGTCTGGGGTCTGTATTAGTTTAGGGGTCTGGTCTGGGCTCTGTATTAGTTTATTGGTCTGGTCTGGGGTCTGTATTAGTTTAGGGGTCTGGTCTGGGGTCTGTATTAGTTTAGGGGTCTGGTCTGGGGTCTGTATTAGTTTAGGGGCTAGTCTGGGGTCTGTATTAGTTTAGGGGTCTGGTCTGGGCTCTGTATTAGTTTAGGGGTCTGGTCTGGGGTCTGTATTAGTTTAGGGGTCTGGTCTGGGCTCTGTATTAGTTTAGAGGTCTGTTCTGGGGTCTGTATTAGTTTAGGAGGTTTGGTCTGGGGTCTGTATTAGTTTAGAGGTCTGGTCTGGGGTCTGTATTAGTTTAGGGGTCTGGTCTGGGGTCTGTATTAGTTTAGGGGTCTGGTCTGGGCTCTGTATTAGTTTAGTGGTCTGGTCTGGGGTCTGTATTAGTTTAGGGGTCTGGTCTGGGGTCTGTATTAGTTTAGGGGTCTGGTCTGGGGTCTGTATTAGTTTAGGGGTTGGTCTGGGGTCTGTATTAGTTTAGGGGTCTGGTCTGGGCTCTGTATTAGTTTAGGGGTCTGGTCTGGGGTCTGTATTAGTTTAGGGGTCTGGTCTGGGCTCTGTATTAGTTTAGAGGTCTGGTCTGGGGTCTGTATTAGTTTAGGAGGTCTGGTCTGGGGTCTGTATTAGTTTAGGGGTCTGGTCTGGGGTCTGTATTAGTTTAGGGGTCTGGTCTGGGGTCTGTATTAGTTTAGGGGTCTGGTCTGGGGTCTGTATTAGTTTAGGGGTCTGGTCTGGGGTCTGTATTAGTTTAGGGGTCTGGTCTGGGCTCTGTATTAGTTTAGGGGTCTGGTCTGGGGTCTGTATTAGTTTAGGAGGTTTGGTCTGGGGTCTGTATTAGTTTAGAGGTCTGGTCTGGGGTCTGTATTAGTTTAGGGGTCTGGTCTGGGGTCTGTATTAGTTTAGGGGTCTGGTCTGGGCTCTGTATTAGTTTATTGGTCTGGTCTGGGGTCTGTATTAGTTTAGGGGTCTGGTCTGGGGTCTGTATTAGTTTAGGGGTCTGTTCTGGGGTCTGTATTAGTTTAGGCTCAGTCTGGGGTCTGTATTAGTTTAGGGGTCTGGTCTGGGCTCTGTATTAGTTTAGGGGTCTGGTCTGGGGTCTGTATTAGTTTAGGGGTCTGGTCTGGGGTCTGTATTAGTTTAGGGCTCTGGTCTGGGGTCTGTATTAGTTTAGGGGTCTGGTCTGGGGTCTGTATTAGTTTAGGGGTCTGGTCTGGGGTCTGTATTAGTTTAGAGGTCTGGTCTGGGGGTCTGTATTAGTTTAGGAGTCTGGTCTGGGGTCTATATTAGTTTAGGAGGTCTGGTCTGGGGTCTGTATTAGTTTAGGGCTCTGGTCTGGGGTCTGTATTAGTTTAGGGGTCTGGTCTGGGGGTCTGTATTAGTTTAGGGTTCTGGTCTGGGGTCTATATTAGTTTAGGGGTCTGTTCTGGGGTCTGTATTAGTTTAGGAGGTCTGGTCTGGGGTCTGTATTAGTTTAGAGGTCTGGTCTGGGGTCTGTATTAGTTTAGGGGTCTGGTCTGGGGTCTGTATTAGTTTAGGGGTCTGGTCTGGGGTCTGTATTAGTTTAGAGGTCTGGTCTGGGGTCTGTATTAGTTTAGGTGGTCTGGGGTCTGTATTAGTTTAGGGGGTCTGGTCTGGGGTCTGTATTAGTTTAGGGGTCTGGTCTGGGGTCTCTATTAGTTTAGGGGTCTGGTCTGGGGTCTCTATTAGTTTAGGCGTCTGGTCTGGGGTCTGTATTAGTTTAGGGGTCTGGTCCGGGGTCTGTATTAATTTAGGGGTCTGGTCTGGGGTCTCTATTAGTTTAGGGGTCTGGTCTGGGGTCTCTATTAGTTTAGGGGTCTGGTCTGGGGTCTGTATTAGTTTAGGGGTCTGGTCTGGGTCTGTATAAGTTTACGGGTCTGGTTTGGGGTCTGTCTTAGTTTAGGAGGTCTGGTCTGGGGTCTGTCTTAGTTTAAGGGTCTGGTCTGGGGTCTCTATTAGTTTAGGGGTCTGGTCTGGGGTCTGTATTAGTTTAGGGGTCTGGTCTGGGGTCTGTATAAGTTTACGGGTCTGGTTTGGGGTCTGTCTTAGTTTAGGAGGTCTGGTCTGGGGTCTGTAGTAGTTTAGGTGTCTGGTCCGGGGTCTGTATTAATTTAGGGGTCTGGTCTGGGGTCTCTATTAGTTTAGGGGTCTGGTCTGGGGTCTGTCATAGTTTAAGGGTCTGGTCTGGGGTCTGTATTAGTTTAGAGGTCTGGTCTGGGGTCTGTATTAGTTTAGGGGTCTGGTCCTGGGGTCTGTCTTAGTTTAGGAGGTCTGGTCTGGGGTCTGTAGTAGTTTAGGGTGTCTGATCTGGGGTCTGTATTAGTTTAGGGTGTCTGATCTGGGGTCTGTATTAGTTTAAGGGTCTGGTCGGAGGTCTGTATTAGTTTAGGGCTGTGGTCTATATTCATTTTGGGGCAAGATGAGGGGGTAATATGTATCACTTTGGTTGGAGGAATACCCTATATAATGGCGGGTCATATTTTGAATCATTTTGCCCCCACTATATACATGGCTTCTTGTAATCTCGCAGATGTCAAGTGGTAGATTCACAGGTTTGGTGATGTAAATGGTTAAATAGAGAAGAGCTGCTGCAGTGCGCTGTTAGAACGTGCAGTGGCGGTTTTCCGTAGCGCTGTTCGTCCTGTTATCCCGCTGATGTGTATTTATATAATGTGAGGTTTTTCCACTTTATTTGCTGTTGGTTTTTCACTTCTCAGAAATTTCCCTTGCCAAGTTTGTGCAGTGAGTGGAGTGAGGGTCATGACCAGACGGGTAACTCGTCATCCACGTCGCAAGAAATGGAGGCAAAACCTCCATAGGATCACCTAGAGCAGGGGTGTCAAACTCATTTTCTCCGGGGGCCACTTCAGCCTCACGGGGTACCTTGAAGGGCCAAGATTATTTTACACATGTATAAAAGTAACTTCTCCTTAACAGATAAGCGAGCTATTAAGCAGTAGTTACATTTGTACATTACTACTGTTACAATCAGCCCTTTGAGGTCAACCAGGAAGAACATAATATATTGTTACAACCTAAGACATTGGCATGTAACATACTATCCTCATCTGAATATATAAAAAATTAAGCACTATACAAATACTGTTTACCCCTGCAAACGGTATTATGCTCTATAGTTGCCTCTGCACACGGTATTATGCCCCACAGCGGCCCCTGCACACGATATTATGCTCCATAGTTGCCCCTGCACACGGTATTATGCTCCATAGTTGCCCCTGTACACGGTATTATGCTCAATAGTTGCCCCTGCACATGGTATTATGCTCCATAGTTGCCCCTGCACATGGTATTATGCTCCATAGTGGCCACTGCACACGTTATTATGCTCCATAGTGGCCCCTGCACACGTTATTATGCTCCTTAGTGGCCCCTGCATTGGTATTATGCCCCATAGTGGCCCCTGCAAACGGTATTATAGTCCATAGTGGCCCCTGCACATGGTATTATGCCCCATAGTGACCCCCCCACCCATGAACTATTATTATACTCTGGGGTCTTTTCAGACCCCAGAGTATAATGATCGGAGACCCAGGTGGTGACAAACATAAAAATCAGTGTTACTTACCTGGGCCCCGGTGCGCTCCCTGCGTTCGGCCTTCTTCAATGTCGCACAGACCGGCGTCGCGACATAATGACGTCGGCCTGGCTCACGTGACGCCTGGGACGTCACCAAAGAAGGCCGAAGCCGGCAGGGAGCAACATCGGATCGCCGGAGAGGTGAGTAACTCTGGTTTTTATGTTTATCACCTCCCCGGGGTCTCCGATTATTATACTCCGGGGTCTGAAAAGACCCCGGAGTATAATAATAGTAGTATTTGATGGGGTTCGCCGGCCGCGGCCTCACTTACCATCCCCGCTCCTGCACACAGCCGCTTCTGCGTCCCATAGCAGAAGGGGAAGCGGGGGCGGCCACGACCAGCAGCGAGGATCGGTAAATAAATAGGCCGTTACGTGCCGGGGATACTCCAGCAGGCAACGGCCTATTTATATACTGTATATAAAAAAAAACTTATCTTCACCTACCTGCGATGCCTTGATGCAGCCGCCGCCTCCTCTTCTTGTCTGCGTGTCAGCGTAGGAGGCGCGATGACGTCATTGTATCGCCGCCTGCGCTGACATGCAGAGGTCTTGTAAACCAGCCCAGGACAGGTATCGCGTAGCTTTGTTTTTTTTTTTTTTTTAAGCGGCCTGTCCTGGGCTGGTTTACATTACATAATGTACATAGACAATAAAAAATGCCGCGGCCCTGCGGGCCAGATAAGTGCCGGGCCGGATAACAGAAGGCAGAGGGCCGGGTCGGCCCGCGGGCCATGTGTTTGACACCTGTGACCTAGAGGAATATCCGCCCCTGTCATGTGTGTGACACAGAGATATACACACGTGGACAAAATTGTTGGTCCCCTCCCTCGTTTAATGAAAGAAAACCCCACAAGGGGTCACAGAAATAACTTGAATCTGACAAAAGTAATAATATATAAAAATTCTATGAAAATGAACAAATGAAAGTCAGACATTGCTTTCCAACCAGGCTTCAACATGACACAGGCCTGGACAGAAATGAGGGTTCCCTTAATATTTAGTTGCACAACCTTTTGAGGCATTCCCTGCAATCAGACGATTCCTGTAACTGTCACTGAGACTTCTGCACCTCTCAGCAGGGATTTTGGCCGCTCCTCATGAGCAAACTGCTCCAGTTGTCTCGGGTGTGAAGGGTGCCTTTTCCAGACGGCATGTTTCTGCTCCTTCCAAAGATGCTCAATAGGATTTAGGTCAGGGCTCATAGAAGGCCACTTCAGAATAGTCCAATGTTTTCCTCGTAGCCATTCTTTGGGGTTTTTAGCTGTGTGTTTTGGGTCATTATCCTGTTACAAGACCCATGACCTGCGACTGAGACCAAGCTTTCTGACACTGGGCAGCACATTTCTCTCTAGAATCCCTTGATAGTCTTGAGATTTCATTGTACCCTGCACAGATTCAAGACACCCTGTGCCAGATGCAGCAAAGCAGCCCCAGAACATAACAGAGCCTCCTCCATGTCTCACAGTAGGGACAGTGTTCTTTTCAAGATAGGCTTCATTTTTCCATCTTTGAACATAGATCTGTCCATAGGACATTCTCCCAGAAGCTTTGTGGCTTGTCAACATGTAGTTTGGCAAATTCCAGTTTTGTCAGATTCAAGTTATTTCTGTGACCATTGTGGGTTTTTCTTTCATTAAACAAAGGGTACCAACAATTTTGTCCACGTCTGTATATATCAGACACGCCTTGACATGCGGCATTTTTTTTTTGCACCCTTGTAAGCCCTATGAGTTGCGCATTTTAGTCACATGTTATGTATTGTGCGGCGTTTCCTTTTTGTACTGCTTTCTCTTTTCTCCTAGCCAAGGGGATGTGGTTATGGCGGACGTTGGGATGTAGCTTTATAGGGGGGCAAAGGACACACTGAGGTGACACTGTGCTCACGATAAGCTGCGATTTTATAGCATGCAATGTGTGACTGAAATGTCTATGTCCTCCATACACTTGCAGGAAAATTTCACCAAAATGCGCTAGGCCTCAATTCTCTCTCATAGATAATGTCCTTGTTGCCTATGGCAACCCATATTCCCAACATATGGACCCCATTTCAGGCTACACACCTGAGGAACACCCACTTTGGGGAACAATGGCATAAGCCACGCACCCTGTGAAGTCTATAATGTTTCCTTGTTGACCATAGCAACTAGAGCACCACAACTTGGAAAATGAAAGCTAAATTTGGGTTGCTATGGGCAACAAGGACACTTTCTCCGTGAGGTTGTATTTGCCAACAGTCACAAACCAGACCAAGGCGGGGCTTATTTATTTCTTAAACGTATAGGGGCGTATCATTGGTGGCAGAGCTAAACGAAGTCCCACGACATGGGATTCAGATATCGTTACGTAGGCCCAGAATGATACGACCACCTCATACCTGTGACCCGATCCAGCGCCATGACAATAGCATTACATTAATGGTCCATGTTCTCTGTACAAGTCAGAGGGTGTCGATGTTCCTTAAAGGAATACTTCATGACCTGATTTTCGTCAATATTTCCGGCGCGGTTATGAGTTTGTCGCACTGACTTTTAGCTGATGAGAAAATGGGTCATGGTAATGCCTATTTACACATGATTAATGTCGAGTGCGAAACGCCTTCAGCCGAGTGCAAAACGCGTTCATCTGATTCATGGAGAAATAGCAGGATGTCAGACATAACGTAGGGTTAACAGACGCCAGGCGGCACGCTGTGGACATCCTGCTCTACACCCGGCAGCCTGGCAACCGATCGCACACGGATAAATCTCCAGAAACATCCCAGCATCCCCCCGGCGTTACCACGGCAACCACTTGGCCGCTTATTGATGTTTATCTGTGCATCCGTCGTACAGGCCCAGGAGCGCAGAGATCGGCCCCCGGCCGCCACAAAATTATCATTCTCGTCATCCATCAGTAGGCAGATAATATAGCCACCCAGCTTTTCCAGGCACCTGAAAGGTAAATCTGCCTAGTCCTACAGAAAAGGGTAAAACTGCTCAACTGGGTAGATTCATCGTTCAGAACTCTGGGAAAGCTGAGTGGAAAACCCTGTTGGTTGTCACCCAGCTTGCCCAGAACCAGAGTTAGGGAAATATGATTTTTACTGAAAAATCTTGTAATAAATTGAGATTTCCTTGAAGTATAATATGAACTTCTATTATTCGTCATTTCCAAGACCTCTGCACCAAAGACCCCTCCTGACCTAATACGTCTCACAGCTGAGGGTTTGTTACATTTGTATCCAGTGTACGCAATGCTCTGCGTGAGCTAAACACATGAGCAGCACAAACCTCCATCCTGTGCTGATAGTTTGTTACAATGTGTCAGTCTGGAGTCTAATCCGTTTCCCCTCCCACAGGTGGACGCTCTTCGCGTTTTTGTTCGCTCCGATTCAGACGACCTGGAGTTCCCTGTCCTGTTCGTGGTGCGTCAGCAGAAAGGAGTCCTGTCATGGCAGGTGCCCCTCGCCTTCAGGGGCTAGTAAGTACTATCATTGTGGTGTCATTGGCCTCCTCTAGTCACATCCAGAGCTGCATATGGAAATCCTCCATCCTCCTGTCCCTGCTTTTCCTGCTGGTTCAGTGTCTGCAGTGTCCCGTGCTGCGGTGCGTTGTCGGGGAGGCAGTGTGTTTGAGTATTTTATTCATCGTATGCTCTAGTCACATGCAGAGCTGCATGCAAAACTATTGAGAGCTCTCAGGCTGACGGATCCGGTCATCTCCCTGCTGGTGCAGTGTCTGCTGTGGGAGAATACTCCAGTCACATCCAGAGCTGCACATAGAATACTGTATATTTTAAGATCTCTTGCTGCTTCGGTGTGCACAGAGCATGACCTGCTGTGTTGCATTGTGGAAGATGTAGTGTTGTGGCAGCCTCTGTATAATAGGCCGATTTAACCCCTTAGTTTCTGTATCTCTCACCAATGACATTCTGTTTCATCAGCTACCAAAGAACGTACACCTACCAGGACGTGAGCCGCACCCTGTGCCCCACCAACCCTGCGGGCCAGACCCCGACCTCTGAGCAGCTCATGTACATAGACATCGCCTCCATGGCGCCCTCAAGTGTCAAGTATGAGCTTATAGTCAGACGACTGCCCGACTTCGAACTTCAGTAAGTTTTTATCTAAAAGGGTGAAATTGGTGCCAAATTGTACCCTATGGGGAAGTAATGATCTCCCCAAGATTGTCCACACATCAGCCAGATGTGACTAGTCCTATGAATATAATTGCCACCCAGCTTTCCTAGACTCCTGAATGGCAAATCTGCTTCAAATACAGGGAATGCAAAATTGCATAGCTGAGCAGACCTGTCTTTTAGGGCCCTGGGAAAGCTGGGTGAAGGACTATAATAGACAAGGTTTGATACATTCGTCCATCACCTGTTGGGATTATTTGGCCCTTGTACAGGATTTTTATATGATTGTGACTCAGCTTTCCCAGACTCCTGAATGGCGTCTCCAGCTAGGTCTATGAATATATTTGTGACCCAGCTTTTCTAGTCCTGATTGATTCAGAGCCCGCACAGTGAAGCACAAATTAGCTGACAGGCTTACTTATAGCAGATTAGCTTTTCATGGCCCTGGGAAAGCTGGGTGATGTAGAACTATTTCCCTGATTTGTACACATATATGGTGAGTTTTCCTGATCACTTTGCATTCCCACAGGATTCTTATGTCCTAGGATTATCATTGTGACCCAGCTTTCCCAGGCTCCTGAATAACATCTTCCTATGCAGGAGTTGTAAACCTGCATAATTAGGTAGACTTGTCATGCAGGCCTCTTGGAAAGCTTGGTGACAACTCTTATGGTAGCTCTAATGAGCAAAGATTGAAATGTTTGTCCTTTAGTTTCACTGATGTTCTATGACTCAGCTTTCCCAGACTCCTGATGTCACTAATACAAGAGAAAGCAGGTTTACTTTCAGGGCCCTGGGAAATCTGGGTGATCCAGTATGGACGCTATGTGTGATGTATGTCTTTGATCCCCTCCTTTATTCCAGGACGGACGTGCCCCTGAATTTCAGCGCCTCGCCATCGCAGCCCCAGGTACGGCCTCTGCACTATCAGTTTGTGGTGTTTGCTTTCTGGGCGGGTGACGTGCCCGCAGTGGGTGATGGGCGGACGGGCGTGTTACAGAAATAGCAACACAGATATCGAAAGATGACGTTCACCGCAAAGACGGAGTCACCTTTAACCCTTTCTCTCCCCTGTAGTATTTCTTATACTCGTTCCCAGAGGGCGTGGACTCTGTGATCATCAAGGTGAAGTCGGCCGAAACATTTCCCTGCACCGTGGTGTCCGTCCAGGATATTACTGTGAGTTGTCACCCAGCACATAGTACTGCGCTGAAAGAGTGCCCCCTAGAGTGAAAACACAGAAAGCTAAGTCATGGGTACTCTGTGGCTGATAACAGGGACAATAGAGTGCACTGAACTGAAAGACACTGAGTGTCTAATCCTACAATGAAACCCCCTTTTCCCATAAAGGGAAGTCGACATGAAATTAGATTTAGCGAATCGTTTTCAGATATCAAATCTCCAGCCAGACATCTTTGCATGGGTGACATTGAGATTAAAGGGGTCCTCCGAGGTAAAGGGTTGAGACCACTTCATACCCCAATATATACTATAATAACATTCTGCCCCCTGGTGCCTGGGAGCAGGACTGCAGGGGGTTATGGTGTGTTCCCTGGGTTCGAATCCTGACCTTGTATGTTCTCCCCGTGTTTGGTGGGTTTCCTCCGGGTACTCCGGTTTCCTCCCACACTCCAAAGACATCCTGATAGGGAATGTAGATTGTGAGCCCTATATGGGACCGTGACTGACAATGTCTGTAAAGCGCTGCGGAATATGATGGCGCTATATAAGTAAGCTAAATAAATAAAATTCCCTGCTGATTGATTGGTCAGGTCTGCTTAGGTTTGATGGATTTGCTCTTAGAGAGTCCAGGGTAGACATGACTAATCGATCCTACAGCCCCTGTCCCTGAAATCAGTGTCTAGGGGGCAGAATTTTAATACAATATATATTAGAGAGTTGGAGTATGATGTCTGCTCAGCCCCTCCACCTTCATTACCCCGATCCCGGAGGACCCCTTTAATTCTGGTCTCCCATATAAGGGGGTGAGGAGGTTCCTGGTGAGCCGTGTCCTCGTCTTTGACCCCACCCTGTACATTCCTCTCATACGAGATTCACTTGTTTGCCAAGTCAGTGACACACTATGGCTCCAGCGCTGGTACGGCGTCTACGGACGAGCAGGAAATCGCCGTGTGCCAGGGGAATAAACAACTGCGGGAAGAAGAGGAAATACAATGTACCAAATGTGTCAATACACAGCATGGGGGGGGGTCTGCACAGGGGAACAGGAGTCAGCCACTAGGGTTTTGTCATGTAGCATTTATAGAACTACAAGTCCAGGGGACTTCCTGCCATGAGGGTCACGTCTCGTCTCCTCTCTTGTCCAGTGTCCTGTCTACGATCTGGACCATAACGTGGAATTCAATGGCGTTTACCAGTCCATGACCAAGAAAGCCTCCATCACCATACAGGTGAGCACTGCGGGGCAGGAGGGGTTAATGCCACCTGATTGGCACACGTCATCTTGTCATATAGGATGCCTAAGGGGCCCGGGGCAAATCTGACCCCTCCCCCATCATCTTCATTGTCTCCTGCCATCTACTCTGTATAAAGATACCGCTACCATAAGGGGCAGTTTTAGGTGTCAACCAAGTAAGGGCAAATACTGAGGACCAAGGAGGCCCAACAAGGAGCCAACCAAAAATACCCAGGATTGTGGAGCACAGTATGGAGGTATTATCTCTGTATCTGGAGGGGAGTATTATTTGGAAAACTTATATTGGGTACAATATGGTGTTATTATATGGGTGGTATATATATATACTGTTATATATATATATATATATATATATATATTATGTGAGGGCATTATTGAGGCATTGTCTGGCACAATATGGCGGTATTATGTGGGATATATTTGATTGTATATATTTATACTATGTGAGGGCATTATTGAGGCATTGTCTGGCAGTATTATTTAGACATGGGATGTCAGTATTCTAGCACTCTATGGCGGTATTATTTGGGCACTCTATGGAGGTGTTGTTTATCCCTTTAAGGCAGGTACAGCTGAGTGTCAGGAATGGGGTGGTTTCGGTTCCACCCTTTCTTGCCCCTTCAGGGGTAACTTGTGGTTTTCTCTCCATTCAGAGGAAGGATTTCCCTAAAGGTCAGTTCTACACGGTATTTGTCATCAAGCCTGAAGACTATGCGTGCGGCGGCTCCATCCCGGTGTCCACTATAGGTAAGAGGCGCCCCCTGCTGGTCACATAGAAGAATTGCAGCTGATGTACTTTATTATTCTGTATTGCCAGGATTAATGATTACATGTAGAGGCGGGGAAGGCCTCATACGTCTCACAGCTGAGGGTTTGTTACAGTGGTCCAGACTGCTGCATGTAGTAACGTTATATAGAGAATAATGCTATACTAATAGTGCTGCCCCCTAGTGGTCAGACCAGGTGGGCCTCTCACTACTGCTTCTGCTATCACTTTCCGCAGGGACCGGTAACCACACCTGGAATCTGAAGCGTGTGAAGCACATGGAGGTGACCATCACTCCGTCCATCAATAGTAAGTGCCCCCCGGGGGCCCCCACATATATACTGTATACTGTGTACACGGTCACCGTCACAGGTGTGTTCTCTGCCCCTTAGATTCGGTCTACATCCACGCCACCCTCCTCTGCTTCCTGTTCTTCCTTATCTTCTACCTGGGGGCCTTCCTAGTGTTCTTTATTAACCATTTTAGGTGAGTCCCAGAATACTAGAGATGTGTGTAACCCAGTATTATCGAGCACAGCGGCCTCTTGTGGTGACTGTGGGTAGTACATGTTGTGTTGTGCACCCTCTTGTGGTGACTGTGGGTAGTACATGTTGTGTTGTGCACCCTCTTGTGGTGACTGTGGGTATTACATGTTGTACATGAATTCTTTGCTTTTCCAGGATGCAGAAGAAAGCTCTGAACATGAACGGGAGCCCGGATGAAGGTACGACCTCTGAGGATTTATAGCGATTACCCCCCCTAGTACTGAAGTCACTGCACCCGGGGGAGATCATGTGACATGTTTCGTATCTATTACAGGAGAGGGAACAGTGGCGGCCTCACACCCCATCACCACCAGCACCCCGGAGGGCAGCAGCTACGGGGCTATAGGTAAGAGCGCAGGACACTACAGACAGTCCCCTCACCCTCACCTTGTGCCTCTGGACCGGATTATTGGATATTCTGGATTATTAGATTCTGGATTATAATCTGGATTTTTCTCCCCAGATGAATCACAACAGAGAAAAGGGAAATCTCTCCCCCCCATTCCTCGCCCGCGGGTTTACTCCGACAGCTCTGTGGATGAAGAGAGTGACTTTGATGGAATCCCAGAGATGGAGGGCGATAAAAATGTCATTCAAGCCAAGGTAGAGGTCACATGACCACACCTGGCCGCCATATTGCCTCCATATATCCATTGTTACATGGCTGATCACTCGTCTTCTTCTTCTTCCAGACTTTCCTGTACGTGTCCGATCTGTCCATCAAGGACCGGAGAACCATCAGTAAGAAGTACAAGATCTACTTCTGGTGAGTGCGTCCTGTCCGCGCCGTCCTGCGACATGGCGTCTCTGCCTCACCACTGACCATGGCCTTTATGGCTTCTTTTCTCCTCCCTGCACAGGAACATCATCACTATCGCCGTGTTCTACGCTCTGCCCGTCATCCAGCTCGTCATCACCTACCAGACAGTAGGTATCTGTATCGCATCATGGGAGATGTAGTGCTTCCTGCTGTATATCCGCCATAGATTACAGCACGCTCCACACAGAGCCTGAGCCAGCAGGGGGCGCAGAGAGATGTCCTCCTGGGAGATCACTGGAAAGATGTAACATTGTGCATGCAGCTCTGGATGTGACTGGAGCATAGGACATGATATAAAATTAGTATTTATAGGCAGATGTAATCAGTAAGATGATGGAGGGGATCATTGGGGTGGGGTCGGACCTCATTCTGTGTGCCGCCCCTCGGTTGTCCTCCATTGCCCCGCTCTTGACTTCCGTTCTCCGTATTTCACCAGGTCGTCAACGTTACCGGAAACCAGGACATCTGTTACTATAACTTCCTGTGCGCCCACCCGCTTGGGGTTCTCAGGTGAGGAGGGGTCACTTCACCCTATTATATAGGGCACACCCAAACATCCACTGAAAAAAGGCTGCTAATTTCTTAGTTTTATCCGCTACTGGGAAAGCTGGGTACCTGCCGGTATGTCCCCACTACAGCTCCCATAGTGGATATCACCCAGGTACGCAGCAGCAGAATAGTCTAGGTGATACAGTCCCCCTCCCCCATATCACTGCATACCTGACTCCCCTTCAGGAGAGTGGGAAAGCTGGGTGACAATCCTATCTGAGCGCTGGGATGGTGCAGATGGGAGATGTAGTGCCGCATAACTAGGCAGATCTGGGGGTTTAAGAAAGCTGGGTGATGACTACGGGAGCTGTCCTGCCGGCCATATTGGTTGTCACCCAGCTTTCCCAGTAATAGCGTCAGCTATATAAGAAAGGTCCCAGTAGGGATTTACCAGCCAGCGAGTTATTGGCGATATTGACCGGTATATAATAAATGGCGCTGTTTCTCTCCATCTTTAGCGCCTTCAATAACATCCTGAGTAACCTGGGCCACATCCTCCTCGGATTCCTCTTCCTCCTCATCGTCCTGCACAGAGATCTGCAGCACCGCAGCCTACTGGAGGCGAACAACGTCTACGCCCTGGTACGAGACTCGGCATCGCCATCTTACCGGGGGAGGAGCTTCAATATCCCTGCTCACAATCAGATCCTAAAGCCTCACAGCTGAGGGTTTGTTACAGTTGTATCCAGTCCAGACTGATACATTGTAACAAACTATCGGGACATTTGTGCTGATAATGTATTGAGCTCATAGAGAATGGTCTGGGCTGGATGCAACAGTGACGAACCCTCAGCTGTGAGAAGTGTGAGGTCTGTACTGGTGAATGTTGGAGCTTCAGTTACATAAATGGGAGGGGCGTGACAACCCCTATATTTAGGGAGGGGCTTGCAGTTAGTGTTCTGTGATGATGTAACGGCTTTGATGTTGCACGTTACCCTCTTGTCGCAGGAGTTCGGGATCCCCAAACACTTCGGCCTCTTCTACACGATGGGCATCGCCCTGACCATGGAGGGCGTCCTCAGCGCTTGTTACCACGTCTGCCCCAACTACTCCAACTTCCAGTTTGGTAAGAGACCGGCCACATGACAGCCCACATCTGCTTCTGACTTCTTACAGGCAGAGAATGCTGGGACGTGTAGTTCAGCGGAAGCAGGAAGCAGCTATAACTTTACTCCATTCCCTCCGCAGACACCTCCTTCATGTACATGATCGCAGGGCTGTGCATGCTGAAGCTGTACCAGACGCGGCACCCCGACATCAATGCCAGCGCCTACGCTGCCTACGCCTCCTTCGCTTTGGTCATTTTTCTGGCGGTTCTGGGGGTGGTACGTACTCCAGTCACTGTTAAATCAGCATCCCACGATGCCTCTCTTTGACCTATAGTGATATGTAGGGAGTTACATACAAGATGTGTCCTGCTCAGGTCATCTGATCATAGAAGAGTCTGGAATCAGTAACTGGGGTCAGATTATTGCAGAACTCCTCTACTCCAGTCACATCCAGAGCTGCATCAACTATTCTGAAGCTGCTTTGGATGTGACTGGAGTATTGTTGTAAATTCCTGACCTCCGATCATGACGTCTCTTCCCCTCTTCCAGGTTTTCGGGAAGGATAACTGGTGGTTCTGGGTGCTCTTCTCCATCATCCACGTGGTGGGCTCCCTGGCGCTCAGCACTCACATCTACTACATGGGACGCTTCAGGATCGGTGAGGAGTCGGAAGGGGTGCGGGGGTCCCTCATGTACCCTCAGGGTGGTCAGCAGTGTTACTTCATTCCTATCGTTATAGGGGGAGGGGGGGAAGAGAATCTCCTGCACACCTGACACTTCCTGGTAGACTCCGCTCTGTCACCAAGCCTTGGGCCAGACCTGACCTTTCTGTACTGTGACTGGGTCCCTAAGCTCACATACATGTAGACATACCACACAAGGCGTCACTCCTGCCCCATAGAGATCCTGTTCTCTCCCTGCTGCTGGTTTCCTCCTTTCTGACACTCTCCATCTCTCTGCTCTCTCCTCCGCTCTCCAGACGTATCTAATGCAGGTAACGTCTTTTCCACTTTTTGGGGGGGGGTTCTTATTAAAAATGTGAAAACCGTTTCTTAATATCTTACTTCTAGACTGAGATACCATAGGTTGATGTTACAGGCCCGAAGCCTGAGGCTGCACTACTGAGAAGTCCTAATGACAACACCATCCACATCAGTATATTCATCCTGCGGGTCCTTATAGTTTTATGAGACCATGGATGTGATTGGGGATTTGGGTCTGCACAAGGTCTCTCTGACTACAGTCATTTAGAAAGGGGTTATGCTGTTACTGGAGTCTCAGTAGTGCAGCCTCAGGCTTTAGGCCTGTTATTTCCAGTGATCAGACCTAAGCCCAAAAGCAACTTATTAATAGTTTCACATCTGTAAGGTCTTCTTTAAGGAATCAGACAGGTCATCCTCAAAACTTCCCATCACACTTCGAGGTCCAGGAAGCTGAGATCTGGGGTGCTGTGTACGAGGATTCATCTTAAAGGGGTTGTCAGAGATTACAACAGCACATGCAGTCAGGAGGGGAAGGATATAAAATAAAACTGTATGGATACTTACCGGCATCCTCCCCTCTGCTGGACAGCTGCAGCTGTGATGACACCTCAGTACGACCGCCCTGAGATCAGTTTGGCTGTTGTGGTCCTGTCAGTGTGACGTTACCACTGCAGTAATGGCCGGCCTAGCACAGAAAGGGAGGAGGCAGGTAAGTATCAGGGCATTTTTATTTTCTAGCCCCTCCCCCCTGACTACGTGTAATGTTTTAATCCTGGACTATCCCTTTAATCTCCTGTAGTAACTGTCAGAGCCTACAGGTTACTACATCTGGTGACGGCCATGTCTGCCCCGTACCACAGGCAGGCAGCAGCTCTGCAGTGTGTGCACAAACAGCACTGTAAATCTCAGCTTCCTAAACTCCTGCCAGCGAATTTCCAGCTTCACCTTCTGTTTTCTACACAGATTTCGGGATCTTCCGGCGAATCTTCCAGATCCTGTACACAGACTGCATGCAGCAGTGCAGCCGGCCCATGTACATGGTAGGTAACAACCAGAATCGGAGCGATCGGCACTAGTACAGCAGAAAAGGGCGGAGCTTGGATTGAGCCATGTGATGACATCATCAGTAGTCACAGTTATTAACCCTTTATTCTAAAATAGTCTGAGATCCCCAGGGCACAATCCGTGACCATATGTCATATCAAGAACTGACGCTGCAAGCAGTGTTGTCATAGCTCCTCCCCTTTCCTATATCAGTGAATGGAAGGAGGCGGGGCTGTGACTACTATGCTGACAGTTTAGAAGACTGATATGTTTATGTCTCTCATGTGTCATCATAAGCTCCGCCCCTTGTGATGATCACATGCCCCATGTAGATTATGTTATTAGTGATTGGCCCGTGTTTTGGGGCGTGGTCTGATTGTCGCCATCTTCTCCCTCAGGACAGGATGATCCTGCTGATCGTGGGGAACATCGTCAACTGGTTCTTGTGAGTTGCGGACACCATGTAGCGATGTATCGTCATGTGTCATGGCGGACGCCATAGTCTGGGTTGTGCTGACCTCTGACCTCCTTGTCTTGTAGCGCCATCTTTGGGTTGGTGTATCGCCCCCGGGACTTCGCCTCCTACTTGTTGGGGATCTTTATCTGTAACCTGCTGCTGTATCTGGCGTTTTATATCATCATGAAGGTAACGGGGGAGGGGACGGCACAAAACAACCGCTAAACCGGCATAGGCAATACCATAGAGCAGTCACCCAGCTCTCCCAGAGCCCTGACTGGCAATACTGCTGTGTAGTTGGCTATATTCACTGTCATCCAGCTTTCCTAGACCCCTGACTGACCGCACTACCATGTTATGTAGTACTACAACCCCCACATTGCAGTATGGCTGGCCCTACTCATTGTCACCCAGCTTTCCCAGACACCTGACTGCCAACATTAGCATGCTGCATAGTATTTTATCCTCCACATTGCTGTGGAGTTGACCAAATTATCCATCACCCATCTTTCCCAGAGTCCTGACTAGTACCACTACAATGTTATGTAGTACTGTACCCCCCTTGTATTGCTAGCCACATTATCTGTCACCCAGCTTTCCTAGACTCCAGATTGGCAATAGTACCATGTTATGTAGTCCATGCACCTCACATTTCTGTATGGCTGGCCCTATTAGCTGTCACCCAGCTTTCCCAGACACCTGACTACCAACATTAGCATGCTGTATAGTATTTTACCCCCAACGTTGCTGTGGAGTTGACCAAATTATCTGTCACCCAGCTTTCCCAGAGCCCTGACTAGTACCACTACCATGTTATGTAGTATAATACCCCCTTGCATTGCTGTATGGCTAGCTACATTATCCATCACCCAGCTTTCCCAGAGCCCTGACTAATACCACTACCATGTTATGTAGTATAATACCCCCTTGCATTGCTGTATGGCTAGCTACATTATCCATCACCCAACTTTCCCAGAGCCCTGACTAGTACCACTACCATGTTATGTAGTATAATACTCCCTTGCATTGCTGTATGGCTAGCTACATTATCCATCACCCAGCTTTCCCAGAGCCCTGACTAGTACCACTACCATGTTATGTAGTATAATACCCCCTTGCATTGCTGTATGGCTAGCTACATTATCCATCACCCAGCTTTCCCAGAGCCCTGACTAGTACCACTACCATGTTATGTAGTATAATACTCCCTTGCATTGCTGTATGGCTAGCCACATTATCTGTCACCCAGCTTTCCTAGTAAGAGATATAATGGATATGTTATAAAGTAGAGCAGCGGCTCTGAGATATTGTCGGGTGCGCAGGTGGAGCAGACTTTGTTGCCTCTCACACACACTCTCCTTTTCCTTTTGCAGCTCCGCAGCTCGGAGAAGATCCGCCCGCTGCCGCTCTTCTGTATTTTGGCCACCGCCGGCCTCTGGGCTGCCGCTTTATATTTCTTCTTCCAAAACCTGAGCAGCTGGGAGGTGAGAATGAGAATAAGCCTCAGTGTGAGCACCGATGATCGCCACCCGCTGGACGGCAGCAGTACTGCATAGAGGAATGGGGATGGTGGTGCTGACATCTAGTGGCCAATAAGAAAACTGCAACATTTTGAATTATTCTGATTTTGAAAGACACAAAAATTTTTTGTTAGATACTAAAAAATAAAATTATTCCTGTGAATTCCAGGAGAGTCCGGCCCAGTCACGGGAGAAGAATCGCGAGTGTATCCTTATGCACTTCTTCGATGACCATGACATCTGGCACTTTCTATCTGCAACTGCCATGTTCTTCTCATTTCTGGTGAGTAGTCAGGCCTGTGCACTACAAATGACAAGTTACCTGTCTACTACGTCATGGTACAATCACAGAGATACCAGATTCATTGATACCATAGAGCAGGGATCAGCAACCTTCAGCACTCCAGATGCTGTGACACTACAACTCCCAACATGCTCCATTCACTTTCATAGGAGTTCCAAGAACAGCAGAGCAAGTATGCATGCTGGGAGTTGTAGTTTTACAACAGCTGGCATGCCGTCGGTTGCCTACCCCTGCCATAGAGTGTAATCCTAGAGTACTGCAGTCTATCTAGCTATGGAGACCCGCCGCAGGCAGAGCTCCATAGTAATATGGCAGGCCCAGGATAAGGCCATGGTCACATCTGACCACAGCATCTGAAGGGTTAATGATCTGTCACTGATTGAGGACCGGCTCTGCTATGTTACACAGCAGAGATCTGGAGACCGTTCTCATCCACAATGTCCGGCCTCATGATTTCTGCTCTGGGTCTTGTGCTCATTTGCTCCTCCTGGCATAATTCTTCACCTTCCTCAGGTTCTCCTCACATTGGACGACGACCTGGACGATGTGCGCAGAGACAAGATTCCGGTTTTCTGAGGAGACGTCTCCGTTACTCCTTCCTGTGCCTGGGTCCCGGGCAGGAGCCGCGCTCAGTTTACCTTCCTGATGTCCAAAAGGAAGAAGAGGAGGAGAAATGGCCGTAGGCAGAAGAAGAAGGAGCGGCGGCCTATCTGCTCTCCACCAGAACTGCTGCCTGCGTGCCACCGCCCCCGCTCGGGGGTCATCGTCCTGCCAGACTCGCTCATCAGATGTCTCAGGAACATTTGCCCTAATTCCTCTGCTGCAGACACAACTCAGTCCTGCCCAGGCGGCCATGTTGGTGCCACCTGCTGGTCAGGCCTGGGATTACTGCCAAATCATTGATTTACTTAATTGTTGCCAATTTTTGTAAAATCTTTTTACCCGTCAGACCCCGTAGACTGTAGCCTGCGCTTTACAGACTGTCCGGTGCACGCCGCCACCCCCTTGTGTTAACTCTATCAGTGCTGCTCGTGTTGTACAACTTTGTGGATCTTTTACTTAATTTATTGGAATGTGATTTGTACATTTTTTGTGATGAAAACTTCAAGATTTTGGCGATTATTTGGCGATCGTCGAGAACCTGCAGATGTCGGACTGCTGCAATATGTCCGCTTGCTGTCGCTATGGAACAAGGTGGTCCCCGATCCCACCATAGACCTGGCCCCTCCATGTCACATTATTACACTTTTTACAGGAACAGTAAATGCATCCGAAATTCTGTCACTTGCTCCTTATTTCCCCCATGCAAAATACATAAACCCGTTATAGTCTCTAGATCACCCAGCTTTCCACAGCGCCTGAATGACACCTCTGTAGTGTTAATCCTCATTTATTTGACCTGTTATTTTTCTTCCTCTCCATTGTGTGCTAATGTCAGTCTTCACTGCAGTTTTGGCATGCTATTCATAAACCAGGAGGATCAGGATAAACCAAACTATAAAGTACCCCTCACCGTGCATGGAATTGTGGAAAGAGAGAACAGAATGTAATCTGCAGGGGGGCACATAACAAAAAAAAAGTAAAATGTGACTATGAACACTAAAAGCTATGGCTGTAATCTATGTGGGCCCCGGGAGGAAAGTCCTATCTATAGAAGGGATTCCTGCATCTCCCGTTACCTGAACTATAGTCCCTGCCAGAGCTGCAAGGTGACATAGAAATCACAGCCAGAAGCAGGAAGGGTATGCTGGGAGATGTAGTACCAGGAAGGCCGGAGAGTGACAGATGGAGGACGAGAAAATGTTTTTAAAATTTGCACAGACACCGAAGAAAAAGGAGATTACAGCTCTAAAGCCTGTAGAATAGTGAGTGCAGCTCTGGAGTATAATACAGGATATAACTCAGGATCAGTACAGGATAAGTAATGTAATGTATGTACACAGTGACTGTACCAGCAGAATAGTGAGCGCAGCTCTGGAGTATAATACAGGATAAGTAATGTAATGTATGTACACAGTGACTGCACCAGCAGAATAGTGAGCGCAGCTCTGGAGTATAATACAGGATGTAACTCAGGATCAGTACAGGATAAGTAATGTAATGTATGTACACAGTGACTGTACCAGCAGAATAGTGAGCGCAGCTCTGGAGTATAATACAGGATGTAACTCAGGATCAGTACAGGATAAGTAATGTAATGTATGTACACAGTGACTGTACCAGCAGAATAGTGAGCGCAGCTCTGGAGCTATAATACAGGATGTAACTCAGGATCAGTACAGGATAAGTAATGTAATGTATGTACACAGTGACTGTACCAGCAGAATAGTGAGCGCAGCTCTGGAGTATAATACAGGATGTAACTCAGGATCAGTACAGGATAAGTAATGTAATGTATGTACACAGTGACTGCACCAGCAGAATAGTGAGCGCAGCTCTGGAGTATAATACAGGATGTAACTCAGGATCAGTACAGGATAAGTAATGTAATGTATGTACACAGTGACTGTACCAGCAGAATAGTGAGCGCAGCCCGGGGGAAAAAAAAAGGAAGAAACCCAGGATCAGTACAGGATAAGTAATGTAATGTATGTACACAGTGACTGTACCAGCAGAATAGTGAGCGCAGCTCTGGAGTATAATACAGGATGTAACTCAGGATCAGTACAGGATAAGTAATGTAATGTATGTACACAGTGACTGTACCAGCAGAATAGTGAGCGCAGCTCTGGAGTATAATACAGGATGTAACTCAGGATCAGTACAGGATAAGTAATGTAATGTATGTACACAGTGACTGCACCAGCAGAATAGTGAGCGCAGCTCTGGAGTATAATACAGGATGTAACTCAGGATCAGTACAGGATAAGTAATGTAATGTATGTACACAGTGACTGTACCAGCAGAATAGTGAGCGCAGCTCTGGAGTATAATACAGGATGTAACTCAGGATCAGTACAGGATAAGTAATGTAATGTATGTACATAGTGACTGCACCAGCAGAATAGTGAGTGCAGCTCTGGAGTATAATACAGGATGTAACTCAGGATCAGTACAGGATAAGTAATGTAATGTATGTACACAGTGACTGTACCAGCAGAATAGTGAGTGCAGCTCTGGAGTATAATACAGGATGTAACTCAGGATCAGTAATGTAATGTGTGTACACAGCTGACTGTACCAGCAAAGAAAAAAAAAAAAAAAATAAAAAAGAATAGTGAGCGCAGCTCTGGAGTATAATACAGGATAAGTAATGTAATGTATGTACACAGTGACTGTACCAGCAGAATAGTGAGCGCAGCTCTGGAGTATAATACAGGATAGTCATCACCTCCTCCCTCTGAAGATTTGGTGTAAATCTGTATTCTATAAATGCAGATCTTTAGTGGTCACATGACCTGTATATATAAAGTTACATTATACAAACATTTCTGTACAACACAAAAGCAGCTCCGGAGACCACGAGAGATGTGAGAACTTTTATTTCAGTAATAAAATATCTTCAGCTCTTTACAAAGAATTATTACAACCAGAGTCTCACATTAAATAGAAATCATTGGAGATCAGAGCGTACCATGAGATCTGCAAGTACCAAAGCAGCAATAGAAAATCAAATATAGATCCCCTCCCCCGCCCTCAGACCAGGAAACAAAAAGTCCAAAACTAAAAACGGGCGCCATCATAGAATTTCCAAAAGTATAAAGATCTATACACAACATGTACAGTGGAGACGCGGGGGGCGGAGCTCCTTCCAATCTACATATGTACAGTATAATATATACAATGACGGGGGGTGCGGGGCAGTGTGCCGGGGGGCTGGAGAGGCTTCGGGGTTACTATGGAGTGTAAATCAGTTACCGCACCCCATTAGAGAGCGGGCCTTACTAGCTTGGTCACCGGACGTGTAAGGCCGACTAGCACCAGATCGTTACCTGTCTCAGGTCTGGAGAGGAGGAGATTTTGCTAAATAACATCCCTTTATTCTCTACCCGTGAGGTTTCCCTACATCGCCACCCCCCACCCCAGAGGCTCGGCAAAATGTTTCCGTAATACACAGTGCGTGGTTTGTTGCTTCCTATGATCTCTTCTATACAAAACTAAAAGCCAATGACATCACCAAGCTATGATGACATCACATATGAACTGATATTAGGCCACACCCTCCACCAGAGTCTCTATAATGGAACGTAAAAGGACCAATGAAAGGACCATGGGGGGGGACGAGGGTACACAATGCTAAGACATAAAACAATGGAGACATCCTATGATCAACGTCATAAAGCAAAAACACAAGGGGAAACAAAAAGTATCTGCTTAGGGTACGGCGCCCTTTCACTATATCAATGAGCCCATTTGGTGTCATCGCAAACAAAGAACCGTTCACCAAGTTGGTGCTGAAAATTTTATGATTTTCTGAAAAGTACAAAATAATGAACAAGACAACGTATAAAAATAAAGGGGTCCTCCGCCTACACGACCACAGCTCCGACCACCAGGCTGGTAATAGACAATGTTATAATAAAGCGAGATTTTTTTCTCTTTTGGAAAAAGTGGAAATTTGGTGGAGAAATCTCAGACAGGGGTTCCCAGTGTCGCACCCCAAAGATAAACACAGATGTATATGCAAAAAAATAGGCAGAAATATAGCAAAAACCCCACAAGTCCCCAATGGGATGGAGCTACTCCAGGGGGCGCAGGGAGAGTCCAGATATCGGACAAAACGGGAAAAGTAGTTGAGTGTCTGAATTTTGGAAGAGAAAAAAAAAAATGTCAACTTGAAATGAAAAGGAAACGTGAACTGATCTGTGGATGGAAGACGATCAACACGGACATGGAAGGATCCAAAAACTCTCCAACATAAAAGTCTATAGGAAATGGAACAGGAATAACCCACATTATCTATCGGTATACAGCAACCCATCAGGGAGGTCCTTACACTGCCGAACTGGAGTCGTGACCCAATATATGGCTTATGTTGTGCGCCGGACGATTTGACGATTGCTTTGAAGAATCAGAAGCAGAAGGGTGCGATATGGAAAGCAAGGGTGACACCGCGGAGCCATCGGCAGGGAGAGCCGTGGCAATTTCCGGAAAGAGGGAAGTCAAGTTGAAGTTGGACAGGTGGGACGGGTTGGCCATGTGCATTGGGGGCATTTCCGGGAGTAGAGGGAATGTGGTTTGGGAGAAGCCAACAGGCCTCGGCGGGGACAATATGGAGCCAAACCTATTGCTGTTGGGCTTTTCGGTGCTGGGATTAGGAAACATCTGGTTGGAGAAGTAGGGTAGGGTGAGGTCATTGGACAAACTTGGATGAGCTGGTGAATATGGGGGGTAAAATGAAGGCAAGGTGTTCTGTGGATCGACTGGGATAAGAGCAGGCGTCCTTGTGGCTGTCGTCTGAGTTACGGGAGGAATGAAAGATGCATTCGCGTTGATTGGTGGGTTCATCGTACCCTCTGGGATGAAGGGAAAACCAAAATTCTGGGCAAGTGTGTGTTGGTCAGGAGGTGGATTGTCAGTGGACACCTGCGGGGTGTCAGGCATAAAGCGCACAATACCAGTCCTCTTTTCCGTAACCGGCTGCTGACGCCCAAGAATCATACTGCTGGGGCCTGCTAGTGGGAGATGAGGCAGGGTAGAATCAAACATATTGCCATGTCTTTGGTTCCCCGATCGGTTTCTTTCAAGCTGACGGGTCTTAGAATTGGGTTCCTCTTGTAGAGGATGTCTAGAACGCTGGGATACCGGGGGATTAGCCTGCCTCACGGTTTGCCGCTGATCTCCGTTTCCATGGGAAACGGACTGATGAGGAATGGGAGGATGGACCACACCGTGCATGTTAATGGAAACTTGTATATTCAGTTGGTTCTTTGCCTGCCCATCGGCCTGCCGTACAGACTTTTGCATGGAATTGTGAGGACTTGTATTCCTGCCTTGGATATCTGCAGAGGAAGAACTGGAGAAGGGAATATTTAAAGAATTGTTCCTCGCGTTTACTTGTCCCATCACCAAATCACAACTTTCCCTGTTTTGTCCTTCACTGTCTCTCCGGAGATGAAGAGACTCCCGAGCTGGTGGGCAACTAAACTCAATGCTGGAGGAGTTGTACTGCGTCCGCTGGTGACTAGTTATTGGCCGCTGACTTGTAACAACTTGGTCTCCAATATGAGGCGCTAACAAACTCTGCATAAAGCTCTGGTGACAATTCTCATTTTCTCGAATCGGAAGGGTATTTGCAATGGGCACTTCTTGGGCAGTCTGGTAGGGAAGGTGCTTTTGCCGATCTATGGCAGAATTAGGATTTTGGCTGATTCTATAGGTTTGTGACTGCAATCCTCTCATATTGGCATTGGTGCCACCTTCATTGTTCCTTGAGGTCTGGACTTCAAAGGAGGTCGGTTGCTGCTGATTTAAGCCTCCCGGTTTAAAGGTCTGACAGTCGGGGAAGCCTCTGAGGCTCTGAATTGATGGCATGCTCAATGGACATGTGGCCCTGAAGATTATGGGTTGGAATAACTTTGTTCCTGGACACGTCTAGATACTTCCGCATTTCGATCTGTTCTGATACTCTTGAAGCTTGGACAGACAACCCAATTCTCTGTTCTGCACTTGAAGTGCTCTTGCCTATAAGTGCCTCAGCAGAGTAGCTGGAAACCCGGTTCCTTTCCTGCCTGAGTGGCGCGCACGTCATGTTTGTAGGCCGAGAGACGACACTAGCTTGGGAAGCCATCTGCTGCTCTAAACTCCTCGAAGTCATAAGTCTTTGGACTTGGCTGTGACCTGATAAGTGCTCTGAGGACACAATGGGTCCTTGCGAGCGGCTGATTTCTTGTTGGTGTTGATGAAGAATATCCTGACTCACATGGCCTTGTGGGTGGGTTACGTGGAGACCCCGGGAAGGAGCACTGTTCTCACATGTCTTCTCTGCTTGTTGACTTACGAAATGAGGGGGAATCTGCTGCTGTTGCATCTGTTGGTGATGAGGTTGACCGCTCTTATGGTGATTTTGGTCTGTGAGGTGTTTCTGCTGTAGAGACAGCCGTGCCGCCTGAGCGCTTTGGACGGAGTTCTGTTTCTTTTGCATCTGAACGTCCTGCTGTATCATTCTCTGTTGCTGAAGGTTATGAGACTGAGAGCGGATGGAACGGTCCACATGTGGAACTTGCTGCTGCTGGTACAAGTGATGATGGTCACGTAAATGCCCTGCTTGCTGCTGCTGTTGCTTTAAGTATGGGTTGTTACTATGAAGTGGTACTTGCTGTTGGTGCGATTGTAAAGACTGAAGGTGTTGGTTCCCTATCTGACTCTGTTCGGAAACAGAAGGCTGTGAACTGCAACGTAGATCAGTCTGTCTGAGAGTTGGGTTCATAAAGTTATTATTTGATGTGAAGAGACTGGAAAGTCCCTCGCTGTGGTTTTGGACACTACTAGGTGCAGATACCGATGACGAAGAGTCAGAGGAGACGTGACCAACCAATACTTCATTCTGCTCGGTGACCGTATCTGGAGGCTGCAGTCGCTCAAGTCTGATCGGAGCCTGACAATGTTTTTGCCTCTTAGCTGCAGAAAGCAACGCGTCTTCATGAGCCGAACGCTTGTTTGACTCCTTTCTTCCCTCTACGTTATGCTTGATGAGGGGCACCGTAGCCTGAGATACCTGCATCAGAGCCGAACTCAATGAATGCAACTGTTCATGCGAGTAGTTGGCCAGAACAGTTGTCACTTCTGTCTGACTTTCGTAAGTGCTGGAGGACACCGAAGGATTCGTGGATGGCGGCAAGGACATGTGTTCAGAGGTCTGCAACCCACCTGCACAGTTCCCTGAATGGTTAATGCCACCTGGATGTATTAAATTATTGATGCTCAAACTGGTCACGCTTTGAGACTGGGATGTCGAAATCTGTAACGATAAACTGGTGGAATTTACAACCGAACAATTACTTTTTTCTACCAAACGTTCGACACAAGGTTGGACATTAGCATCCAGGGTAGTAAAGGAATTTGTTGAAGGAGTTAGTCGAGAAAGACTTTCTTTGGCCAAATGAGGCTTGAAAGGCAGTCGACAGTCTGGGGGCAAACTTTCCGGTTCAGAATTCTTGGGAACCAAATTTGCAATTTCCGCCTGCACCCTTGGTCTTCCTTTCAAAAGGGTTTCTTGGTCAAAAATAGCACGAGCAGCGACTGCCACTATGTCATTTTGCTCAGAAAGCCCACACCCATTAAACGGTGGCCCTAATGATGCCCCACTGACATCATCCCTGTTTGTATCTGGCAACATGGAGGCCACTGAGAAGTTACGGCTGCTACAACTACTGGACAAGGGCGAGTCAGTCTGTCGATTGGTAGCAGTCGAGTTGCTGCCATTGTCTTGTTCTGAGTTACTGGGCTGAATTGAGGAAATGTGAACAACAGAGGGGTGGGGAATAACAGGTTCCGGTCTTGTTTCGCCTACAGATGGAGGTTCCTTCACCTTAACTTTTCTGAATAATGTTCCATGGCTATCAAGATCCTTCGAGTCTCCTTTTAAAGGAAAGGATTTTTCATTTGAGTCATCTATTAATATCTGTGCATCCAACAAGTCAGCAGCAGTTAAAGTTGTAGAGTCTTCGACATGGCAAGGTCTTGTAGATGTCCCAATGTCAGGACATCTACCAGTGGTCAATTCATTCGATGCTTGAGGAACTTCTACAACCAAAACCTCTTGCAGGGAACCGCTATTCAAAGGATGACTTCGCGCTTCTACAACATCCTTTAAGCCATCTGTATCTGAAGACTGTCTGTGCTCGCTTTCGGTTACAGTAAAGTCTTGACCTGCACTGGTATCTGTAGGGTTGGGGAAGTGTGTTGGTAATGGCTCATCACACCTTGCTTCACATGGTATTACACTGCCTTCTGAGTTTGCATGTAACGAAGTCAGATTTCTGCTTACATCCGTTTTCTCATTTACTCCATTTTCTGAAGATTGACCATCCGCAGCATCTCCTCTCTCTTCCATAGTCGAAGAGGTTACCAAGACAGCAACTTTCTCCTTCTCGTTCTGAGGTTCGGTACAGGTCTGAGTTTTTGGAGGCTCTGGACCAGATGAATCCGGTTTCGCAGTTGCAGTTAGATCCTTTTTAGCAGAAGCTCCTTTCTTTACCGTAGGTTTCTTGATGGTCTTTTTAAGCTTTGCGCTGGCTGATGTAGAACTAACGGGTTTTACCGATAAAGGCTTGGTTATTAATGATGCAACAGGTAGAGAAGAGGTTTCAGCAACCGTAGACGTTACGTTGGTTCCGGTAACCGAAACACAGTTTACTGGTACAGTGTTGGAGCTTAAAGTAGCTGGTGCAGGCTGGTTAAGAGTAAACTGGAGGCAATTCTGTCCGGCCATCTGAGATATGTTCTGACTGAGGTTGGCCAAAGCACCAAAGGTGTTAAGAGCTACATTTGTGTTAGGATCTTCACTAGTTGTTGGTTGAATAATTTGCATAGGGGTTTGGTTGGAGGATCCAGCCGAAGGATTCATGGGCTGCAGTGCAAATAACTGTCCATTCAGCGAAATTGTTGGGGGTTGTTGGTTTGTTGCTGCCGTAGACACAGGCACTTGCTGTGCGGTGCTAGCCGGCTGCGCAGGGGTAGGTCTGGGCAATATATGAACAAGGTGTTTCCCACCGAATGTCTGTGGTATTACTGTGCCTTGTACGGGGTTTGAAGGGCAAACAACTGGATTGGTTGCATTAATGGGCATCACCATGGAAGGGGTAGGCTGAGCCGTCATAATGGGAAGAGTGTTCTGGTTAGGGGTCGCTTGGATTATAACGATTTGCTGCCCCACAGGTGGTTTGGGAACAGGCGGACAAGGTGCAGGTGCTGGTGGTTGAAGTAATATAATGTTCTGATTGGCTGGTGAAGGATTTATTGCAGTACCAAATGGCTGAGCCACCTGGATGACTTGCACAGGTGGATGTAGCGGAAGGATACCGGGTGTGCTTTGTGGCTGTGGTTGGGTTATAAGAGACTGAACTTGTACGGGCTGACAAGAAGGCATCTTCACCATTACTTGGTCCACAGGTTTGGCATCCGAGGATGCTATGTTGTTCAGGTTTATACAAGTTGTAACTTGACGGTTAATCAAGGTATCTTTGGAGGCCGCCGGCTGTTCAGACAGCGGTGTAGGAATAACAGCAGAGGACGACTGACTTAACGGCTGCACGGTGTTTCCGGTAAGTTGCAACGTTGTCCATGTAGTTTGAGTATTTCCATCTGATGGGATTCGAGACAGGCTCCCAACGCTTTTCAGATCTGGTAATCCAGACGAGAGTGACCAACTAGTCTCCAGAGACGGAGCAGACAACATGGACGCACTGGAACCCGCCTGAACATCTACAGGTGCATTTATTTCTCTTGAATGAATGACGACTCCCATACTGGATCCAACATCAGCAGTGGACAAAATTTCCTTTCCAATTTCGACACAACTTGAAGCAGATGTCTCGAGAGCATTTGAAGATACCGGCAAACTTATTCCAGGCACATTGGCTTGTGATACTTGTGACGGTAGATTGCTGTTGATGGATACTACAGTTTTGGGCATGGTGTCCACATTTTGCCCGCACTGTACACCGTCTCCTTGTGGCATCGGCTGGGAACAACATGTCATTGGACCTGGAGCTGCAGAACTGGTCGGGGATTGCACAGATTCTTTGCCCTTGGACACAATGAGGTTTGTCGTACTTTGTGCTATGGTGACAGGAAGACTGGTCGATTCAACTGGACCTGCGGTGGTTGATGATGTTGAATTTTGCTGCCATGTCTTGTCCAAAGGATACACACCAGCAATGGTGATGGGCGTCACCAGGTTGCACGTTCTTTGCACTGGCACAACATTGGCTGTTTGCTTCTGCAGGTTGTGGCCCATGTTGAAGGTGATGCCGTGTACCGCGGTGCCCTGGTTAGGACTCAGCTGGTTACCGTTCAGACAGAGAGGGAGTTTCTGGGCTTGGTCAGTAGGAGCATTCAATGAAGCCTTTGAGTTTCTTGCATTTCCTTTCCAATTCATCGTGGGGTCGTCGTATAAGCAGATGTCATTGCTCTTCAATAATTCTATGTACCGAGCGTTTTCTTTCTGGATCTCCGACAACTCTCTTCTGAGTTTTTTGATCTCGCTGGCTGAAAAACAAGAATTAAGGAGAATCAATCTGAGACAGAAAGCAACATGGTGAGGGGAAATGGTTAAAAATTCATTACTGTGCACAGAAAACATCGATTTGTGGGTTTCAAATCAAAACCCACAAGGACTAGAGATTCCTTTTGCTTCCTTATAACGAACTTGTCCTGTTTTTTGGCCTTTTTATTTTATGCAGATTAAACACGTGGCTGAACCCTGACATTTCTGAATATTCAAGGGTATTGTCAAATTCAGGGGAGCCCCAACCTGCAGTCACCTCAAGATGTTCCCAGCCAATACCGATACACTGTGCTGCACCTAATGCAGAGGGTCAGGGATTTAAAGGGTTTCCAGGGACCCCCATCATTTAGCTGTTTAACTGTTCACATGGTACAACAGCAGCTCTGACCCATTCAAATGAGCACAGCACTGGTTGACTTAGCGTCAAAGAGGTCTAAGGAGTCTTCTGTCTTGGAAGGCGAGCTAACTTGCACGCTCATTCTGTGCACATACAAGTCTGAGATTGGAGGAGTTGTGTAGTAACCTCTAAGAATACTTGTCTCGATCCCCCTCCCCGACCTAGCTGACGTCAGGGCCTCACCTTGCTCCTTATTCCCTCCGTTTAGTAGCAGCTCATCGTTCTGCCGCTTCAGCTCCGTGATGTACTTGAAGGCTTGTTCCAGAATCATGTTTTTGCTCTGAGGACAACAAAAGAAATCTCATTAATAAATCATATTAAAGGGGTTTTCTGGGGCGAATATATCACATGGTCCAGGAGCAGCAGCAGCTCGGTCCTGTATGTCCCTACGATATGTACGGCGCGGCGTTTGGTATTCAGTAAAGGGTCTGCAGCACCATCAATATATAAAATCACTGAAAACCCCTTAACCCCTTCCTGCCAAAGCCATTTTTCAATTTAAGCTTTTTACTCCCTGCCTTCCAAAATCCATAACTTTTTTTTTTCTCCCCTTCACAGAACTATACGGGGCTTCATTTTTGCAGGACAAATCATACTTTGTAATGGTGCCATTTCATATGCAATACAATGTATTGGGAAGCTGGAAAAAGTTCAAAACGGGGTGGAAATAGCGAGAAACTGCATTTGTGCGACTTTCTTACTGGTCTCGTTTTTACGATGTTTGCTGTGCAGCCAAAATGAGATTTTATTCCATTTCTGATGATTTCCTTCATGACAAATGGGAACCTTCTGAAGGAACCCAAAATGGTAAAAATAAAAAGTACCTTTGGCCCTGCAAACAAAACAAAACACAATCCCCCTTACACAGCCCGTGTATAGGAATATAAAATATTCCGGCTGGCAGATTACGGCAACTTCAAGGACTTTATTTTCTTCATAGTTGTGGATTTTCATGAAGGTAATAAAACAAAAACTATATCATTGTGGTATTGCCGAAACCCTAACATCCCGCACAATACAAGGAACGTCATTTATTACTGCACAGTGAGCGACGTAAAAACAAAACCCCTAAGAAAATGGCGCAAGTGCAGTTTTTTTCCTTAATGCTCCATATTCTTCAGGTTTTTTCCCCAGTTTCTAGTACAGGGGTAGGCAACCTTCGGCACTCCAGCAGTTGTAAAACTACAACTCCCAACATGCATACTTGCTCTGCTGTTCTTGATACTCCCATGGAAGTGAATGGAGCATGTTGGGAGTTGTAGTTTCACAACAGCTGGAGTGCCGAAGGTTGCTGATCCCTGTTCTAGTATATCATACAGAATATTAAATGGTAGCAATACAAGATACAATCTGTCCATCAAAAACTAAGCCCTTATATAGGTCTGTGATACCCAACTATACTATTCATTCATGAGACTTTACTACTAACATAATGACAATCCCTCATCGCCATCTTCCCTGTCTATATTGTGGTATCTCCACCAGTCATGTGAGGCCATGGTCTGATCCCTGACATGGAACCAGTCAAGGTAAGTTCTTCCTCGTTGGTATAGCGGTAAGTATCGCCGCCAGTCTCAGGGATGCCCAGGGTACTTCAATGGGAAGACACTCAATGCTCAACTGGCGAAGAGCGGCACATGGAGCCATTACCTGCTTTAGTGCTGGAGAGCACGGGATCAGATCCCCAATTCGATTAATCCCAGAGTTTATTTTCTTCTTCCTGTGTCTTTCCACTATTACCAAAAATAAAAAACAAAAACACACATGAGATAAAACCATAACCACTAACATTCATAAGAAAACACATCAGTGTCCCCACGCCATGGCAAAGCAAGGAGGAAATAAGAACGTATACAGGGCAGTATGCTATAGGTGCCCGAGAGCTCCCTCTAGTGGTGGCTCCAGTTAGATAAATATCTAATGTGCACATGAGACAATGACGATTGTCCATAGAACATGCTGTGAAAGTGACAGCTTAATGGATAAATATCACAAGTGACAACCAATATGGCTGCTGCCACCGGCTAAAGAGAACATTGCCAAATTTTAGGTCTTGGGAGGAATTCTGTTACAAGTAAAACCAGTCATCTCTTTTACTTACCCTCATTGTGACTCTCTCGGTTTTTCTTCCTAGTGAAGGAAACAAAGACATTTTATTAATTGATCTCCAGTTGCAGCAACACTACAACTCCCAGCATGCCCTGACAGAACAAGTTAGAAGTTCCACTTATGGAAGGCTCAAGTACGACTTGTTATACCAGAGAACATTAGGCCATAGATGTCTCTGAGCTTCTCCACTTGCCCGCATTACCTGCCCCGTCCACTGTGGGCAGTCTTACCTGTGCTTGGATTTGTTAGGACTTGCATTCTGAGTCATCTCCGGCATGCTTACATTCAAGGACTGGACACTGTAAGACAAGAACATGGAGGACATGAATGATGGGTAACCAACAGGAAAACATAAAGCTTCACGGAAAATTAAAGGGTGTCCAAGTGGCGCGAACGCAGAATTACCGAGGTGTAATTTACAAGACTTTTAATATATACAGGGCTGAGAAAAGGTATTTGTCTCCTGCTCAGATTCTTATATTTTGGCAAACTTGAATGCTACAGATTATCAAACTACACAAGGACTAGGTCCAGTGCTGTACACCGCACATCCTGCAACCACATGACGTCAGCAGTCCTGTAAGGAACCCATGACATATGCGGATGACGTAACAAGTCCCTCTTCAATGACCGCTGAGGGTATCGACAGGTCACATGGGGTGCAGGACATCCAACGATGAGGACACAGCACGAGACCACACAGGCACCAGAGGCAGACTACAGAGACTATAGACAGGTATACGTTTCTTCCAGGATCAGTACAGGATAAGTAATGTAATGTATGTACACAATGACTGCACCAGCAGAATAGTGAGCGCAGCTCTGGAGTATAATACAGGATGTAACTCAGGATCAGTACAGGATAAGTAATGTAATGTATGTACACAGTGACTGCACCAGCAGAATAGTGAGCGCAGCTCTGGAGTATAATACAGGATAAGTAATGTAATGTATGTACACAGTGACTGTACCAGCAGAATAGTGAGCGCAGCTCTGGAGTATAATACAGGATGTAACTCAGGATCAGTACAGGATAAGTAATGTAATGTATGTACACAGTGACTGCACCAGCAGAATAGTGAGCGCAGATCTGGAGTATAATACAGGATGTAACTCAGGATCAGTACAGGATAAGTAATGTAATGTATGTACACAGTGACTGTACCAGCAGAATAGTGAGCACAGCTCTGGAGCATAATACAGGATGTAACTCAGGATCAGTACAGGATAAGTAATGTAATGTATGTACACAGTGACTGTACCAGCAGAATAGTGAGTGCAGCTCTGGAGTATAATACAGGATAAGTAATGTAATGTATGTACACAGTGACTGTACCAGCAGAATAGTGAGCGCAGCTCTGGAGTATAATACAGGATGTAACTCAGGATCAGTACAGGATAAGTAATGTAATGTATGTACACAGTGACTGCACCAGCAGAATAGTGAGCGCAGCTCTGGAGTATAATACAGGATGTAACTCAGGATCAGTACAGGATAAGTAATGTAATGTATGTACACAGTGACTGCACCAGCAGAATAGTGAGCGCAGATCTGGGGTATAATACAGGATGTAACTCAGGATCAGTACAGGATAAGTAATGTAATGTATGTACACAGTGACTGTACCAGCAGAATAGTGAGCACAGCTCTGGAGCATAATACAGGATGTAACTCAGGATCAGTACAGGATAAGTAATGTAATGTATGTACACAGTGACTGTACCAGCAGAATAGTGAGCGCAGCTCTGGAGTATAATACAGGATGTAACTCAGGATCAGTACAGGATAAGTAATGTAATGTATGTACACAGTGACTGTACCAGCAGAATAGTGAGCACAGCTCTGGAGCATAATACAGGATGTAACTCAGGATCAGTACAGGATAAGTAATGTAATGTATGTACACAATGACTGCACCAGCAGAATAGTGAGCGCAGCTCTGGAGTATAATACAGGATGTAACTCAGGATCAGTACAGGATAAGTAATGTAATGTATGTACACAGTGACTGCACCAGCAGAATAGTGAGTGCAGCTCTGGAGTATAATACAGGATAAGTAATGTAATGTATGTACACAGTGACTGTACCAGCAGAATAGTGAGCGCAGCTCTGGAGTATAATACAGGATGTAACTCAGGATCAGTACAGGATAAGTAATGTAATGTATGTACACAGTGACTGTACCAGCAGAATAGTGAGTGCAGCTCTGGAGTATAATACAGGATATAACTCAGGATCAGTACAGGATAAGTAATGTAATGTATGTACACAGTGACTGTACCAGCAGAATAGTGAGTGCAGCTCTGGAGTATAATACAGGATGTAACTCAGGATCAGTACAGGATAAGTAATGTAATGTATGTACACAGTGACTGCACCAGCAGAATAGTGAGCGCAGCTCTGGGGTATAATCCAGGATATAACAGGATCAGTACAGGATAAGTAATGTAATGTATGTACACAGTGACTGCACCAGCAGAATAGTGAGTGCAGCTCTGGAGTATAATACAGGATGTAACTCAGGATCAGTACAGGATAAGTAATGTAATGTATGTACCCAGTGACTGCACCAGCAGAATAGTGAGCGCAGCTCTGGAGTATAATACAGGATGTAACTCAGGATCAGTAGAGGATAAATATTGTAATGTAATTTATGTTATTCTATGCATACACTGGAAAATGGTGACCAGAGGTGGTCACAGCCTTCTAGATAAATATACGGGGGGAGGAAAATCACCATTTACCCAACATAGCTCACACCTTTTACCAAATTTAGCCAACAATATCTTCTTGTGCATTAGATATTAATATGTTCTCACCTCCACAGTTAGGCCTGGACGTATCGTGGTCTTACTCCGTCCACATCTCCATTACCTTCTGGTCCTCGTGGCAGACAAATCTTCTTATCCCTCATTCTACTGGGCACTAAGATTGAAGAACTGACATGTCAGCAACCAAAGAAAGAGGTAAAGCCAGTCCGATAAAACATGCCAAAAATTCAAGGATGTGTCGTTATATATCCTCATATCCTATACCTATAAAATATTATTATTATACCTATATAACATTAATATTATTATTATTATTATTATTATTATAGGTATAGGATATGAGGAGATATCAAAGGGGGTATTATTATTATTAATACTATAGGTATAAATTTTGAGGAGATATGACTTGGGTATTATTATTAATAATAATACCCCAGTCATATCCCCTCATATCCTATACCTGTATTAATAATAATAATACCCCCTGTGATATCCCCTCATATGTTATATCTGAATAATAATAATCCCCCCCGTGATATCTTCTCATATGTTATACCTGTATAATAATAATACCCCCCTGTGATATCCCCTCATATGTTATATTTGCATAATAATAATAATACCCCCCATGATATCTCCTCACATCCTATACCTGTATTATTATTATTATTATTACTTTTATTATAATAATCCCCCCTGTGATATCTCCTCATATGTTATACCTGTATAATAATAATACCCCTCGTGATAGCTCCTCATATCCTATACCTGTATTATAATAATAATAACAACAACAACAACTATTATTATTGTAATACAGGTATAGGTATTATTATTACTACTAATACCACCCTGTGATATACCCTCATATGTTATACCTGTATAATAATAATCCCCCCTGTGATATCTCCTCATATGTTATACCTGTATAATAATAATAACCCCCCCCTGTGATATCTCCTCATATGTTATACCTGTATAATAATAATAATCCCCCCTGTGATATCTCCTCATATCTTATACCTGTATAATAATAATACCCCCCTGTGATATCCCCTCATATCTTATACCTGTATAATAATAATAATAATCCCCCCTGTGATACCTCCTCATATGTTATACCTGTATAATAATAATAATAATCCCCCCTGTGATATCTCCTCATATGTTATACCTGTATAATAATAATAATAACCCCCCCCTGTGATACCTCCTCATATCCTATACCTGTATTATAATAATAACCCCCCCTGTGATACCTCCTCATATGTTATACCTGTATAATAATAATAATAATCCCCCCTGTGATACCTCCTCATATGTTATACCTGTATAATAATAATAATAATCCCCCCTGTGATATCTCCTCATATGTTATACCTGTATAATAATAATAATAATCCCCCCTGTGATATCTCCTCATATGTTATACCTGTATAATAATAATAATAACCCCCCCCTGTGATATCTCCTCTATGTTATACCTGTATAATAATAATACCCCCCTGTGATATCTCCTCATATGTTATACCTGTATAATAATAATACCCCCCCCCCTGTGATACCTCCTCATATGTTATACCTTTTAATAATAATAATAATAACCCCCTGTGATATCTCCTCATATGTTATACCTGTATAATAATAATACCCCCCTGTGATATCTCCTCTATGTTATAACTTGTAATAATAATAATACCCCCCTGTGATATCTCCTCATATGTTATACCTTTATAATAATAATAATAATCCCCCCTGTGATACCTCCTCATATGTTATACCTGTATAATAATAATAATAATCCCCCCTGTGATATCTCCTCATATGTTATACCTGTATAATAATAATAATAACCCCCCCCTGTGATATCTCCTCATATGTTATACCTGTATAATAATAATAACCCCCTCCTGTGATATCTCCTCATATGTTATACCTGTATAATAATAATAACCCCCCCCTGTGATACCTCCTCATATGTTATACCTGTATAATAATAATACCCCCCCTGTGATATCTCCTCTATGTTATACCTGTATAATAATAATACCCCCCGTGATACCTCCTCCTATGTTATACCTGTATAATAATAACCCCCCCGTGATATCTCCTCATATGTTATACCTGTATAATAATAATAACCCCCCTGTGATATCTCCTCATATGTTATACCTGTATAATAATAACCCCCCCTGTGATATCTCCTCATATGTTATACCTGTATAATAATAATAATAATAACCCCCCTGTGATATCTCCTCATATGTTATACCTGTATAATAATAATACCCCCTGTGATATCTCCTATGTTATACCTGTATAATAATAATACCCCCCGTGATACCTCCTCATATGTTATACCTGTATAATAATAACCCCCCCTGTGATATCTCCTCATATGTTATACCTGTATAATAATAATAACCCCCCGTGATATCTCCTCATATGTTATACCTGTATAATAATAACCCCCCCTGTGATATCTCCTCATATGTTATACCTGTATAATAATAATAATAATAACCCCCCCTGTGATACCTCCTCATATGTTATACCTGTATAATAATAATAACCCCCCCTGTGATATCTCCTCATATGTTATACCTGTATAATAATAACCCCCCCGTGATACCTCCTCATATGTTATACCTGTATAATAATAATAATAATAACCCCCCCCTGTGATACCTCCTCATATGTTATACCTGTATAATAATAATAACCCCCCCTGTGATACCTCCTCATATGTTATACCTGTATAATAATAACCCCCTGTGATATCTCCTCATATGTTATACCTGTATAATAATAATACCCCCCTGTGATACCTCCTCATGTTATACCTTTATAATAATAATAATAACCCCCTGTGATATCTCCTCATATGTTATACCTGTATAATAATACCCCCCCCCTGTGATATCTCCTCATATGTTATACCTGTATAATAATAATAATAACCCCCCCCCTGTGATATCTCCTCATATGTTATACCTGTATAATAATAATAATAACCCCCCCTGTGATACCTCCTCATATGTTATACCTGTATAATAATAATAACCCCCCCGTGATACCTCCTCATATGTTATACCTGTATAATAATAATAACCCCCCCTGTGATACCCCCTCATATCTTATACCTGTATAATAATACCCCCCGGATACCCTCATATCTTATACCTGTATAATAATAATAACCCCCCTGTGATACCCCCTCATATCTTATACCTGTATAATAATAATAACCCCCCCTGTGATATCTCCTCATATCTTATACCTGTATAATAATAATCCCCCCCTGTGATACCCCCTCACATCTTATACCTGTATAATAATAATACCCCCCTGTGATACCTCCTCATATCTTATACCTGTATAATAATAATCCCTCCTGTGATATCTCCTCATATGTTATACCTGTATAATAATAATACCCCCTGTGATATCTCCTCATATGTTATACCTGTATAATAATAATCCCCCCTGTGATAGCTCCTCATATGTTATACCTGTATAATAATAATACCCCCTGTGATATCTCCTCATATGTTATACCTGTATAATAATAATCCCCCCTGTGATAGCTCCTCATATGTTATACCTGTATAATAATACCCCCTGTGATATCTCCTCATATGTTATACCTGTATAATAATAATAATAACCCCCCCTGTGATACCTCCTCATATGTTATACCTGTATAATAATAACCCCCCCTGTGATACCTCCTCATATGTTATACCTGTATAATAATAATAATCCCCCCTGTGATATCCCCTCATATCTTATACCTGTATAATAATAATAATAATCCCCCCTGTGATATCCCCTCATATCTTATACCTGTATAATAATAATCCCCCCTGTGATATCTCCTCATATCTTATACCTGTATAATAATAATCCCCCCTGTGATATCCCCTCATATCTTATACCTGTATAATAATAATACCCCCCTGTGATATCTCCTCATATCTTATACCTGTATAATAATAATCCCTCCTGTGATATCTCCTCATATGTTATACCTGTATAATAATAATACCCCCTGTGATATCTCCTCATATGTTATACCTGTATAATAATAATAACCCCCCCCTGTGATATCTCCTCATATGTTATACCTGTATAATAATAATAATAATAATCCCCCCTGTGATACCTCCTCATATGTTATACCTGTATAATAATAATACCCCCCTGTGATACCTCCTCATATGTTATACCTGTATAATAATAATAACCCCCCCCCTGTGATATCTCCTCATATGTTATACCTGTATAATAATAATAATAATAATCCCCCCTGTGATACCTCCTCATATGTTATACCTGTATAATAATAATAATCCCCCCTGTGATACCTCCTCATATGTTATACCTGTATAATAATAATAATAATCCCCCGTGATACCTCCTATGTTATACCTGTATAATAATAATAACCCCCCTGTGATATCTCCTATGTTATACCAGTAAAATAATAATACCCCCCTGTGATATCTCCTTATATCTTATACCTGTATAATAATAATACCCCCCTGTGATACCTCCTATGTTATACCTGTATAATAATAATAATAACCCCCCCTTGATACCTCCTCATATGTTATACCTGTATAATAATAATAATAACCCCCCCTGTGATACCTCCATATGTTATACCTGTTAATAATAATAATAACCCCCCCTGTGATATCTCCTCATATGTTATACCTGTATAATAATAATAATAATCCCCCCCTGTGATATCTCCTCATATGTTATACCTGTATAATAATAATCCCCCCTGTGATATCTCCTCATATGTTATACCTGTATAATAATAATCCCCCCCTGTGATATCTCCTCATATGTTATACCTGTATAATAATAATAATACCCCCCTGTGATATCTCCTCATATGTTATACCTGTATAATAATAATAACCCCCCCCCCCTGTGATATCTCCTCATATGTTATACCTGTATAATAATAATAACCCCCCCCCTGTGATACCTCCTCATATGTTATACCTGTATAATAATAATAACCCCCCGTGATATCTCCTCATATGTTATACCTGTATAATAATAATCCCCCCTGTGATATCTCCTCATATGTTATACCTGTATAATAATAATAATACCCCCCTGTGATATCTCCTCATATGTTATACCTGTATAATAATAATAATACCCCCTGTGATATCTCCTCATATGTTATACCTGTATAATAATAATAATACCCCCCTGTGATATCTCCTCATATGTTATACCTGTATAATAATAATAACCCCCCCCCCTGTGATATCTCCTCATATGTTATACCTGTATAATAATAATAACCCCCCCCTGTGATATCTCCTCATATGTTATACCTGTATAATAATAATCCCCCCCTGTGATAGCTCCTCATATGTTATACCTGTATAATAATAATAATAACCCCCCCTGTGATACCTCCTCATATGTTATACCTGTATAATAATAATAATAATAATCCCCCCTGTGATACCTCCTCATATGTTATACCTGTATAATAATAATAACCCCCCCTGTGATATCTCCTCATATGTTATACCTGTATAATAATAATAATCCCGCCTGTGATATCTCCTCATATGTTATACCTGTATAATAATAATAACCCCCCCCTGTGATATCTCCTCATATGTTATACCTGTATAATAATAATAACCCCCCCTGTGATATCTCCTCATATGTTATACCTGTATAATAATAATCCCCCCTGTGATAGCTCCTCATATGTTATACCTGTATAATAATAATAATAATCCCCCCTGTGATACCTCCTCATATGTTATACCTGTATAATAATAATATCCCCCTTGATAGCTCCTCATATGTTATACCTGTATAATAATAATACCCCCCTGTGATATCTCCTCATATGTTATACCTTTATAATAATAATAATCCCCCCTGTGATACCTCCTCATATCTTATACCTGTATAATAACCCCCCCCCTGTGATACCTCCTCATATGTTATACCTGTATAATAATAATATCCCCCCTGTGATAGCTCCTCATATGTTATACCTGTATAATAATAATAACCCCCCCTGTGATACCTCCTCATATGTTATACCTGTATAATAATAATAACCCCCCCTGTGATACCTCCTCATATGTTATACCTGTATAATAATAATAACCCCCCCCCTGTGATAGCTCCTCATATGTTATACCTGTATAATAATAATAACCCCCCCCTGTGATAGCTCCTCATATGTTATACCTGTATAATAATAATAATATCCCCCCTGTGATATCTCCTCATATGTTATACCTTTATAATAATAATAATACCCCCCTGTGATATCTCCTCATATCTTATACCTGTATAATATTAACCCTTTCGTCTTGTCTCCTCTGTGGTCAGTCAGATTCGGGGGTCCCTCTGTCACATGACTACAGACCTCCCCCCTCCTTCCTCTCTCACAGACCCTCATGTAGATCCCTTTCGATGTCGGTCGTCCCCCCAATTGCCGCCGGTTGTCGGACAGTCATACCTCAGTCCTCGCCGCACGTCTTCACCCCCGGGGCCGGTCCCCGGTGGGGCCTCCAGACCCCTGAAGCAACCCCGCCAGCCAACCAAACCCGAACCCAGCAGCGAGATCCTGAGCACTAGCAGAGCCTCAGCCAATCACCGCCCTGCGAGTGCAGCAAACAGCCAATAGACGGGCAGCTCATCTGATGGACAGCCCCCTTATCTAATAAATATAGAGAATGAGGTCGGGGGGCGGGGACAATCGGTCGATGGAAAGATGGAAGGCGCTTGGGCTGCAAGATCGAGGAAGTGTTTTGGTTTGCTGGTTTTTGATTGACAATCTATCCGACCAATAGACTAACGGGGGCGGGGCTAGCCTTAAAGGTACAGTAGTCCTTCAGCTGTGGCTGTGGTCACGTGGTGGAGACTGGGTCAGGAACCTGTGGCTCAGCAGCTATTGTAGTACTACTACTCCCAGCATGAACTGACAGTGATGCTGTGAGTTGTAGCCTCCAGTGAGTAATAGAGCATTATATGTATGTTACGTTTTACTCGTATTTCTGACATTTGAGCCAGTCAGGCTCCTGTACCCCTAGGACTCTAGAGACTGTACTCATTGGGGTGGGTATGGACTAGTATATCGCTTCTGACCGGTATAGTAGTGTCGTACACAGGGACAGGACATATAAGTGACATATACTGTACCGTATACATGTGTACCCTGGGCGGCGTACGCCTTCTATATAGCAGCACATGTCTGAGGCTATCATCACAGGTATGACAGAGTTACCAAGTGCACAAAATATGACCAGACGGTCCCGAATATCTGGAAACAATCCAGTAAACACGTCCTGGCTTCAGCGGGACAGTCCCAGCTTTAACCCCCATCTGTGTCCGGAGTGGAGTACAGTGGTGAAGCACGGACATGTCTGGCCCCCTTCACTATCCGGCCTCAGTCTCTGCTCCCAGCAGCTCGGACGCAGGTAGCGGTGATGAAGTGATGTCATAACATGGCGCCTGCTGCTCCTAAGCCACTGGCAGGAATCAGGAGTGGTAGGGGCCTCAATGACGGGGACATTATACTGTATCGTCATAATGAAGGGGACTTGATATTGTGGGGGTCACAATGAAGGTGGCATTACAATACATAAGCCACAATGATGGGGAGATTATACTGTGGTGGCCATAATGATGAGGGCATTATACTGTGGGGGACACAATGAGGGGAACATTATACTGTATCGTCATAATGAAGGGGTTGTTACACTGTGGTGGCCATAATGAGGGGGGGCATTACACTATAAGGGGCCATATTAAGGTGGACATTATACTGTGGTGGTCATAATGAGGGGGGATTTACACTATACAGGCCACATTAAGAAGGGCATTATACTGTGGGGACCACAATGAAGGGGACATTATACTATGCTGAGGCCACTAGTATGTGTGGGGAACAAGGGGGACATGGCTTACGATACCTTACTTCACCACGGTGTAGAAAAGACAACACTCGGATGGCCTCCATGTGTTCCCGTACACTTGTATGAATAAGCCTGGACCACAAAACAAACAGGAATAGGTCTGGCTCTGTACTTTGTGCTGGGGGATTCACAGTCCCTTGAACAACATGATTGTGTGCATGGGGCCATAGACACAGCTGGGTGCATACACAATCTGATATGATGGATCCGGATTTATGAGTAGCTCCATCGTGTGCATGGAGCCTCGCTGTCTGACTGAGCACCTAGATCTTTATATGGCGGTATAGGCAGGATGCTTTTACAGATTCCTACAGAGCTGTCCTTGGAGATGTCACACATGGACGACCTGCAGATCAGTAATACAGGACCGGTACACAGCTAACCTATGGGGGGGTCCTGTAAGTAACCAGAATTCCCCTTTCAGACCCCCTAGTACATATTTCTAGGATTAGTAAATCTTCCTAATCAATGACAATGAGCAGAAATCCTGAAAATGATGAAAATTCAAAGTTTGAAAAGTTGCAGAACTGGATTAAGCCCTTTATGAGGCTAAAATCCCAGGACGGCGGCGGATACATAGAAGAATACGATCAGCCTGGTCTGACATCATCATTGACAATCCAGGCTAATAAAATGGAGATGAGTTCTAGCCGAGATCTAAGAGAAACTCCGCACATTAAACCTCAAAAATAGGCCAAGAGCCGAGAGAAGGCGATTTACGTAATGAGAAGGACTCCGGCGGCTGCTAAATAGTAGAGGAATAACATCAGCCCTGATCATGGAGGGCGCGGCGGGGGCGCCACATGTCAGGGCTGTGAGCAGCACAGCGCACTATACTGGGATTTACGGGACATAGGATTGTACCATTCATTACAAGATTAGGGGTGCCTGGTCCCCCACTACCTTCAGCACTCAACTCCCAGCATTCCCATTTGCTTGGCTGTTCTCAAAACTCCCATAGAAGGGAATGACGCATGTTGGGAGTTGTAGTTTCACAACACCTAGAGCTGAAGTTGTTGATGCCATAAGGTTACTGGCTTTACTATAGTCACCCCCTATATGTGAAAGTAGGGGCTTAAAGGGGTTGTCTGGGGGTTTTCTGTATCTGTCAGATTCTTCATCATGGACGCAAGGGTTCCAGCCCCAGGTCACGTGATTGGAAGTTACCAGACCACTGGATCGCTCAGGCCCTTTCCTCCCCTCCGGCTCGCTCAGGTAATTTACCTGTGCTAGGGGGCCGGTGATCTATAGTAAAGCCATAGCTCAGGTAACTTACCTGTGCGATCAGGTGAGTAAGGAGGGGGCAGAGAGACCCAGGGGAGGGTTCGGATCACATGACCCAGGGGCCGCAACCCCCAGATATTTGGTGAAGAATTAACAAGATAAATGCAAGTCCCTGGACAACCCCTTTAAAGATGCATTCCAGCTATTTGAAGTTACGCCCTGGCCACGGGATAGCGGGGTAACACACTGGTCAGTGGGAATGGACCACTGGGTTCTCCACCCATCACAAGAGCAGGGGTTCTGTTCCCCATCTGAATGGCACGGAAGGTCAGCCTTACACAAAGGAACTGCACTCATTCTCTAGGGCAGGGATCAGCACTCCAGCTGCTGCGATACTACAACTCCCAGCGTGCATACTTGCTCTGCTGTTCTTGGAACTCTTATAGAAGTGAATGGAGCCCGCTTGGAGTTGTAGTTTCACACCAGCTGGCAATGCCGGGCCCTGTTCTAGGGGACAGCAAGAGACAACTGTGTACAGTGATTGTCATCTTGGCAGTCCCATAAAAATGAAGAGCACATTCACATGTACAAGCAGTTGCTCCCTTCATTTGGGGACACAAGGGGACCCTCCTACTTGTGATAAGTAGTCAGACCCATTCTCCCACCACCACCATCATCATCATCAATCAGGAATTTACTCCTTAACCTAAGGATAAGAAAAGACTTGGATAAACAGGAATACCCCTTTAAGGATCTGTTCACGTCACTTTTCTAGGGCAGTTTTGTGGTGTAGAGGGAGGATACGGTGGTGCACACTTGGCCCTTTCTTGTGCCACAACCTCCATTCTGCACCTCGCTCACCACATTGTACTGGAGCCCCTTCATAAATTAGTAGGGCCCTTTATTATGGCTGGCATACGACACGTCAGTCTTAATAAATCTGCCCCAATTGTGTGTACTCCTATAGTGGCCATACGTGAGGATGATGCAACAATTGCTGTACATTACACTTACAACCAGCCATACATATCCCTGCTGCTGAGGCCGCTCTGGCCTGAGAGGGTCCCAAATTAGGCACTCTGTGATATCACGATGAGACTTATTCTAGAGATCGCCCACTAGTGGTGGCTCCAGGCAGGAGCACTAACCCCCCTGCAGAGCCGCCCAACCCTCCAGTTCTCATTATGGTTGCATTTCTCCCCACATTGAATCCATCATAGGCCAAATTCACATACAGCAGTTTTCTTGCAGAGATTCATCCCATACATGTGAATAGGGCTTTGTTGCAGACTCCTCTCCTGAAATACTCTGTACTGCTGGGGACCCTGCTCATTCACATGTATGGAAATTCTGCAACAAATATGGTCTGTGCGACTATGTCCTTAAAGGGACACTCCATATCCTGACTATGCAGCCTACAGAATATAGCTGGGATCCTGTATTTTCAACCCGCCCTCTACGATCACTACTTTATGGCACATCTCCAGTGCCGAGACCCGCTAGAGATACGTAAGCTGGTCATACACAGTCAATTGTAGCAATCTCTGTACCTTGCTATGGATTATGTTGGAGATATCCAAGGAACAGGACATAAATGTGCAACACGAGTGCCCTTAGCATGGAGATCTGTGTTACTTACAACCCTGCAGGACACATCCAATATTTCCTGCCCATATATCAGCTAGGAATAGGATACGCTGTACCAAATTCTCAGCTGTGAGAAGTGTCCAGAGAAAGACATAACTGCATGGCCAGACTGCACTTCGTGAATACGCTGAATAAACCTGCTGCACATAGCTCTGCATAGGAGCTGCATACACAAAATGATATATTTTTATCGAAATCATTTGGCGTGTCCTGTGCCGGGTTGTGACACAAGATAACTGACTGCAGCAGGACTACAAAAACATATCTGCTGTGTTCCAGACACAGCGCCACACGAGTCCAAAGGTTGTGTGCGGTATTGCAGCTTAGCCCTATTCAGTATAATGGAATAAAGCTGCAATACAAGGCTATGGACCAGAAAAAACAGCCACATTTCTCTAATTCTGTAAAACCCCTTCAATGAATACACACACACTGCCTGCTCAGAGGGGTTTCAGGCTCTAGAACACCTAGGATCCCTGCTGATCTGCTGCTTGAAGAAACTGCAGTGTCGGAATGAGCGCTACAGTCTCTTCACTTAAAACCAGACAGCGCCATACATTGTATAGTGGCTGTGCTTGGTATTGCAGTTTATTCTCATTCACTTAAATTGCAATGAGCTGCACACTGGCCATGTGGACTTGTATACGGATGACCTCTCTCTCTAGGACCAATTTGTGATCGGTGGAGCTCCGACACTAGAGAACACCACAGATCAGCTGGTTGAAGAGGCCACAGCGTTTGGGTGAGCACCGCAGCCGCTTCACTAGATACCAAACACAGAGCTGTACCTATCATAAAAGGCTGGACTTGGTATTGCAGCTCAGCACCATTCATTTGAATGGGACTGATAAATGACACATCATCGGCACAGGGAGGAGGCAGCATCCATCAAGAGCGCCACAGCCACTTCAAACAGCTGATCAGTGGGGCTCCCAGGTGTTAGACACCACCCCCCCATCACATACTCATGACCTATCCTAAACATAGGTCATCAATATTTATCCCAGAAAACCCCTTGAGACCAGGGCCCCAGGTGGCGTAAACACCACGGTTTTTACAGTCATAGCAAAGTGGATGGGATTCTAGCAAATCCCATCCACACTTTACAAAAAAATACACGCAACACAAGCTGCAATTTCTAAAACCGCAATTAATTATACATACTATAGGTATTTTTCCCGCAGCGCTTTTTTGCTGGGGCCTTAGCCTTAAAGAGGACCTTTCATGTGCTCAGGCACATGCGGTTTTATATACCGCTAGAAAGCCGACAGTGCGCTGAACTCAGAGCACTGCTGGGTTTACCGTTATGTGCCCCGGGGCCGGAGATATCGGTGCTGTTAGTTTCGGCAAAGGTCTCTGTCCATCGTCAGAAGGGCGTTCCTGACAGTCTAGCTGGGCTGTGAGGAATGCCGCCCCCACTCTACTGTACTCGTCCATAGACTTGTACTCTGACAGTACAGGGCTATGGACGGACAGTCAGGGGGCGGCGTTCCTCACAGCCCAGCTAGACTGTCAGGAACGCCCTTCTGACAGTGGGCAGAGATCAGTGCCGAAACTAACAGCACTGATGTCTCCAGCCCCGGAGCACATAACGGGAATTCAGCGCACTGTCGGCTTTCTAGCGGTATATAAAACCACATGTGCCTGAGGACATGAAAGGTCCTCTTTAAATCTGACAATTTTGGAGCCTGATATGTGCCGATCAATCTAATATTCTGGGATATCAATTGCAGAAAGACAACACTTATTTGTAAAAGGTAGAGAACCATCAACAAGAGCCTAAAGTGTTAAACCGTACTGGACTATCATGTGCCAGATCATAAACCTTTTAGCAATTATTATTAAAAAAAATGTTGTAAAAAACTGCAATGAGCTTAGAAAGAAAATGCTAAAAAGAAATTAGATTTTATTTAAAGACTATTATTTCAGACTGATAGAAGCCACCCAACTCTTCCAAACCAAAACAGGGGAGAAGCCCGAAAAATAAGAGAATCCGTAATTCCCCCGCCCAGGTCATCTCCACACATGGGAAACACTTCAGAGTTCAACCAGACAATATACATACGAGATTGTACAGCTCTTTCAAGAAGCATTCAACACTTTTTCTTTTAATTTTTTTTTTTTCAAGTGGAGAAGGAAGAAGAGATATTAGAAGTGTGCGCTCAGTAAAACTCAACGGGTCTCTTATCCGTATTTGGCGACAAGCAAGTGCAAGAAAAAGGTTCATCCAGGTTTCCGTTCAGTTTTCGCTCTTTTGCACATCTGCATTCGGCGCGGGAGAAGAGATCTTCAAATTTTTCTGGAGCACGTGAGCATCGGCCGGCTCTATCCTCTTGTAATAATTTTTCTTTGTTTCGATGATCTCAAAGCCAAATTTTCTGTAGAAATCTATGGCAGATTCATTGCTGATCTGGACATGCCTGTGGCGAAAAATCATGAGCATGGGTTACTCTAGTTGTATCAGGTAAAGTCACATCCTGTATTATACTCCAGAGCTGCGCTCACTATTCTGCTGCTACAGTCACTGTGTACATACATTACATTACTTATCCTGTACTGATCCTGAGTTACATACTGTATTATACTCCAGAGCTGCGCTCACTATTCTGCTGGTACAGTCACTGTGTACATACATTACATTACTTATCCTGTACTGATCCTGAGTTACATCCTGTATTATACTCCAGAGCTGCGCTCACTATTCTGCTGGTACAGTCACTGTGTACATACATTACATTACTTATCCTGTACTGATCCTGAGTTACATCCTGTATTATACTCCAGAGCTGCGCTCACTATTCTGCTGGTGCAGTCACTGTGTACATACATTACATTACATATCCTGTACTGATCCTGAGTTATATCCTGTATTATACTCCAGAGCTGCACTCACTATTCTGCTGGTACAGTCACTGTGTACATACATTACATTACTTATCCTGTACTGATCCTGAGTTACATCCTGTATTATACTCCAGAGCTGCACTCACTATTCTGCTGGTGCAGTCACTGTGTACATACATTACATTACTTATCCTGTACTGATCCTGAGTTCCATCCTGTATTATACTCCAGAGCTGCGCTCACTATTCTGCTGGTGCAGTCACTGTGTACATACATTACATTACTTATCCTGATCCTGAGTTACACCTGTATTATACCCCAGAGCTGCGCTCACTATTCTGCTGGTGCAGTCACTGTGTACATACATTACATTACTTATCCTGTATTATACTCCAGAGCTGCGCTCACTATTCTGCTGGTGCAGTCACTGTGTACATACATTACATTACTTATCCTGTACTGATCCTGAGTTACATCCTGTATTATACTCCAGAGCTGCACTCACTATTCTGCTGGTACAGTCATTGTGTACATACATTACATTACTTATCCTGTATTATACTCCAGAGCTGCGCTCACTATTCTGCTGGTACAGTCACTGTGTACATACATTACATTACTTATCCTGTACTGATCCTGAGTTACATCCTGTATTATACTTCAGAGCTGCGCTCACTATTCTGCTGGTACAGTCACTGTGTACATACATTACATTACTTATCCTGTACTGATCCTGAGTTATATCCTGTATTATACTCCAGAGCTGCGCTCACTATTCTGCTGGTGCAGTCACTGTGTACATACATTACATTACTTATCCTGTACTGATCCTGAGTTACATCCTGTATTATACTCCAGAGCTGCGCTCACTATTCTGCTGGGACAGTCACTGTGTACATACATTACATTACTTATCCTGAGTTACATCCTGTATTATACTCCAGAGCTGCGCTCACTATTCTGCTGCTACAGTCACTGTGTACATACATTACATTACTTATCCTGTACTGACCCTGAGTTACATCCTGTATTATACTCCAGAGCTGCGCTCACTATTCTGCTGCTACAGTCACTGTGTACATACATTACATTACTTATCCTGTACTGATCCTGAGTTACATACTGTATTATACTCCAGAGCTGCACTCACTATTCTGCTGGTACAGTCACTGTGTACATACATTACATTACTTATCCTGTACTGATCCTGAGTTACATCCTGTATTATACTCCAGAGCTGCACTCACTATTCTGCTGGTACAGTCACTGTGTACATACATTACATTACTTATCCTGTACTGATCCTGAGTTACATCCTGTATTATACTCCAGAGCTGCGCTCACTATTCTGCTGGTGCAGTCACTGTGTACATACATTACATTACATATCCTGTACTGATCCTGAGTTACATCCTGTATTATACTCCAGAGCTGCACTCACTATTCTGCTGGTACAGTCACTGTGTACATACATTACATTACTTATCCTGTACTGATCCTGAGTTACATCCTGTATTATACTCCAGAGCTGCACTCACTATTCTGCTGGTGCAGTCACTGTGTACATACATTACATTACTTATCCTGTACTGATCCTGAGTTCCATCCTGTATTATACTCCAGAGCTGCGCTCACTATTCTGCTGGTGCAGTCACTGTGTACATACATTACATTACTTATCCTGATCCTGAGTTACATCCTGTATTATACCCCAGAGCTGCGCTCACTATTCTGCTGGTGCAGTCACTGTGTACATACATTACATTACTTATCCTGTATTATACTCCAGAGCTGCGCTCACTATTCTGCTGGTGCAGTCACTGTGTACATACATTACATTACTTATCCTGTACTGATCCTGAGTTACATCCTGTATTATACTCCAGAGCTGCACCACTATTCTGCTGGTACAGTCATTGTGTACATACATTACATTACTTATCCTGTATTATACTCCAGAGCTGCGCTCACTATTCTGCTGGTACAGTCACTGTGTACATACATTACATTACTTATCCTGTACTGATCCTGAGTTACATCCTGTATTATACTTCAGAGCTGCGCTCACTATTCTGCTGGTACAGTCACTGTGTACATACATTACATTACTTATCCTGTACTGATCCTGAGTTATATCCTGTATTATACTCCAGAGCTGCGCTCACTATTCTGCTGGTGCAGTCACTGTGTACATACATTACATTACTTATCCTGTACTGATCCTGAGTTACATCCTGTATTATACTCCAGAGCTGCGCTCACTATTCTGCTGGGACAGTCACTGTGTACATACATTACATTACTTATCCTGAGTTACATCCTGTATTATACTCCAGAGCTGCGCTCACTATTCTGCTGCTACAGTCACTGTGTACATACATTACATTACTTATCCTGTACTGACCCTGAGTTACATCCTGTATTATACTCCAGAGCTGCGCTCACTATTCTGCTGGTGCAGTCACTGTGTACATACATTACATTACTTATCCTGTACTGATCCTGAGTTACATCCTGTATTATACTGCAGAGCTGCGCTCACTATTCTGCTGGTACAGTCACTGTGTACATACATTACATTACTTATCCTGTACTGATCCTGAGTTATATCCTGGATTATACTCCAGAGCTGCGCTCACTATTCTGCTGGTGCAGTCACTGTGTATATACATTACATTACTTATCCCGTACTGATCCTCAGTTACATCCTGTATTATACTCCAGAGCTGCGCTCACTATTCTGCTGGTACAGTCACTGTGTACATACATTACATTACTTATCCTGTACTGATCCTCAGTTACATCCTGTATTATACTCCAGAGCTGCGCTCACTATTCTGCTGGTACAGTCACTGTGTACATACATTACATTACTATCCTGTACTGATCCTGAGTTACATCCTGTATTATACCCCAGAGCGCACCACATCTGCTGGTACAGTCACGACACATTACATCTACCCTGTATTATACTCCAGAGCTGCACTCACTATTCTGCTGGTACAGTCACTGTGTACATACATTACATTACTTATCCCGTACTGATCCTCAGTTACATCCTGTATTACACTCCAGAGCTGCACTCACTATTCTGCTGGTGCAGTCACTGTGTACATACATTACATTACTTATCCTGTACTGATCCTGAGTTACATCCTGTATTATACTCCAGAGCTGCGCTCACTATTCTGCTGGTGCAGTCACTGTGTACATACATTACATTACTTATCCTGTACTGATCCTGAGTTACATCCTGTATTATACTCCAGAGCTGCGCTCACTATTCTGCTGGTACAGTCACTGTGTAAATACATTACATTACTTATCCTGTACTGATCCTGAGTTACATCCTGTATTATACTCCAGAGCTGCGCTCACTATTCTGCTGGTACAGTCACTGTGTACATACATTACATTACTTATCCTGTATTATACTCCAGAGCTGCGCTCACTATTCTGCTGGTACAGTCACTGTGTACATACATTACATTACTTATCCTGTACTGATCCTGAGTTACATCCTGTATTATACTCCAGAGCTGCACTCACTATTCTGCTGGCACAGTCACTGTGTACATACATTACATTACTTATCCTGTACTGATCCTGAGTTACATCCTGTATTACACTCCAGAGCTGCGCTCACTATTCTGCTGGTACAGTCACTGTGTACATACATTACATTACTTATCCTGTAGTGATCCTGAGTTACATCCTGTATTATACTCCAGAGCTGCGCTCACTATTCTGCTGGTACAGTCACTGTGTACATACATTACATTACTTATCCTGTACTGATCCTGAGTTACATCCTGTATTATACTCCAGAGCTGCGCTCACTATTCTGCTGATATACTGACAAACATGATCATTCTATGGATCAGATAGAGATAAGGGTCAGATTTGTTACATAAAAAAGAGGGAAAAATCCAACCTGTCCTATTTACCAGCTCACAATCTCATTTGCACAGGACAGTCAGTTATCTCCCTAATCAAACATGCACGCTCAGCTGAACTTTAATGTCTGAGTTGGGTGCTGTCAGCAGAACCATTGTCTATGGGCAGCTTTGCCCTCCCCCCAGAATCTGCTGACTGCACCCAGGGCTCAGGAAACAGATGAAGTAAAGAGGGATACTTACAGATAGATGTTATCGAAGGTGCCGTCCTTCTCACAGATGTTTAACACATGGTTCAGCATCTTTGTTCCTGAGAAGGCAGAAGATTTTATTAGACTAGAGGCTCCGCTGAACCCATCCTTCACGACACCCTCAAAGGGCTTTTTTTTTTTTTTTTTTAACCCCTTATTAATCAGATTTCTGGTCCTAAATGACCAGACATTTTAGCAATAATGTGTATGTGGTGTGCTGAAAAAGTCTCTGCACCTAGAATACCAGACAGGAGTCCGATGGGAGTCACAGACTTGTCTTGGTTAAAAAAAAAAAAAACTTTAGTGAGGGTCAGACAGATTTGGGACCATAAAGAACCAGCATTTCCACCAGTGGTTTAGTTTCCCCAAACCTAGCGGCAGGTTCCTCTCTTTAAAGTTAAGGGTCATACATACCTATTCCTAGCCGGCGGTATGGTGCCAGGCAACCGAGGGTCATGATATAAAGTCTCTTCTGATTTTGAGAGTGGTCGACTCTACAACACACGGCTCCAACTGCAATGTCATTGAAATAGGCTGCAACAAGAAAAGACACTATTACCCCCCCTGTCAGCAAGGATCTGCTCCTACACATCAGATCGCGACTTTTAAATATTGATGGCCTATCCTTAAGATATAGTATCAAAATTAGATTGCCAGGGGTGCCAGAGTCGGGGGCCTGCCAACCAGCTGATTGAAAAGGCCGCAGCGCTCAGACTTGTGGCGGTCCTGCAGATCAGTTCTAATCAAGTGAAAGAATGAGCTGCAATACCGGGCACAGAAGCTATGTAGTGTGGGGCGCTGTGCCTGGTATACTATAAAGAGTCTAAAGCGCCTGCAGATGCTGCGGTGGTTTTGCATTGCAAAGACTGAATACAGCTCTAGCCACAGGAGTCAACCCCGCAGCAAAAACCTGACTACTTCTGATGGGGCTGGGCCACTGCGGGATATACCACAGCAAGAAGCCACGTGTGGCCATAACCTTAATGTGTAAAGACTTAGGCTACAAATGACAGCAGTTACCTTAGTACATTACCCCTCCCCCACCATTAGAGAGGTTGTACGGGCAAAAATTTTATAGGCCGGGGGAGTTGGAAAAAAAAAAAAAAGTCATCCTCACCTGTCCCCAGTGTCCTCCCAGCGCGGTCTGGTCCTGCTGCTCAGCTGTCTACTTGAAATGAAATTTGATTGGCCAATCAATGGTCTCAGGAAGGGATATGGGACTTAACAGGTAGTGATGTCATGTGTCCTTCGCTGAGGCTGCTGATCTGCCTAAGCGGTCACATGCGGCGGGGACTTCCTCCAGAAGACATTAACAGACCAGTAGGACCGGACCGTGCTGGGAGGCACCGGAGCACTGGGGAAAGGAGAGTATGATATTTTATTTGTTTCCTTCACCTCTCCCGGCCTATTTAGAAAATAAAAGTTTTGTCCGGACAACCCCTTTAACTCACCAAGTTTTGCCAGCTCTCCGACCTCCAAGACGTCTTTGTAGAACTTGTCGTTGTAGCTGACTGGGAAAATGACCTGGTTCAACCGCTTCAGCTGCTTTATGTTATGTGGAGTCACATCTCCCAACTCGATCCGGCTACTGGAACAAAGCAAAACATCCTTAAAAATCAGTCCACATTCACAGGAGACTCCCGGCCTGTCGGCACTGATCGCGTTCTACAAAGGAGGGGAGAAAAATCGACAAAAGCAAAATAAATAAATCCAAGATCCGTGTCCATGTGATGAATTACTGCGACATGTTCATCACTTCCATTTCGTCTATACATCCTGGGCTCGGCCTTTTCTCTGACCTCACATATCTATACATTATAGGACAGGTCATCAGTACGTGATCTTTGAGGGTGCGACACCCAGACCCTGCACAGAACAGCCTGCGTTCCAGGAGCCCCGTCCACTGCATAGGGGCGATTGTCAGGAAGTGCAGCAAATAGGATCGGCGCTGCCCATGCTCTCCTGGAGGCTGCTGCAACTGCTGATCTGTGTGGGGTCTGGATGTCGGACCCCCCGATAGGTCATCAGTATAGGATCTATCCTACGTCATCACTATGAAAAGTCAACTTGGGGGTCAGAAAACCTCTAATGTAGAAACCCCTACAGATGAACTGTCATAGCAAGGGTCCATGAAGAAGCAACTGCCCCGTCCCAGATCAGTCCTTTTTTTTGTTGCAACAAGTGCACCTCCATAGAGAACATGACCAGTTCCTATCAGTAAGGGTCTGGGTGTGACAACCACCAATTGCTTGAGCCAAAGTGTGAAGAGTGAGAATGGGCCATAGGCTTGTATTACAATCTATGACCTGGCCTTCATCTCTCCAGAACAAAGCAGATAAGCAAAAAGTAGCAAGGCAGCGAAGTATACAGGTGGTCTTAAAGGGGTTCTCCTGGGACTTACATACTGAAGGCATATCTTTGGGAAAGGTCATCAATATATGATCAGTGGAGGTCCAACATCCAGTAGCTCTACCGATCAGCTGTGCCGATGACATTATACTCATCAGATGGTACAGCAGGAGCAAATGGGACTAGGCTACAATACCAAGTGCTGTCACTATATAATGTACGGCGCTGTGCTTGGTATTCAGTGAAGAGTGGAGGGTCCTGGGTGTTAAACTCCCACCAACCTTTCCGAAAGATTTTCAATGGCCCTAACTACTGTAAAATGATCAAAGATAAAAAAAAAAAAAAAAAAAAAAAACATGTACAGTTATACCCTTTCTGTAAGTGAAACAGCAGGCTCAGGATGAACACAAAAGAAGTGTTGCAGTCTTGGGATTGGAGGACGGAGAAACCACCACCCCATTAGTGGGCACCATTTCTTCAATACCGCACTGTATTCTGGTGGTACTCCGGCTGCTACCTGGCACAGAGCGCACCCTGCGTTCCCTGTATCACAAGCAGACTATCTGATCAACGCGGGACGAGGCACAAAGCTATGAGAAATCCCCCCGTGACAGAGCCGGTAAGACGTCGTCTTTCACACTCACCAGAACGCAGCGACGCTTCCATGGCTCATCGCTATAAATAGCCTCTGACCGTCCTGAGAAGGAATGTGGAGCCCTGAAACGGATCCCAGTGCAGATCGCTCCGAGGAGCCCAAAATCTATTTACAGCTATCGCTTGTTAAATTTAGTTGCAGCTACATGGACTGTGCCAAGTGCGGGGACTAAGGCACGGTCTATGCAAAGATGGACAATCCCAGGAGAGGTAGCCGTGTATCGAGGCGGCTTCACATGGGGCGCTAATGGCGGAGGTGTATTGAAAGAAATAGGGCTTTGTAGTACTTACATGTGTTATTTCCTCCTTGCTGGTGCACTCTAACAGTTGTGTTATGGTGAGCGAATGGGGTGGGAAGCTTGTGAAGCTTGTTATAAGGGTCATTGGTGAGCTGCTTGAAGAGACCAAAGTGTTCAAGTGAACACCGCAGCCCCTTCACTTTATACCAAGCAGAGCGCCATACATTGTATAGTGGCTGTGCTTGGTATTGCAGGTCAGTACCAACTGCAAACAGACCACATAAATTCTTGCTGCAGTTGATCAGTAGGGGTCCCGGCAGTCAGACCACCACTGATCAGATATTGATGACCTATGCCAAGGATGGATCAGTATTCAACTTCTGGAAAACCCCTTTAAAAACAAGGGGGTTGGTGAATGAACCCACATGTCATGAAACATCTGCATTCAACACCAAAATGGGGTCCCCTGTTTTCTGAACAGTAGCGGAGAGCTAGGTAGCCAGGAGTGGATGAGCCCTTTAATTCAGTCCGAGGCTGAGAGTATATTCCGAACATTTAATAGAGAAGAGCGATAAACCTTCTAGGAACGCCGGACTCCTCTGCAGTTTCCAGCTACAATAGGAGAACAGATGTGGAGGACTTTCTAGAAGGCGCTGCCAAGTCACAGCACATAGTTAGAGGGAAAGGTAGACTTGGCTGCAGGAGACGCTCAGATTCAGTCTGCAAATCCGATTCCTTTCCCAAAGTTTATAGGGCGCAAGAGACTGAAGGGCGGCTGAACGCTTCTCCTGGAGCCAGAGCGAGCAGAGGAAGATTCTAGAAAGAAGGGATATAGCCATTTACTTGTGCATTATTCAGTATTACGTATCATTCATCGCCCTCTGAAGTCACCAGGGGAACATTTATTAAGACTGGTCTTAAAGGTGCTATTCAGAGTCTAATACTGATGGCCTATCCTGAGGAGAAGTCATCAATATTAGATCTGTGAGGGTTTAATAGCTAAGACGCCTGCAGATCTTCAGCTCCGGGAGCCACGCTGCTAACACGCCATACATATGCAGTGGCAGCTTTTGGTACTGCCGACTGAAGTCTATGGGGCAGCGCTGAAGCACCTGGGGCTGGGGGTAAAAACTACATTTGGTGTTCCCTGCATTTGAGCAATTCTAAAGCTTTGAGACAAACATCTGCCTGGACATGGCTAAAGGCGTCGTTTTGAGAACGATCCTTCTACACAGATTTCTGTGCTGATATAAGAAGTCGCTCACTAAAGGGGTCAATAGTATATGATTGGTGGGGTCTGACACCCAGACCCTGCACAGATCAGCCGCAGGAAGCAGTTCTGGTCCAATTCTAGTGATAGGCACAGAGCCCATTCCAGCCCCATTCACATGAGGTAGCCAGAACAGCTGGTCAGTGGAGGGTCCAGGTCCCGACCCCCAACCAGATACCGGTGACCTGTCCTATAACTAGGACATCAGTACAAAAAGCTCTTGGGGCTGGAAAACTCCTTTAAAGGCCAGTGGCGGGGGTTGAACGGCCATCCATTACTCACAGTCACATGTATAGCCGCTCATTTCTATTACGGTCGGCGGCACATCTGAAGTAAACTATTTTTAATCCACATAGATGCAGCAGCCGACACAGGAGCCTTTGTTTCTTTGCCAGTTTGCAGGGCATTTTATATACAGCGATGACCAGGAATGAATCTTTGTTCGGCAGATAATAGCCCCCTATACCACAACCCCTCTAGATGGTGGCGATGGCAGATCCATGGTAAAGTCACTAAACCTACAAAAACAGGCAACATCCAAAAAGTGGTCTCTATGACAATAGCAGATCACTTAGGGTGACAGACCTATGGGCAAGGTTGGCTTTCCATACATTACATTGTGACTCAACCACTCCTCCTATGCCCGGCCCGTGACCGAGGAGCTCACATATCAAATCTCATTGTTAAATAGTTAATAGGTGTCGGCGCCCATACTAGAGGCTCCGTATACCATCACAAAGGTTTGACTGACACAAGTGTGTAGGACAGCACTGAAGTCTACTCCACCTGTTCATACACAGCAAAAGCAAAGGGGGAGCAAAAGGCGATATCTGGACCTGACTTCCAATGATTTATGGCAGGTGACTTTGGTGCTGCATTCACGTCTCAACTGCTTCTTAGTGGAAACAGTCAGCAAGTCTGAAGACAACACCTTAAGGCCAAGACCAGACATAGTGCAAATGCCGCAGCATTTTACAGTCACTGCAAAGTGGATGAAATTCTAGCGAATCCCATCCACACATTGCAGAAAAACATGCACAGCAGAATCGCTGCAATTTCCAAAATCGTTGCGGTGTTGGAAATCGCAGCATGTAAAAGCCGGCTGTTTTCCTATAGGTATAATGGAAACAGAAAGTGGGCAGAGGACTGTCTGTGAAAAGTGCTGCAGGAAAAAACACAATGCGTTGCCGCCACGGTTTTTCCCACAGCGCTTTCTTGCTGTGGCCCGCTACGTGGGGCCTTAGTCCAAAGGGGTTTTCTGGTAGCTAGCTCATCAACATGAAATGCGGGACTCCTGCAGATCAGCTATTGAACAGGCCATAGCATTCACAATCACTGCAGCCTCATCTGTGCCAGTGATGCCACATGGTACAGCAGCAGCTCAGTCCCATTCAAGTGAATTAGGCTGGGCTGCAATAACAAGCACAACCACTACGCTATGTACGGCATGGTGATTGGTGTTTTGTAAAAAGGCTGCAGCGCTCACCCAAAAGTGGAGGTCCCAGATGTTGAACCCCTCACCAATCACATATGGATAGGTCATCAATATGAGTCCCACATCAGGGCAGATTTATCCTGGGATCAGTTATTGCATCCCGGTGGGTAGGTGTCCTATTCCCCTGCCCTATTTTGACAACACGGGTGATGAAGTGGAGGCTCGCACATCTCCACCAGCTGCATGCTTACTTTTCCTTAAGGTGCAAGGACCAGGTTGTGTGATCCATAATAACATGACAGAAGTGTGTGCCGTACTCTATCACCACTGTATCCTCATGCCTACACAATACAGGCAGACAAGCGGATGTCACTGCAGGTCATGTAACCAACAACCTCACAGTACGAGGAGTCACTAGCAGACTCAGGTAAAGGATTAGGTAAAGGAATAAAGCACACTGCAAAGGCAGAACCAAACCAGATGACACAGGAAACCGCTAAAACCACTATGATACATGTAAGGGTCTGGGGAGTAAATAGCAGGGTGCACATGATATCAGGGAGCGGGTCACCGCTAACTATACTGCATGGAGAACATCACCCAGAATTTTTCCCTCTTTTTGCTGTACCCTTAGATTGCAAAGGTGCAGCAGGGAGGCAAATATCCTGATGATCCATGGCACGCTTACAAGAATTCTCTTCTGACCCAACATTATAGCAAGGAGCCCTCAGAAACCTAAGGCCCCATGCACATGGAGGGATACGGACTGGAAAATCCCAGTCTGAACTCAGTCCAAAGACCCATATGCCAGGAGTCCTGACCTGACTGCGGCTCCCCTGTCCCATACTACATACAGTACAGGACATTGGAGCCACAAGGAAGCAAGGAACGGCTTCTAGCACTTCACATGATGGATTCCTATATAAGCCAGTGAGGAGTGACCCTGATAGGGTGTAGTAGGGCGCAACACCCCTAAGTGAGGCTATTCCAAGAATCAGGCAGACATCAAGTCTCTAGGTGTATAGGGCAGCAGCTCCTGGACTGTAAGGTCAAAACTGAAGAAAGCAAGTCCTCAGTGACCCGGCTATAGGAATGGAAGACATGACTAATAACAGAAGCCAAAATGCAGAGTGAATAAAGACATGGTCACCTCTCCCAGTCCTACAGACCAGTACAATCCGCAGAGGTGGGAATACTCAGCCACAGTTCGGATACCATTTTTTTTTCTCTATCCATAACTCGGTGTTGTTCACACCCCACAGGTTTGCTGCAAATGGAGAAAAAAAACTTGCAGCAATGTCTGAACCAGGCCCTGAAGCCTTGTCCCAAAATTAACTTTTATGACACGTCCAGCAGCTGCACCTCCCTCCCTCCCCCACCCATCCTGTGACGCTGCAGGTTTAGGTCTTGGCTGGGTCCCTGTATTTAATATGGAAGTGATCTGACAGATTTATAAATGCCTAAACTACATATACTACCTAGAAATGTGTGCAGAAGTTTGTCCTAGACTGGAGAGAACCAGCCCGAAGTGTCATCCCCGTGATCCTCACTGAGCCCACCTGCATGTACAGATCTCCAACAGCCCCGGAACCTGTATAGGGAATAACTCACTATTACAACAAACCAGGACCTGAGTACAGACAGGGCAGGACCGACCCCGCCAGAAGACGCCTGCAAAACTAGAAGTGAATGGCGCCCACTGCTGGCCATACACAGACTGTCAGTTTTGGGCAGAGAGCCACTTTAAACTCTACAGTGATTTGTTATGCTATACCAGGGGTTGGCAACCTTCAAAGCTCCAGCTGATGACAAACTACAACTCCCAGCATGCACATCTGCTCTGCTTGGAACTACCAGAGAAGTGAATGGAGCATGCTGGGAGTTGTAGTATCACATCAGCTGGAGTGCTGAAGGTCGCCGACCCCTGAAAAACATATCTTATACCAGCAATAGGGTTCACATACAAAGCGCATTTACCACCAATGAACTGCAAAGTAGCTGCGGGTCACCGCCACAGATGTCGCCCTTTGTGACAGGAGTCATGTGACTAATCCTCAGCACCATTGCTAAGTATTTCACTGCAAAATCGCAGATTCTGCCACTACCAGTGTGAACGACGCCTTAAAGAGGCAAGACAGCGCCGCAGAAAAAGCCATAAAATGTACCCAGGACCAAAGCAAAGCGGGTAACCTGGCCGAATCCACAGGTATTACAGTAACGCAGCCCTCATACAGGGCGGGGGGACCTCAGGGGCCCCTCATACAGGGCGGGGGACCCTCATACAGGGCGGGGGGCCCCAGGGGACCCTCATACAGGGCGGGGGACCCCAGGGGACCCTCATACAGGGCGGGGGACCCCAGGGGCCCCCCAAAAGGGGGGGGGGGGGGGGAGGGGCCCCTCATACAGCGTGGGGGACCTCAGGGGCCCCTCATACAGGGCGGGGGACCTCAGGGGACCCTCATACAGGGCGGGGGGACCCCAGGGGACCCTCATACAGGGTGGGGGACCCCAGGGGACCCTCATACAGGGCGGGGGACCTCAGGGGCCCCTCATACAGGGCGGGGGACCTCAGGGGCCCCTCATACAGGGCGGGGGGACCTCAGGGGCCCCTCATAGCCCAGCTCCTGCTGCAACCTCTGGGGCAACATATCTAGGGAGCCAAGGCGCACCAATGAGGCACTACCCAAAATATAGCACCAGTCCAATCAAAGATGGGGCAAAAATGGGCACTGGGGGGTATACTTCATCCCCCCCCAAAGAAAGGGTGCGCCCCCAATAAGGACTATACAGTAATACATAGATACAAGAAGGATATACAGGGGGGGGGGTCTATGATCAGGGGTATATACATGAGCTACAGTGAGGCATACACGGCGGCTGGAGATCGCTACAGTACACACAGTGCGGTATGACAGCTCACCCCTTCATGATGGCAGCGTCGGCGGCGGCGGCTCGGAGGCCCGGGCTGTATGATGGTGGCGGGGAGCTCAGGGCGGAGGCTCAGTCCCGGGTGTCGCTGGTGACAGTTCTCCCCCGTCTCTGAGGTAACCTGGGGTCTCTCTCCTCCTCCCCCACCACCTGCACCACGTGACCAGCCACCCCACACTCCTCCGAATGGCGCGAAGGATCCCAAGCCGGGGAGAACGGTGCACGCATGCGCAGAAGACGCTCCAATCACAGCGGCTGAAACGGGAGACCACCTCGAGTCCGCGCCTGCGCGTGGCCTGAACCAACCGCAGAGCGATAAGGGGAGATTGGTTCTGCGCAGGCGCGTTGCGAGACAACGTGACAGCGGCGGCCATTAATAGAAAGGCGCACATGTGCAATGCCAGGTCGTAGTCGCCGGGCTGGAAACGCGCATGCGTAGAGTTAGGTCGTGGTTAGGCCTGCGCTCAGCTGGATTTCTGCTATTCGTTGCTATGGGCAACAGCGCTTTATTAGTCCCCTGTATGACTGGCAGTAACCACTGTACCCCTTGTTTCAGCCTCATAGCCCCCTAACATGTGACATTAGTGCACCCCCCTCACACGTGCACTGAGATAAAGGTAGAAGATTAGAAAAACATGGCTCCTTTCTTTAACCATTTCAGGGTCAGGCCATTTTCCCTGTTCAGGACTGGACACATTTTTGGGTTTTTCATCCAAGCGGTTTTGAAGGCCGTAACGTTTTATTCACTCAGGTTATTGAAAGATTTTGTGTCTTTTTTTTTCAGTGATACGAAAGGGCTTTATTTTTATGTCATTTTTCTAATTCCATTTTTTTTTCTCTTTTTTATTTTAATATCTGGGAAAATGTAACCAAAGATGGAGGGAAACATCTGTTTTTATCATTTTTTTTTTAATAACACAAGCACCTGTGATGAGTAGTAAAAAAAATTTTTTTTTTTATTTTACTTTTTTTTTTATTTTTCACTCATTGTGTCCCCATAAGGTCATTAATAAAGTCAGGGGGTCATCTTAACATAACTTTTTTTTTTTTTTTTTTTATCTGCAGCTCCGTGATATTTCTCTTACTTATATAGCGCCATCATATTCCGCAGCGCTGTACAGATATTGTCAGTCACTGTCCCATATAGGGCTCACAATCTACATTCATTATCAGGATGTCTTTGGAGTGTAGGAAGAAACCGGAGTACCCGGAGGAAACCCACCAAACACGGGAGAACATACAAACTCCTTGCAGATGTTGTTCTTAGTCAGAATCTCACCTAGGACTCCAACACTGTAAGGCTACTGAGCCACCGCGCCACCCGGAAACATCGGCAAGATCAAGCAGGACACTCAACATCCTGTTGTGATCTCTGCCTGCCACTGAAAACAATGGGAGGCAGAATCTGGGAAGACTCTGCCTCTGTTTTTGGGCCTTACTAGGACTGAAACATTCGCTTACCAGTTACAGGAGGTATACAGATTTTTTTTTATTGCAGATTTTGTTGGTTTTTTGAGCCAAAGCCAAGGGTGGCTTCAACAGGAATGGGACATATACAGGGAGCACGAATATGTCTCCCTTCTGCTAAATTCAGTCACAGCAAAATCGCTAACCGAAAAAGCATCTTTATTGCAATGTGGGGGCCTTGGCCTAAAGGGTTAGTCCCATCAGAGTGGTGGCAGAATATTCCAGAAACCAAGCTCAAAGTGGAGCTGGTACTTGTTTTGTACTTTCTGACGAATAGACCTTTTACCCTTTGTTGGTGCCCTCTTTGGCATCTACTTGTCGCTTATCCTTAGGTCATCAATATGCAATGTGCTATCCTACACTGTTCCCGTAATTCCCATAGAGGAATACAGACACTACAGAAACAGTGTAGCTGAGCTGTACCGCGTTCTTTCTGTAGATCACCATTTTCCTCGAGACAGTGTAGAGCAGCACTGCTAAGATATTCCCGTGACTTCTCACCGTAGGGCTCGGGTGGGGAGCAGTAAATTCCCATCTTGGCAGTCATTTGTTGAGATGGGAGTAACTTTAGGCTGAGGCTCCACGTTGTGGAAAAGCTGCTTTTTTGGTTGCAGATTTTGCTGTGTTTTTTTGAGTTAAATCCTGGACTGAATTTAGCAGAAGGGAGACATATAAGAGCTCCCTATATATATCCCATTCCTGTTAAGGCCACCCTTGGCTTTGGCTCAAAAAAACGCAGCAAAATCTGCAACAAAAAAGCAGATTTTCTGCAACGTGAGGCCTCAGCCTTACCATGTGTCTTAGGACAGAACAACTCAGCATCTTTGGCCAGGACGTGAATCCCGTCATCATGTTGTCCTGTGACTCCTTTACTAATATTAGTGATTATCTTGCGACTAGAATTTGCAAAAGAGTTGCAGGGTGGTGCGGCTATTTTTGGTCATGTGTAGTCCTATTTTTAAGGACAAACCGTGCTGGGGAGTTTTCCTCTCAGAGCCAGCAATCATAGCGGCCCTATAAGAATGCTGCCGTATTAGCTGGCCATACATATTACATTTTAGTCAGCTAAAATGACAGATTTCAGTTGGCGAAAGAAATATGAACCACTTTTTGTGACGGCTAGCAGCAGACAAACAAAAAAACGCCCTGGCATGTTAGAAATTCTTAGCCATCAGTTGGATAAAAATAAAAGTGTATGGTATGATCGATATTGTGCACGGATTGTTCTTCCGAACCTTTGACTGATCAACCACGCGGCCAATTGTTATCTGATGTGTATGGCTAGGCTCAGCAAAGTCAAGCTGTTCATGTATTACAGGGACGCTACAGGGAATAGGCCTGGCTAGCTCCCCCTGGTGGAAGAAACTGTGTACTGCTAGCTGCGCCTGTGGCCATCAGTTGATCACTGCAATCTCCAGTGTAAAAATGGTCGTCTCTGATAAGACAATCAAAGTGGTGGCACAAAAATTCCAGAAACCAAAGGGGAGCTTGGCACCTATTTCGTACTTACTGCCGAATAGACCCTTTCACCTATGGTTATGGTGCCCTCTTTGGCACCTACTTACGGCATCGGCTAGGATTGTCCTAGGTGCTCTCTTTGACGCTTGCCCCAGGTTCCTCGTTTTGTGTTAGTCCCAAATCTCTTCCCCCTCTAGCCCATATTACGAAGTGAAGGCTACAGGAGGCCATTCCTTTGTCATCCAGAGGGTCCGACAGCTGGGACTCCACAAAACTGAAAATGAAGGAATAGCAGCGCTGGTTTAAGGGGATGACCCACAAAAAATATTCATTGCTTACCCATACAATAACTGAGAAAGGTATTACTGGATAAAGTATATAAAGGATTACTGGGGGTCCACCACCAGTCACTACGATGGGGGTCTCGCGTCCCTGTTGCCCACCGCTCCCATATACCAACCTTGTCTGTACTTTACACGGACATCCATTCATTTCAGTGGCTGACACTTTGCAGTGATCATCTTTTATTCCTGAGACATGTCTTGTATACAGCTCCTATGCAGACCTTTTACTTGTCAGCAGTTACAGACTACAGATATAACCTGTGCTCTATGTCAACCTTAATAAAGGCCCAAACTGGCAAAGGGAACAGGATTTATGAACAGGCTGCCGCTTAGTCTCCACCTGCTGGTTACTATGGTGACTGCTCCCTTCCTTCCTGTACTAGTCTGTACCTGCTGGTTACTATGGTGACTGCTCCCCTTCCTTCCTGTACTAGTCTGTACCTGCTGGTTACTATGGTGACTGCTCCCCTTCCTTCCTGTACTAGTCTGTACCTGCTGGTTACTATGGTGACTGCCCCCTTCCTTCCTGTACTAGTCTCCTCCTGCTGGTTACTATGGTGACTGCTCCCCTTCCTTCCTGTACTAGTCTGTACCTGCTGGTTACTATGGTGACTGCCCCCTTCCTTCCTGTACTAGTCTCTACCTGCTGGTTACTATGGTGACTGCTCCCCTTCCTTCCTGTACTAGTCTCTACCTGCTGGTTACTATGGTGACTGCTCCCCTTCCTTCCTGTACTAGTCTCTACCTGCTGGTTACTATGGTGACTGCCCCCTTCCTTCCTGTACTAGTCTGTACCTGCTGGTTACTATGGTGACTGCTCCCCCTTCCTTCCTGTACTAGTCTCCTCCTGCTGGTTACTATGATGACTGCTCCCCTTCCTTCCTGTACTAGTCTCTACCTGCTGGTTACTATGGTGACTGCTCCCCTTCCTTCCTGTACTAGTCTGTACCTGCTGGTTACTATGGTGACTGCCCCCTTCCTTCCTGTACTAGTCTGTATCTGCTGGTTACTATGGTGACTGCCCCCCTTCCTTCCTGTACTAGTCTCTACCTGCTGGTTACTATGGTGACTGCTCCCCCTTCCTTCCTGTACTAGTCTGTACCTGCTGGTTACTATGGTGACTGCCCCCTTCCTTCCTGTACTAGTCTCTACCTGCTGGTTACTATGGTGACTGCTCCCCTTCCTTCCTGTACTAGTCTCTACCTGCTGGTTACTATGGTGACTGCTCCCCTTCCTTCCTGTACTAGTCTCTACCTGCTGGTTACTATGGTGACTGCCCCCTTCCTTCCTGTACTAGTCTGTACCTGCTGGTTACTATGGTGACTGCTCCCCCTTCCTTCCTGTACTAGTCTCCTCCTGCTGGTTACTATGATGACTGCTCCCCTTCCTTCCTGTACTAGTCTCTACCTGCTGGTTACTATGGTGACTGCTCCCCTTCCTTCCTGTACTAGTCTGTACCTGCTGGTTACTATGGTGACTGCCCCCTTCCTTCCTGTACTAGTCTGTATCTGCTGGTTACTATGGTGACTGCCCCCCTTCCTTCCTGTACTAGTCTCTACCTGCTGGTTACTATGGTGACTGCTCCCCCTTCCTTCCTGTACTAGTCTCCTCCTGCTGGTTACTATGATGACTGCTCCCCTTCCTTCCTGTACTGGTCTCCACCTGCTGGTTACTATGGTGACTGCTCCCCTTCCTTCCTGTACTGGTCTCCACCTGCTGGTTACTTCCTTCCTGTACTAGTCTCTACCTGCTGGTTACTATGGTGACTGCCCCCTTCCTTCCTGTACTAGTCTCCACCTGCTGGTTACTATGGTGACTGCCCCCTTCCTTCCTGTACTAGTCTGTACCTGCTGGTTACTATGGTGACTGCTCCCCTTCCTTCCTGTACTAGTCTCCACCTGCTGGTTACTATGGTGACTGCCCCCTTCCTTCCTGTACTAGTCTCCTCCTGCTGGTTACTATGGTGACTGCCCCCTTCCTTCCTGTACTAGTCTCCTCCTGCTGGTTACTATGGTGACTGCCCCCCTTCCTTCCTGTACTAGTCTGTACCTGCTGGTTACTATGGTGACTGCTCCCCTTCCTTCCTGTACTAGTCTCCTCCTGCTGGTTACTATGGTGACTGCTCCCCCTTCCTTCCTGTACTAGTCTCTACCTGCTGGTTACTATGGTGACTGCTCCCCCTTCCTTCCTGTACTAGTCTCTACCTGCTGGTTACTATGGTGACTGCCCCCTTCCTTCCTGTACTAGTCTGTACCTGCTGGTTACTATGGTGACTGCTCCCCTTCCTTCCTGTACTAGTCTCTACCTGCTGGTTACTATGGTGACTGCTCCCCCTTCCTTCCTGTACTAGTCTCCACCTGCTGGTTACTATGGTGACTGCTCCCCTTCCTTCCTGTACTAGTCTGTACCTGCTAGTTACTATGGTGACTGCCCCCATTTCTTCCTGTACTGGTCTCCACCTGCTGGTTACTATGGTGACTGCTCCCCTTCCTTCCTGTACTAGTCTCCACCTGCTGGTTACTATGGTGACTGCCCCCCTTTCTTCCTGTACTAGTCTGTACCTGCTAGTTACTATGGTCACTGCCCCCCTTTCTTCCTGTACTAGTCTGTACCTGCTAGTTACTATGGTGACTGCCCCCCTTTCTTCCTGTACTAGTCGCCACCTGCTGGTTACTATGGTGACTGCCCCCCTTCCTTCCTGTACTAGTCTGTACCTGCTGGTTACTATGGTGACTGCTCCCCTTCCTTCCTGTACTAGTCTGTACCTGCTGGTTACTATGGTGACTGCCCCCTTCCTTCCTGTACTAGTCTCCTCCTGCTGGTTACTATGGTGACTGCCCCCTTCCTTCCTGTACTAGTCTGTACCTGCTGGTTACTATGGTGACTGCCCCCTTCCTTCCTGTACTAGTCTCTACCTGCTGGTTACTTCCTTCCTGTACTAGTCTCTACCTGCTGGTTACTATGGTGACTGCTCCCCTTCCTTCCTGTACTAGTCTCTACCTGCTGGTTACTATGGTGACTGCTCCCCTTCCTTCCTGTACTAGTCTCTACCTGCTGGTTACTATGGTGACTGCTCCCCTTCCTTCCTGTACTAGTCTGTACCTGCTGGTTACTATGGTGACTGCCCCCTTCCTTCCTGTCCTAGTCTGACCTGCTGGTTACTATGGTGACTGCCCCCCTTCCTTCCTGTACTAGTCTCTACCTGCTGGTTACTATGGTGACTGCTCCCCCTTCCTTCCTGTACTAGTCTCCTCCTGCTGGTTACTATGATGACTGCCCCCTTCCTTCCTGTCTGGTCTCCACCTGCTGGTTACTATGGTGACTGCTCCCCTTCCTTCCTGTACCTAGTCTCTACCTGCTGGTTACCTATGGTGACTGCCCCCTTCCTTCCTGTACTAGTCTCCACCTGCTGGTTACTATGGTGACTGCCCCCTTCCTTCCTGTACTAGTCTGTACCTGCTGGTTACTATGGTGACTGCCCCCTTCCTTCCTGTACTAGTCTCTCCACCTGCTGGTTACTATGGTGACTGCTCCCCCTTCCTTCCTGTACTAGTCTGTACCTGCTGGTTACTATGATGACTGCTCCCCTTCCTTCCTGTACTGGTCTCCACCTGCTGGTTACTATGGTGACTGCCCCCTTCCTTCCTGTACTAGTCTCCACCTGCTGGTTACTATGGTGACTGCTCCCCTTCCTTCCTGTACTAGTCTCCACCTGCTGGTTACTATGGTGACTGCCCCCTTCCTTCCTGTACTAGTCTCCACCTGCTGGTTACTATGGTGACTGCCCCCTTCCTTCCTGTACTAGTCTGTACCTGCTGGTTACTATGGTGACTGCTCCCCTTCCTTCCTGTACTAGTCTCCACCTGCTGGTTACTATGGTGACTGCTCCCCCTTCCTTCCTGTACTAGTCTCTACCTGCTGGTTACTATGGTGACTGCTCCCCCTTCCTTCCTGTACTAGTCTGTACCTGCTGGTTACTATGGTGACTGCCCCCTTCCTTCCTGTACTAGTCTCTACCTGCTGGTTACTATGGTGACTGCTCCCCCTTCCTTCCTGTACTAGTCTCCACCTGCTGGTTACTATGGTGACTGCCCCCCTTCCTTCCTGTACTAGTCTGTACCTGCTAGTTACTATGGTGACTGCCCCCCTTCCTTCCTGTACTAGTCTCTACCTGCTGGTTACTATGGTGACTGCTCCCCCTTCCTTCCTGTACTAGTCTGTACCTGCTGGTTACTATGGTGACTGCTCCCCTTCCTTCCTGTACTAGTCTGTACCTGCTGGTTACTATGGTGACTGCTCCCCTTCCTTCCTGTACTAGTCTCTACCTGCTGGTTACTATGGTGACTGCTCCCCCTTCCTTCCTGTACTAGTCTGTACCTGCTGGTTACTATGGTGACTGCCCCCCTTCCTTCCTGTACTAGTCTGTACCTGCTGGTTACTATGGTGACTGCTCCCCCTTCCTTCCTGTACTAGTCTGTACCTGCTGGTTACTATGGTGACTGCTCCCCTTCCTTCCTGTACTAGTCTGTACCTGCTGGTTACTATGGTGACTGCTCCCCTTCCTTCCTGTACTAGTCTCTACCTGCTGGTTACTATGGTGACTGCTCCCCCTTCCTTCCTGTACTAGTCTGTACCTGCTGGTTACTATGGTGACTGCTCCCCTTCCTTCCTGTACTAGTCTGTACCTGCTGGTTACTATGGTGACTGCTCCCCTTCCTTCCTGTACTAGTCTCTACCTGCTGGTTACTATGGTGACTGCTCCCCTTCCTTCCTGTACTAGTCTGTACCTGCTGGTTACTATGGTGACTGCTCCCCTTCCTTCCTGTACTGGTCTCCACCTGCTGGTTACTATGGTGACTGCCCCCCCTTCCTGTACTAGTCGCCACCTGCTGGTTACTATGGTGACTGCCCTGACTCCTGGACATTATTAGCACACCGGTGATAATATGGAGCCCTCCCAGTTTCATTAATTCAGGTATTGGCAGGCTGCCCATATCCAAGATGGCGGCGGCGGCTCCTCTCTTGCTCCTATCGCGATGTTTGCTGGCGGTGGGCGGTCCGGTCAGCTGATCGGTGAGGGTCGGTTCGTTGCTGCAGTAGGAGGGGGTAGTGTCGTTATTGCTGCCGGGCCTGTGACACGGAGCACCGGGACCATCCTCCGGCAGGTAGGCCATCTCTACGGTAGTGACAGGCCGGGCCGGACCTGGCTGCGGCCTCCATTACTGTGAGCAGAGAGACAGTCACCAGAGTCATGGAGGATGAGCCCGACCTCATTCAATGCTGAGGTCCGGGATAGAATGAGCCTGCAGTGTATAATATAGTGTTATTGTATATATTATATACCCTCACTCATTGTATCACACCGTACAGTATATAATCTATACATACCCCTTTATAATTACACTGTGCAGTATATAATCTATACATCTCCCCATTATATCACACTGTACAGTATATAATCTATACATCCCCCCATTATATCACACTGTACAGTATATAATCTATACATACCCCCATTATATCACACTGTACAGTATATAATCTATACATACCCCCATTATATCACACTGTACCGTATATATTATATACCCTCCTCCATTATATCACACTGTACAGTATATAATCTATACATACCCCCATTATATCACACTGTACCTTATATATTATATACCCTCCTCCATTATATCACACCGTACAGTATATAATCTATACATACCCCATTATAATTACACTGTGCAGTATATAATCTATACATACCCCCATTATATCACACTGTACCGTATATATTATATACCCTCCTCCATTATATCACACTGTACAGTATATAATCTATACATACCCCCATTATATCACACTGTACCGTATATATTATATACCCTCCTCCATTATATCACACTGTACAGTATATAATCTATACATACCCCCATTATATCACACTGTACAGTATATAATCTATACATACCCCCATTATATCACACTGTACAGTATATAATCTATACATACCCCCATTATATCACACTGTACAGTATATATTATATACCATCCTCCATTATATCACACTGTACAGTATATATTATATACCATCCTCCATTATATCACACCTTACAATATACAATGTATACATCCCCCCATTATAATTACACTGTGCAGTATATATTATATACCCTCCCCATTATATCACACTCTACATTATATAATCTATACATACCCCCATTATATCACACTGTACAGAATATATTATATACCATCCTCCATTTTATTACACTGTACATTATATATTATATACCCTTATCCATTATATCTCATAGTATAGTATATATTTACCCTCCTCCAATATATCACACTGTACATAATAACTTTATTTATATAGCTCCAACATATTCCGTAGCACTTTACAAATCAGAGGACACAAGAACAGAAAATATGAGACATTACAATGTGACAAAGAAATAAATATATCAAACAATAGGAGTGAGGGCCTGGACACAAGAGCTTACAATCTATGAGGAGATAGAGAGGACACACGAGGAGTGAGGGCCCCGCTCACAAGAGCTTACAATCTATGAGGAGATAGGAGGAGGACACAAGAGGAGTGAGGACCCCGCTCACAAGAGCTTACAATCTATGAGGAGATAGGAGGAGGACACAAGAGGAGTGAGGGCCCCGCTCACAAGAGCTTACAATCTATGAGGAGATAGGAGGAGGACACAAGAGGAGTGAGGACCCCGCTCACATGAGCTTACAATCTATGAGGAGATAGAGAGGACACAAGAGGAGTGAGGACCCCGCTCACAAGAGCTTACAGTCTATGAGGAGATAGGAGGAGGACACAAGAGGAGTGAGGGCCCCACTCACAAGAGCTTACAATCTATGAGGAGATAGGAGGAGGACACAAGAGGAGTGAGGACCCCGCTCACAAGAGCTTACAGTCTATGAGGAGATAGGAGGAGGACACAAGAGGAGTGAGGACCCCGCTCACAAGAGCTTACAATCTATGAGGAGATAGGAGGAGGACACAAGAGGAGTGAGGACCCTGCTCACAAGAGCTTACAATCTATGAGGAGATAAGAGGAGGACACAAGAGGAGTGAGGGCCCCGCTCACAAGAGCTTACAATCTATGAGGAGATAGGAGGAGGACACAAGAGGAGTGAGGACCCTGCTCACAAGAGCTTACAATCTATGAGGATATAGAGAGGACACAAGAGGAGTGAGGACCCCGCTCACAAGAGCTTACAATCTATGAGGAGATAGGAGGACACAAGAGGAGTGAGGGCCCCGCTCACAAGAGCTTACAATCTATGAGGAGATAGAGAGGAGGACACAAGAGGAGTGAGGACCCCGCTCACAAGAGCTTACAATCTATGAGGAGATAGAGAGGAGGACACAAGAGGAGTGAGGACCCCACTCACAAGAGCTTACAATCTATGAGGAGACAGAGAGGAGGACACAAGAGGAGTGAGGGCCCCGCTCACAAGAGCTTACAATCTATGAGGAGATAGGAGGAGGACACAAGAGGAGTGAGGGCCCCGCTCACAAGAGCTTACAATCTATGAGGAGATAGGAGGACACAGGAGTGAGGACCCCGCTCACAAGAGCTTACAATCTATGAGGAGATAGAGAGGACACAAGAGGAGTGAGGACCCCGCTCACAAGAGCTTACAATCTATGAGGAGATAGGAGGACACAAGAGGAGTGAGGACCCCGCTCACAAGAGCTTACAATCTATGAGGAGATAGGAGGAGGACACAAGAGGAGTGAGGACCCCGCTCACAAGAGCTTACAATCTATGAGGAGATAAGAGGAGGACACAAGAGGAGTGAGGACCCCGCTCACAAGAGCTTACAATCTATGAGGAGATAGGAGGAGGACACAAGAGGAGTGAGGACCCCGCTCACAAGAGCTTACTATCTATGAGGAGATAGAGAGGACACAAGAGGAGTGAGGACCCCGCTCACAAGAGCTTACAATCTATGAGGAGATAGAGAGGAGGACACAAGAGGAGTGAGGGCCCCGCTCACAAGAGCTTACAATCTATGAGGAGATAGGAGGACACAAGAGGAGTGAGGACCCCGCTCACAAGAGCTTACAATCTATGAGGAGATAGGGGGGGACACAAGAGGAGTGAGGACCCCGCTCACAAGAGCTTACAATCTATGAGGAGATAGAGAGGAGGACACAAGAGGAGTGAGGGCCCCGCTCACAAGAGCTTACAATCTATGAGGAGATAGAGAGGAGGACACAAGAGGAGTGAGGGCCCCGCTCACAAGAGCTTACATTCTATGAGGAGATAGGAGGAGGACACAAGAGGAGTGAGGACCCCGCTCACAAGAGCTTACAATCTATGAGGAGATAGGAGGAGGACACAAGAGGAGTGAGGACCCCGCTCACAAGAGCTTACAATCTATGAGGAGATAGAGAGGAGGACACAAGAGGAATGAGGGCCCCGCTCACAAGAGCTTACAATCTATGAGGAGATAGAGAGGAGGACACAAGAGGAGTGAGGACCCCGCTCACAAGAGCTTACAATCTATGAGGAGATAGGAGGAGGACACAAGAGGAGTGAGGACCCCGCTCACAAGAGCTTACTATCTATGAGGAGATAGAGAGGACACAAGAGGAGTGAGGACCCCGCTCACAAGAGCTTACAATCTATGAGGAGATAGGGGGGACACAAGAGGAGTGAGGGCCCCGCTCACAAGAGCTTACAATCTATGAGGAGATAGGGGGACACAAGAGGAGTGAGGGCCCCGCTCACAAGAGCTTACAATCTATGAGGAGATAGAGAGGACACAAGAGGAGTGAGGACCCCGCTCACAAGAGCTTGCAATCTATGAGGAGATAGAGAGGACACAAGAGGAGTGAGGACCCCGCTCACAAGAGCTTGCAATCTATGAGGAGATAGAGAGGACACAAGAGGAGTGAGGACCCCGCTCACAAGAGCTTACAATCTATGAGGAGATAGGGGGGACACAAGAGGAGTGAGGACCCCGCTCACAAGAGCTTACAATCTATGAGGAGATAGGAGGAGGACACAAGAGGAGTGAGGGCCCCGCTCACAAGAGCTTACAATCTATGAGGAGATAGAGAGGACACGAGGAGTGAGGACCCCGCTCACAAGAGCTTGCAATCTATGAGGAGATAGAGAGGACACAAGAGGAGTGAGGACCCCGCTCACAAGAGCTTACAGTCTATGAGGAGATAGGAGGAGGACACAAGAGGAGTGAGGGCCCCGCTCACAAGAGCTTACAATCTATGAGGAGATAGGAGGAGGACACAAGAGGAGTGAGGACCCTGCTCACAAGAGCTTACAATCTATGAGGATATAGAGAGGACACAAGAGGAGTGAGGACCCCGCTCACAAGAGCTTACAATCTATGAGGAGATAGAGAGGAGGACACAAGAGGAGTGAGGACCCCGCTCACAAGAGCTTACAATCTATGAGGAGATAGGGGGACACAAGAGGAGTGAGGGCCCCGCTCACAAGAGCTTACAATCTATGAGGATATAGAGAGGACACAAGAGGAGTGAGGACCCCGCTCACAAGAGCTTACTATCTATGAGGAAATAGAGAGGACACAAGAGGAGTGAGGACCCCGCTCACAAGAGCTTACAATCTATGAGGAGACAGAGAGGAGGACACAAGATGAGTGAGGACCCCGCTCCCAAGAGCTTACAATCTATGAGGAGGAGGACACAAGAGGAGTGAGGACCCCGCTCACAAGATCTTACAATCTATGAGGAGATAGGGGGACACAAGAGGAGTGAGGGCCCCGCTCACAAGAGCTTACAATCTATGAGGAGATAGAGAGGAGGACACAAGAGGAGTGAGGACCCCACTCACAAGAGCTTACAATCTATGAGGAGACAGAGAGGAGGACACAAGATGAGTGAGGACCCCGCTCCCAAGAGCTTACAATCTATGAGGAGGAGGACACAAGAGGAGTGAGGACCCCGCTCACAAGAGCTTACAATCTATGAGGAGATAGGAGGAGGACACGAGGAGTGAGGACCCCGCTCACAAGAGCTTACTATCTATGAGGAGATAGAGAGGACACAAGAGGAGTGAGGACCCCGCTCACAAGAGCTTACAATCTATGAGGAGATAGGGGGGACACAAGAGGAGTGAGGGCCCCGCTCACAAGAGCTTACAATCTATGAGGAGATAGAGAGGAGGACACAAGAGGAGTGAGGACCCCACTCACAAGAGCTTACAATCTATGAGGAGATAGGGGGACACAAGAGGAGTGAGGGCCCCGCTCACAAGAGCTTACAATCTATGAGGAGACAGAGAGGACACAAGAGGAGTGAGGACCCCGCTCACAAGAGCTTACAATCTATGAGGAGATAGGGGGGACACAAGAGGAGTGAGGACCCCGCTCACAAGAGCTTGCAATCTATGAGGAGATAGAGAGGACACAAGAGGAGTGAGGACCCCACTCACAAGAGCTTACAATCTATGAGGAGACAGAGAGGAGGACACAAGAGGAGTGAGGACCCCGCTCACAAGATCTTACAATCTATGAGGAGATAGGGGGACACAAGAGGAGTGAGGACCCCGCTCACAAGAGCTTACTATCTATGAGGAGATAGAGGAGGACACAAGAGGAGTGAGGACCCCGCTCACAAGAGCTTACAATCTATGAGGAGATAGGGGGGGCACAAGAGGAGTGAGGACCCGGCTCACAAGAGCTTACAATCTATGAGGAGATAGAGAGGAGGACACAAGAGGAGTGAGGGCCCCACTCACAAGAGCTTACAATCTATGAGGAGATAGGGGGGACACAAGAGGAGTGAGGGCCCCGCTCACAAGAGCTTACAATCTATGAGGAGATAGGAGGAGGACACAAGAGGAGTGAGGGCCCCGCTCACAAGAGCTTACAATCTATGAGGAGACAGAGAGGAGGACACAAGAGGAGTGAGGGCCCCACTCACAAGAGCTTACAATCTATGAGGAGGCAGAGAGGAGGACACGGAGGAGTGAGGACCCCGCTCACAAGAGCTTACAATCTATGAGGAGGAGGACACAAGAGGAGTGAGGACCCCGCTCACAAGAGCTTACAATCTATGAGGAGATAGGAGGAGGACACAAGAGGAGTGAGGACCCCGCGCACAAGAGCTTACAATCTATGAGGAGATAGAGAGGAGGACACAAGAGGAGTGAGGGCCCCGCTCACAAGAGCTTACAATCTATGAGGAGATGAGAGAGGAGGACACAAGAGGAGTGAGGACCCCGCTCACAAGAGCTTACAATCTATGAGGTAGAGGAGGAGGGTGAGGGCCCCGCCACAAGAGCTTAGAATCTATGATGGAGAGAGGGGGTGAGGGCCCCGCCACAAGAGCTTACAATCTATGAGGTAGAGGAGGGTGAGGACCCCCCACAAGAGCTTACAATCTATGAGGTAGAGGAGGTGACCCACAAGAGCTTACAATCTATGAGGTGAGAGGAGGTGAGGACCCCCCACAAGCGCTTACAATCTATGAGGATAGAGGTGAACCCCCCACAAGAGCTTACAATCTATGAGGAGATAGAGGAGGTGACCCCCCACAAGAGCTTACAATCTATGAGGTAGAGGGGGTGACACAAGAGCTTACAATCTATGAGGTAGAGGTGACACAAGAGCTTACAATCTATGAGGTAGAGGAGGTGACACAAGAGCTTACAATCTATGAGGTAGAGGAGGTGACACAAGAGCTTACAATCTATGAGGTAGAGGAGGTGATACAAGAGCTTACAATCTATGAGGTAGAGGAGGTGACACAAGAGCTTACAATCTTTGAGGTAGAGGTGACACAAGAGCTTACAATCTATAAGGTAGAAGAGGTGACACAAGAGCTTACAATCTATGAGGTAGAGGAGGTGACACAAGAGCTTACACTCTATGAAGTAGAGGAGGTGACACAAGAGCTTACAATCTATGAGGTAGAGGAGGTGACACAAGAGCTTACAATCTATGAGGTAGAGGTGACACAAGAGCTTACAATCTATGAGGTAGAGGTGACACAAGAGCTTACAATCTATGAGGTAGAGGGGGTGACACAAGAGCTTACAATCTATGAGGTAGAGGGGGTGACACGAGCTTACAATCTATGAGGTAGAGGAGGTGACACAAGAGCTTACAATCTATGAGGTAGAGGTGACACAAGAGCTTACAATCTATGAGGTAGAGGTGACACAAGAGCTTACAGTCTATGAGGTAGAGGTGACACAAGAGCTTACAATCTATGAGGTAGAGGAGGTGACACAAGAGCTTACAATCTATGAGGTAGAGGAGGTGACACAAGAGCTTACAATCTATGAGGTAGAGGGGGTGACACAAGAGCTTACAATCTATGAGGTAGAGGGGGTGACACAAGAGCTTACAATCTATGAGGTAGAGGGGTGACACAAGAGCTTACAATCTATGAGGTAGAGGAGGTGACACAAGAGCTTACAATCTATGAGGTAGAGGAGGTGACACAAGAGCTTACAATCTATGAGGTAGAGGAGGTGACACAAGAGCTTACAATCTATGAGGTAGAGGAGGTGACACAAGAACTTACAATCTATGAGGTAGAGGAGGTAACACAAGAGCTTACAGTCTATGAGGTAGAGGTGGTGACACAAGAGCTTACAATCTATGAGGTAGAGGAGGTGACACAAGAGCTTACAATCTATGAGGTAGAGGGGTGACACAAGAGCTTACAATCTATGAGGTAGAGGAGGTGACACAAGAGCTTACAATCTATGAGGTAGAGGTGACACAAGAGCTTACAATCTATGAGGTAGAGGAGGTGACACAAGAGCTTACAATCTATGAGGTAGAGGTGACACAAGAGCTTACAATCTATGAGGTAGAGGAGGTGACACAAGAGCTTACAATCTATGAGGTAGAGGGGGTGACACAAGAGCTTACAATCTATGAGGTAGAGGGGGTGACACAAGAGCTTACAATCTATGAGGTAGAGGAGGTGACACAAGAGCTTACAATCTATGAGGTAGAGGAGGTGACACAAGAGCTTACAATCTATGAGGTAGAGGAGGTGACACAAGAGCTTACAATCTATGAGGTAGAGGGGGTGACACAAGAGCTTACAATCTATGAGGTAGAGGGTGACACAAGAGCTTACAATCTATGAGGTAGAGGAGGTGACACAAGAGCTTACAATCTATGAGGTAGAGGTGACACAAGAGCTTACAATCTATGAGGTAGAGGAGGTGACACAAGAGCTTACAATCTATGAGGTAGAGGGGGTGACACAAGAGCTTACAATCTATGAGGTAGAGGGGGTGACACAAGAGCTTACAATCTATGAGGTAGAGGAGGTGACACAAGAGCTTACAATCTATGAGGTAGAGGGGGTGACACAAGAGCTTACAATCTATGAGGTAGAGGGGTGACACAAGAGCTTACAATCTATGAGGTAGAGGTGACACAAGAGCTTACAATCTATGAGGTAGAGGTGACACAAGAGCTTACAATCTATGAGGTAGAGGTGACACAAGAGCTTACAATCTATGAGGTAGAGGTGACACAAGAGCTTACAATCTATGAGGTAGAGGGGGTGACAGGAGGTAGCAGGGGCGGCATCGGAGGTAGCATTGCTTATACAATGGTCAGACAATTGTGTAATAGAGGTTACTGTCATTACACATATATATAAAGCTGAATGAGCCGTCACCAGTCGTGTCCTGTAACGTGCAGACGGTGCCCGGACATATAAAGTTAGTCTGATACGGCCTCATATCCTGTGAGGTAATGCCGGAGCGTGAACAGAGGAGGGGACGTTTTAGGGAATCTAACTACGGAAGGGTTTACATTAGGAGTTGTGATCGGCCTGTCTGATAAGATGTGTCTTTAGTTTACGCTTGAAGCTGTGGAAATTGGGGGTTAATCTAATAGTCTGGGATAGAACATTCCAGAGAAGTGGCGCAACTCGGGAGAAGTCTTGTATACGAGCGTGGGAGGTTCTGATAATAGAGGATGTTAGTCTTAGGTCATTGAGTGAGCGCAGAGTACAGGTTGGGTACAATCTATGAGGAGATAGGAGGAGGACACAAGAGGAGTGAGGGCCTGGACACAAGAGCTTACAATCTATGAGGAGATAGGGGGGACAGAAGAGGTCAGAGGGCTTGTTTGCTACCATGGTCCAGCCATCTTTTAATAGAAAAGGTTGTGTAACTGAAGCTGTACGAGCCGTCACCAGCCGGTATCCATATTATATACCTTCCTCCATTATATCACACTCTACATTATATACCCTACCCCGATATATCACACTATACTATACATTATAATATTATTATGATACAGCTGTCCTCCATGATACCATACTGTACACATCATAGCCTTCTAACCCTCCATGTTGGCTGTTTCCTGTGCTGCAGTGAGCAGTCATGTGGCCGGTCACAGGTGACTGATCTCCTCGGCAGGATGAATAGAGGGCAGAGCGGACGATGGCGGCTTCTTAGTGATTATCGGTCACTTCTCCTCTGGTTATTAGTACGGGGAGGAGGGGGCTCTCTGTATTGTGAGATGTCAGATACAGTGTGTGATATAACAGCAGATCATACTGTGGATTATATGTCATGTGTTATATGGCAGTGCTGTGTGTGTAATGTATATTGTATTATAGTCACCCAGAGGGGGAGCTACCGCAGCATCCATGGAGCCCGGCTGACCCAGTCAGTACTAGTACTGTGTTCAAAATGTCTTGGTCTGCTGAAGGGTTAAGATTTCGTTTTACTTTAACTAAGGCTGAGCCCTAAAATCTACCCCATAGCGTTACCCCTCCATCAGCAAACTTCCCAGCTGGCACAATGTAGTCAGGCAGGTCCATGAGACCCCCGAGATAGAGAAGAGTCCAGTGCGTCGGCATTGTGCTGTACACCCCTCCATCGGACACTTGGCATTGGGCTATGCACCTATACATTGTACCTGCTGGATCTCTTATAGATGGTGATTTACAATGAAATATATCCTCTGCAGATTTACAACAGATTTCTTGTGTAGTTTTAGTTGGGGGCCCTGGAATAGCTTTAGGTAATTCCTTTGGGCAGTCCTGGATAGCCCGGCTGTATGTAATATGGATAGCCTGGCTGGATGTGATATGGATAGTCCGGCTGTATGTAATATGGATAGCCTGGCCCGGCTGTATGTAATATGGATAGCCTGGCCCGGCTGTATGTAATATGGATAGCCCGGCTGTATGTAATATGGATAGCCCGGCTGTATGTGATATGGATAGTCCGGCTGGATGTGATATGGATAGCCCGGCTGTATGTGATATGGATAGCCCGGCTGTATGTGATATGGATAGCCCGGCTGTATGTGATATGGATATCCCGGCTGTATGTGATATGGATAGCCCGGCTGTATGTGATATGGATAGTCCGGCTGGATGTGATATGGATAGCCCGGCTGTATGTGATATGGATATCCCGGCTGGATGTGATATGGATAGCCCGGCTGTATGTAATATGGATAGTCCGGCTGGATGTGATATGGATAGCCTGGCCCGGCTGTATGTAATATGGATAGCCTGGCCCGGCTGTATGTAATATGGATAGCCCGGCTGGATGTGATATGGATAGCCCGGCTGTATGTGATATGGATAGCCCGGCTGTATGTAATATGGATAGCCCGGCTGTATGTAATATGGATAGCCCGGCTGTATGTGATATGGATAGTCCGGCTGGATGTGATATGGATAGCCCGGCTGGATGTGATATGGATAGCCCGGCTGGATGTGATATGGATAGCCCGGCTGGATGTGATATGGATAGCCCGGCTGGATGTGATATGGATAGCCCGGCTGTATGTAATATGGATAGCCTGGCCCGGCTGTATGTAATATGGATAGCCCGGCTGGATGTGATATGGATAGCCCGGCTGGATGTGATATGGATAGCCCGGCTGGATGTGATATGGATAGTCCGGCTGGATGTGATATGGATAGCCCGGCTGTATGTAATATGGATAGCCTGGCAGGATGTGATATGGATAGTCCGGCTGTATGTAATATGGATAGCCTGGCCCGGCTGTATGTAATATGGATAGCCTGGCTGGATGTGATATGGATAGCCCGGGTGTATGTGATATGGATAGCCCGGGTGTATGTGATATGGATAGCCTGGCTGGATGTGATATGGATAGCCCGGCTGTATGTAATATGGATAGCCCGGCTGTGTGTGATATGGATAGCCCGGCTGTATGTAATATGGATAGCCCGGCTGTATGTAATATGGATAGTCCGGCTGGATGTGATATGGATAGCCCGGCTGTATGTAATATGGATAGCCCGGCTGTATGTGATATGGATAGTCCGGCTGGATGTGATATGGATAGTCCGGCTGGATGTGATATGGATAGCCCGGCTGTATGTAATATGGATAGCCCGGCTGGATGTGATATGGATAGTCCGGCTGGATGTGATATGGATAGCCCGGCTGTATGTGATATGGATAGTCCGGCTGGATGTGATATGGATAGTCCGGCTGGATGTGATATGGATAGCCCGGCTGTATGTAATATGGATAGCCCGGCTGGATGTGATATGGATAGTCCGGCTGGATGTGATATGGATAGCCCGGCTGTATGTAATATGGATAGCCCGGCTGTATGTGATATGGATAGTCCGGCTGGATGTGATATGGATAGCCCGGCTGTATGTGATATGGATAGCCCGGCTGGATGTGATATGGATAGCCCGGCTGGATGTGATATGGATAGCCCGGCTGTATGTAATATGGATAGCCCGGCTGTATGTGATATGGATAGCCCGGCTGGATGTGATATGGATAGCCCGGCTGGATGTGATATGGCTAGCCCGGCTGTATGTGATATGGATAGCCCGGCTGTATGTGATATGGATAGCCCGGCTGTATGTGATATGGATAGCCCGGCTGTATGTGATATGGATAGCCTGGCAGGATGTGATATGGATAGCCCGGCTGTATGTGATATGGATAGCCCGGCTGTATGTGATATGGATAGCCCGGCTGTATGTGATATGGATAGCCTGGCAGGATGTGATATGGATAGCCCGGCTGTATGTGATATGGATAGCCCGGCTGTATGTGATATGGATAGCCCGGCTGTATGTGATATGGATAGCCTGGCAGGATGTGATATGGATAGTCCGGCTGGATGTGATATGGATAGCCCGGCTGGATGTGATATGGATAGCCTGGCAGGATGTGATATGGATAGTCCGGCTGGATGTGATATGGATAGCCCGGCTGTGTGTGATATGGATAGCCCGGCTGTATGTGATATGGATAGCCTGGCAGGATGTGATATGGATAGCCCGGCTGTATGTGATATGGATAGCCTGGCAGGATGTGATATGGATAGTCCGGCTGGATGTGATATGGATAGCCTGGCAGGATGTGATATGGATAGTCCGGCTGGATGTGATATGGATAGCCCGGCTGGATGTGATATGGATAGTCCGGCTGTATGTGATATGGATAGCCCGGCTGGATGTGATATGGATAGTCCGGCTGTATGTGATATGGATAGTCCGGCTGGATGTGATATGGATAGTCTGGCTGGATGTGATATGGATAGTCCGGCTGGATGTGATATGGATAGTCCGGCTGGATGTGATATGAATAGTCCGGCTGTATGTGATATGGATAGTCCGGCTGTATGTGATATGGATAGTCCGGCTGGATGTGATATGGATAGCCCGGCTGGATGTGATATGGATAGCCCGGCTGGATGTGATATGGATAGCCCGGCTGGATGTGATATGGATAGCCCGGCTGGATGTTAATCTGAGCACTCCTTGTTAAAGAGGGTCATGCAAAAAAGAGGACAGATAGTTTAAAAAAACAAATGCAAGACCCCAGTCCTTACACGCACACACACACACACACACACATATATATATATATATATATTTATATATGTATCTCCTCTGCTTGCTGTCAGTGAATGTGAACATATTCAGGGCCACATCCAGCTGAGTCCTCAGCAGCAAGCTTGTGTGAAGTGTTCGGCACTCGTGTGAAACCATGACTAGCTCCATTCACTGCCAGCCAGCAGAGATCTGCAACGTGCTGAGGATTCTTCATGTACATGAGCCCAGTATTTGCCTTCGCGGTGACGGCCGTAGTAATCGCTTTCCTGGCTCTCTGGGCTGATAACGCCGGCAGTGTCCCCCATTATCCGTATAGTATGAGGAATGTTCCCTGTGGGATTCCAGTGTGATGTGTATGGCATCTCTCATGTGACGTGTCAGCAGAACACGTAAAGCACAGGGTCAAGGAGAATAACAAGGAGAGTTCTCAGAAAGGCCGGGCTGTGAATGACGGATCTGAGCGGTCAGATGTAGGATGGAAGTGACCCCTCAGAGGGCGGAGGAACATGTAGAAGGGTGGTGCACTTATCCATGCCACAAACCACAGAGCATATCCTTATATCCCTGACATTAGTATTATTTCTGTTACTTATGTAGCGCCAACATATTCCTCAGTACTTTGTCTGCCGCTATACCCCTGCTGCTGGTGCATTCTTGCACAGGGGAGCCCTGTGACTGTCATACTGTTGTACTAGGGGGGGAGAGGGGCTGGTGCATGGTTACCCCGGGGGTCCCCTGGCTATGTCACAATGTTGCATGTCGGATGACCCCCACATCTGGCACACTGTTGCACGGGATTGGGGTGAGCCCTGGAGCTGGTGTTCTGTTGCATGGATGAAGATCCCTACATCTGGCGCACTAGCAAAGGGTGGGGGGTGAGCCTTGGGGCTGGTGCTCTGTTGCATGGGGGAAGACTCCTACATCTGGCATACTGTTGCATGGGGTGGGGTGGTGGGGGGTTGACCCCTGGGGCTGGTGCTCTGTTGTATGGGGGAGAACCCTACATTTGGCACACTGTTGCAAAGGGGGGTGACCCCTGGGGCTGGTGCTCTGTTGTATTGGGGATGACCCCCACATCTGCCGCACTGTTGCACGGGGGGTGACCCCAGTCGGTTGTTCACTGTTGCACGCAGAATGCCCCTGCACCTGGCGCACAGTTAGTCAGGATTGGGGCCTGCTGCACCTGATACACTACTATAAGTGGGGACCCCTATGGCTGGCGCACTCTTGCACTAGAGAGACCACTCATTTGGAGCAGCAGCTGTAACTCAATAGTCAAATTCAATTAATAGTGCTACAGAAATTCACAGTGTATCCCCGGCCTTACTAGTAGTATTTGGAGCTGCAGCGTCTCCTCCTACACTGATACTGATGATGATGATGATTCATTCATCTGCTGCTGCTGCAGTCGCTCAGTGACCTCTGTGCTCGCAGTCAGGTGACCGGTCAGCTGAGCAGTGAACAGGGAAGTGTGAGCAGTCTGCTCATGTGACTCCAGCAGCCGGGGAGAGGAGATCACCCTGAGCTCTCCATTCATAGGAGCCGGCCCTGACAGTGAGTACAGAACTACAACTGCCAGCAGGCCATGACATGCTGGGTCTTGTAGTCTTATATCACATGAGGGATCGCTGCTTCATTTAGAGTTGTGGGGGATCTTAGGGGTATGTGTGCTGCGCAGACTATGCAGCTTCTAGCTATGCGATCATGGAAAGGGTTAATGGTTTTATTCCATTCATTTTCTGGTTAATATTAGGATACAATATTGTTACATTGTGTTATTATTTAGATACATTGTGTTACTATTTGGATACATGATTGTTAGGCTGTGTTTACTATTTGGATGCATTGTGTTATTTGGATACATGATTGTTACACTGTGTTTACTATTTGGATACATTGTGTTATTATTTGGATACGCTGTGTTATTATTTGGATACGCTGTGTTTACTATTTTGATACATTGTGTTATTATTTGGATACGCTGTGTTTACTATAAACCCCTCTCTCTTTGATGTATCCAGGTATATCCTGTTTGTTCTCCGCACACCCCCCATGCTGCTGTGTACGGCTGAGTTTACACCAGTCTGCAGACACAGGTGGGGCTGGACTTTCACCTATATTTTCCTGTCCGGCTATAGACCTACCTCCGCTATAGGTTACCTGTACATTCCTGTCTGGCTATAGACCTACCTCCGCTATAGGTTACCTGTACATTCCTGTCTGGCTATAGACCTACCTCCGCTATAGGTCACTTGTACATTCCTGTCCGGCTATAGACCTACCTCTGCTATAGGTTACCTGTACATTCCTGTCTGGCTATAGACCTACCTCCGCTATACGTTACCTGTACATTCCTGTCTGGCTATAGACCTACCTCCGCTATACGTTACCTGTACATTCCTGTCCGGCTATAGACCTACCTCCGCTATACATTACCTGTACATTCCTGTCTGGCTATAGACCTACCTCCGCTATAGGTTACCTGTACATTCCTGTCTGGCTATAGACCTACCTCCGCTATACGTTACCTGTACGGCTATAGACCTACCTCCGCTATAGGTTACCTGTACATTCCTGTCCGGCTATAGACCTACCTCCGCTATAGGTCACTTGTACATTCCTGTCCGGCTATAGACCTACCTCCGCTATAGGTTACCTGTACATTCCTGTCTGGCTATAGACCTACCTCCGCTATACATTACCTGTACATTCCTGTCTGACTATAGACCTACCTCCGCTATAGGTTACCTGTACATTCCTGTCTGGCTATAGACCTACCTCCGCTATAGGTCACTTGTACATTCCTGTCCGGCTATAGACCTACCTCCGCTATACGTTACCTGTACATTCCTGTCTGGCTATAGACCTACCTCCGCTATAGGTTACCTGTACATTCCTGTCTGGCTATAGACCTACCTCCGCTATAGGTTACCTGTACATTCCTGTCTGGCTATAGACCTACCTCCGCTATAGGTTACCTGTACATTCCTGTCTGGCTATAGACCTACCTCCGCTATAGGTTACCTGTACATTCCTGTCTGGCTATAGACCTACCTCCGCTATACATTACCTGTACATTCCTGTCCGGCTATAGACCTACCTCTGCTATAGGTTACCTGTACATTCCTGTCTGGCTATAGACCTACCTCCGCTATACGTTACCTGTACATTCCTGTCTGGCTATAGACCTACCTCCGCTATAGGTTACCTGTACATTCCTGTCTGGCTATAGACCTACCTCCGCTATAGGTTACCTGTACATTCCTGTCTGGCTATAGACCTACCTCCGCTATAGGTTACCTGTACATTCCTGTCTGGCTATAGACCTACCTCCGCTATACATTACCTGTACATTCCTGTCTGGCTATAGACCTACCTCCGCTATAGGTTACCTGTACATTCCTGTCTGGCTATAGACCTACCTCCGCTATACGTTACCTGTACATTCCTGTCTGGCTATAGACCTACCTCCGCTATAGGTTACCTGTACATTCCTGTCTGGCTATAGACCTACCTCCGCTATACATTACCTGTACATTCCTGTCTGGCTATAGACCTACCTCCGCTATAGGTTACCTGTACATTCCTGTCTGGCTATAGACCTACCTCCGCTATACGTTACCTGTACATTCCTGTCTGGCTATAGACCTACCTCCGCTATAGGTCCCCCGCGGCAAGACCCACCCCCCTACGTACCTGTACATTCCTGTCTGGCTATAGACCTACCTCCGCTATAGGTTACCTGTACATTCCTGTCTGGCTATAGACCTACCTCCGCTATAGGTTACCTGTACATTCCTGTCTGGCTATAGACCTACCTCCGCTATAGGTCACCTGTACATTCCTGTCCGGCTATAGACCTACCTCCGCTATAGGTTACCTGTACATTCCTGTCTGGCTATAGACCTACCTCCGCTATAGGTTACCTGTACATTCCTGTCTGGCTATAGACCTACCTCCGCTATAGGTTACCTGTACATTCCTGTCTGGCTATAGACCTACCTCCGCTATAGGTTACCTGTACATTCCTGTCTGGCTATAGACCTACCTCCGCTATAGGTTACCTGTACATTCCTGTCTGGCTATAGACCTACCTCCGCTATACGTTACCTGTACATTCCTGTCTGGCTATAGACCTACCTCCGCTATAGGTTACCTGTACATTCCTGTCTGGCTATAGACCTACCTCCGCTATACGTTACCTGTACATTCCTGTCTGGCTATAGACCTACCTCCGCTATAGGTTACCTGTACATTCCTGTCTGGCTATAGACCTACCTCCGCTATACATTACCTGTACATTCCTGTCTGGCTATAGACCTACCTCCGCTATAGGTTACCTGTACATTCCTGTCTGGCTATAGACCTACCTCCGCTATACGTTACCTGTACATTCCTGTCTGGCTATAGACCTACCTCCGCTATAGGTTACCTGTACATTCCTGTCTGGCTATAGACCTACCTCCGCTATACGTTACCTGTACATTCCTGTCTGGCTATAGACCTACCTCCGCTATAGGTTACCTGTACATTCCTGTCTGGCTATAGACCTACCTCCGCTATAGGTTACCTGTACATTCCTGTCTGGCTATAGACCTACCTCCGCTATAGGTTACCTGTACATTCCTGTCTGGCTATAGACCTACCTCCGCTATACGTTACCTGTACATTCCTGTCTGGCTATAGACCTACCTCCGCTATAGGTTACCTGTACATTCCTGTCTGGCTATAGACCTACCTCCGCTATAGGTTACCTGTACATTCCTGTCTGGCTATAGACCTACCTCCGCTATAGGTTACCTGTACATTCCTGTCTGGCTATAGACCTACCTCCGCTATACGTTACCTGTACATTCCTAACAGTTCTTAGGAAAGTTTATCAGTATCTGATTGGTGGGGTCTGCTTCCTGGGACCTCCACATATCAGCTGGCTGAAGAGCCCTAAGAGTTCAGGTGAGCAATGCGGCCTCTTCACTGAATACCAAGCACCGTGCCGTACATTGTATAGTGGCTGTGCTTGGTATTCCAGCTCAGCCCCATTCACTTTGAATGGGACTGAGCTTCTGCTGTGCCATATGGCTGATGAACATGATGTGGGGGGGTCTCTGCTCTCTCCCCTCTGTATGCCTGATACTTCTCGCAGCTGAGGGTTTGTTGCAGGCTCAGGCCTCATAGAAAACCCAAGAATGACATTAGGGTCATTACGCTTGTAGAGGAGACACTTTCCAGGCCCCTGACTGGCACTTTTTAGCAGGTACATGCTCAGTGTAGTGTTTTGGGGTTCCTAAGATGGGAGGAAGTAAAGTTCCAGTACCCCTTTAACCCCATATCTGCCACATGACATTGAGAGGTCCGGGGATTTGCTCTGCATTGTCCCAGTCTCCTCTTTGACCTTGCATCGTCCTGCTGTACACATGAAGGTCACACCGTGCAGGGGGTGTTGGGGTCCCCCTGCTTGTCACGGTGTCCCCAGGGAATGCTGGGGGGAGGGAGGGTGCAGTCAGCGCTCTGCAGTGTGTGGAAGTCATGCACAATCCTGCAGCTTCCTCATTTAGAGGAGCAGCCTGGAAATTCGGTGACTCACCACATCTGAGGACAGCCGCGCTCGCTCAGCAGAGATGACACTGGCAGGCAGCCGCTGCCGCTCACAGGATCTGTAAGCATCATCCTAGTAATGGTGGGGGGTGGATGGATGGGGACCCCGGACTAGTATTATGTATAGGAAGGATCTTCGGGATAATGTACCTGCATCCCTGGAACCTGCACACACTGGCCTGGTACTGTGAGGTCACCTGCATCCTGCTCTGTGCATGGAGGGAATGGGGGGTCTTGTGTAGAGTAGGCCGGGGCCCCAGTGTGAGCCGTGAGTACTTGGCATTCAGGATGTACAACCGCATCAGTGCTGGTCTCTGTTCTGTAGGACAGGACTCCTCAGTAGGTGCTGGTCTCTGTTCTGTAGGACAGGACTCCTCAGTAGGTGCTGAGCTTTGTCACCCTGTAGGTCAGGACTCCTCAGTAGGTGCTGAGCGCTGTCATCCTGTAGGTGAGGACTCCTCAGTAGGTGCTGAGCGCTGTCATCCTGTAGGTGAGGACTCCTTGTATATATCTTGGACTCCTCAGTAGGTGCTGAGCTTTGTCACCCTGTAGGTCAGGACTCCTCAGTAGGTGCTGAGCTTTGTCACCCTATAGGTCAGGACTCCTCAGTAGGTGCTGAGCTTTGTCACCCTGTAGGTCAGGACTCCTCAGTAGGTGCTGAGCTTTGTCACCCTGTAGGTCAGGACTCCTCAGTAGGTGCTGAGCGCTGTCATCCTGTAGGTCAGGACTCCTCAGTAGGTGCTGAGCTTTGTCATCCTGTAGGTCAGGACTCCTCAGTAGGTGCTGAGCGCTGTCACCCTGTAGGTCAGGACTCCTCAGTAGGTGCTGAGCTTTGTCACCCTGTAGGTCAGGACTCCTCAGTAGGTGCTGAGCGCTGTCATCCTGTAGGTGAGGACTCCTTGTATATATCTTGGACTCCTCAGTAGGTGCTGAGCTTTGTCACCCTGTAGGTCAGGACTCCTCAGTAGGTGCTGAGCTTTGTCACCCTATAGGTCAGGACTCCTCAGTAGGTGCTGAGCTTTGTCACCCTGTAGGTCAGGACTCCTCAGTAGGTGCTGAGCTTTGTCACCCTGTAGGTCAGGACTCCTCAGTAGGTGCTGAGCGCTGTCATCCTGTAGGTCAGGACTCCTCAGTAGGTGCTGAGCTTTGTCATCCTGTAGGTCAGGACTCCTCAGTAGGTGCTGAGCGCTGTCACCCTGTAGGTCAGGACTCCTCAGTAGGTGCTGAGCTTTGTCACCCTATAGGTCAGGACTCCTCAGTAGGTGCTGAGCTTTGTCACCCTGTAGGTCAGGACTCCTCAGTAGGTGCTGAGCTTTGTCACCCTGTAGGTCAGGACTCCTCAGTAGGTGCTGAGCTTTGTCACCCTGTAGGTCAGGACTCCTCAGTAGGTGCTGAGCGCTGTCATCCTGTAGGTCAGGACTCCTCAGTAGGTGCTGAGCTTTGTCATCCTGTAGGTCAGGACTCCTCAGTAGGTGCTGAGCGCTGTCACCCTGTAGGTCAGGACTCCTCAGTAGGTGCTGAGCTTTGTCACCCTGTAGGTCAGGACTCCTCAGTAGGTGCTGAGCGCTGTCATCCTGTAGGTGAGGACTCCTTGTATATATCTTGGACTCCTCAGTAGGTGCTGAGCGCTGTCACCCTGTAGGTCAGGACTCCTCAGTAGGTGCTGAGCTTTGTCACCCTGTAGGTCAGGACTCCTCAGTAGGTGCTGAGCGCTGTCATCCTGTAGGTCAGGACTCCTCAGTAGGTGCTGAGCGCTGTCACCCTGTAGGTCAGGACTCCTCAGTAGGTGCTGAGCTTTGTCACCCTGTAGGTCAGGACTCCTCAGTAGGTGCTGAGCTTTGTCATCCTGTAGGTCAGGACTCCTCAGTAGGTGCTGAGCGCTGTCACCCTGTAGGTCAGGACTCCTCAGTAGGTGCTGAGCTTTGTCATCCTGTAGGTCAGGACTCCTCAGTAGGTGCTGAGCGCTGTCATCCTGTAGGTGAGGACTCCTTGTATATATCTTGGACTCCTCAGTAGGTGCTGAGCGCTGTCACCCTGTAGGTCAGGACTCCTCAGTAGGTGCTGAGCGCTGTCATCCTGTAGGTCAGGACTCCTCAGTAGGTGCTGAGCGCTGTCATCCTGTAGGTCAGGACTCCTCAGTAGGTGCTGAGCTTTGTCACCCTGTAGGTCAGGACTCCTCAGTAGGTGCTGAGCGCTGTCACCCTGTAGGTCAGGACTCCTCAGTAGGTGCTGAGCGCTGTCATCCTATAGGTCAGGACTCCTCAGTAGGTGCTGAGCGCTGTCACCCTGTAGGTCAGGACTCCTCAGTAGTCGCTGAGCTTTGTTATCCTGTAGGTCAGTATACGCTCTACAATAATAATTTCAGTCTTATTTCTGCAATGTGTGGGGTGTGTTCACATCATACAGCTGTCCTCTGTGCCTTGCATTACTTATTGTGTACAGTATTATACTTCAGAGCTGCGCTCGGCGGAGGGGGGATACTTCTATCCAGTACATGGTTGTGTCTGAAGGGTTAGGGAAGAGTTTGGCAGATATTTCCTAATAATCTGTGACACAACTTCCTCCCGGGGTCAGTTCTTAGAATGAAACTGGATTCCTTGTGTCTATTATAGGATCAGAGCCATCATGAGACCCTTCCCCTTTACATAGCTCAGGCGGGGGAGTGACCACTGTGGGGCAAGTGATTGCAATCTATTGTTCTCTATTGTCAGCCGTCTCATGCTGGGGGATGGGTAGTATATAAGCCTCCCTGTGTGTATCACATATATTAGCCTCTTATATAAGCTGCCTAGGGCTCCTCTAGGAGGTAATGGCTGCCCGGGGTACATGGCAGAGCATCAGTGTGAGAATAACCAGACCAGACATGGCAGATGCTGCAGGGACGGTGGATCATGTGACATCTGCACGTGAGGGTGGGGGCGGGGGTCCTGGCGTTACCTCCCTCTAGGGTCACTTGACCTGTTTATTTGGTGATGTGGTGACATCAGGGTGAGAGATTCCTTGGAGTGGTGTGACCGGGCGCAGCATGGTGTACACTGCAGTGTGCAGAGCTGAAAGCGAAGGAGACCCCCACCCAATCCGTGCTATTTTATAGGGCTGCTGGGGGCCCCCAAGATACTGTGTTAGGTTTCAGGATTGACAACCAGGATCAGTGTTTCCATGTATTGGAGTCTCAGGTAGTCTGACATCTTCTGTCATCTCGATAGGCTCAGGCTGCTGCTGCTTAACTCCCCATGCTTTACACTGCAGCACTGCTTAGAAGGTTATCAGGTTATTTGCTCCAATGGTGGCATATACAGGATGTAGCCCTGGTGCTCCCCTAAATGTATCACTGGGATAGATCCAGGGTCTAGATGTGGCGGATTTTCTGCGGATTTGCAGTGTGAATTGACGTGAAACTTGAAAATTTTGTGGACCTAACTTTTTTCACTTATCTTAACCATTGCTCTTATTCATTTCTATTTCATCTTCATTCCAGGTGATCGATTGGAGATTCCCAGCTTGTGACGTCATCACCTCCGACCCTAGGCGCAGCGCTGCTTACTTACAAGCCCTGTAAAACCGTAAGTTGCGTTGTAAAGTCGAATGACATTCATATCCACTTTTTAAGGAATTAAAGAGCCCCCGTCCTCCCATGTCCAGGGCAACCGTGACCGTGGCTCAAGTAGACCTGGGGACCCAAATTCATGTTGGCTCCAAGGGTCCTGACAACCTCCTTGTCCCTGCTCTGTTGTCAGGCTTCAGTTGACAATCTGGCACAGACTTGTTGCTAGGGACTTTCTGTCTGACAACCTTATATAAAGACTCAGGTTGTTACAATGTATCCCTAGCAACCAGGCTGTTCACTGTTGGAAGATGGCCTACAAGGGGCGGAGCCTCAGGCGCAACGCGTCATTCTCAGCCATAGACTTATTAATCAGGAGGGACCCTTTAAGTCTGTGGTCACTGACAGGATGTACAAAGTAGGAACTGGAAATATCCTGACATTCTTTTCCATTTCAGATATTTAAGGCATAAACATGGATTTCTCCAAATTACCGAAGATCAGGGATGAAGAACGGGAGAGCAAGTTTGGTTACGTCCATGGCGTCTCTGGTCCTGGTGAGTGCAGGGGTGGTGGGGTTATAGGTGGGGGCAGGTTATAGGTGCTTGTGGTTCACACTGGTTGGTACGCAGCTCCACCACCGAACATCTTCTTGTTACATCTACATGTGATGGTCAGGGACTACTTTGCTTTATCTATATGTGCTGATGTTGGATTATATATTTACTCTAGTCACATCCAGAGCTGCATTCACAGTTCTACTGGCTTGCTGTTCACTTTCTTGCCCCCTGCTGGATGGCTGTGTAACCTGCACCAACCTGTTCAATTAACTAATGATGAAGATAAGACAAACTACATCTCCCACAATGCAGTGCATCAGGGTGCAGTGCATTATGGGGTCTTAGTAAAGGGGTTTTTCAGGATTTATCAATTGACCTTTGTCAGTCACATGGTCGGTCCGCAACTCAGTCCCATCCTAGCACATCTGCTGTAAAATGTATGGCACTGTATGGTCTTGTGTGAAGAGGCTGCAGAGATTACCTGAATGCTGCGGTCTCTTCAACCAGCTGATGGCCGGGGGTCCAGGGTGTCAGATCCCCATCAATCTTAGGATAAGTCTTCAATTGATAAACTTGGAACACTCCTTGGAAACTCCACAGCGGTGCTGTCATTGTTTCCAAGTGTCAGCAGCCAAAAGAATTTTGGATGCAGCTTTGGATGTGACTGGAGGATAATAAATTACATCACTCAAAATCAGTAAGCTTGTATATTTGTCTCCAAAAGACACTGATTTCTTTAAAAAAGCTAGGGGAAACATACAGGGTGGCGCACACTTTGGAATGTATTATGTGGCGCCCCCTGTATTAGATATACATGTTGACCTTGTTGCTTCTTCATCTCCTCCTAACCCTTGATCTTGTTTCTCGTACAGTGGTGACAGCATCCAATATGGCGGGAGCTGCCATGTACGAGCTGGTGCGTGTAGGACACTCCGAGCTGGTCGGGGAGATCATTCGTCTGGAAGGAGATATGGCCACAATCCAAGTCTATGAAGAGACCTGTATCCTTTTATTCCTGGGCTGATGGGGCAGGTCGTACTGGCCAGATATATCGCATAAAGAGGGGCTCAAACACATGAGGGTTCGCCGTATTAGGGTAAGTTCACACAACGGATTTTCCGGCAGGACCCGCCATGTAAATCAGGAGTGGAAATCTCCCTTTTACTTCAGTAGGAAGTTCGGGCAAAATCCACCTGAAGATCGTGCCGGGCTCTTCTTTTTTTCACTGGCTGATGTTTCCAGCCATTGAAATGAATGGGAGGTGGAAATTGTGCAGCAGATTCCACCCCAAAAATACTGCTGTGTGAACCTGCCCTTATTCTCCAGAGCTGCATTCACACTTCTGCTAACGTCAGAACTAAAATCTCTCAGCATAACCTGTACAAAGCGTGATCTCTAGTCATATGACTCTCAGCCGGCTGGAGGATAGACTCTTACCAATCTGTCATGGTGTTGCTCTGGTACCCAGTGCAGTTGGGTAGTAGAAGTAGCGTACTGAACCCCTAAAGCCAGGCTGGTGTATACATTGTGTGGGTGCTTATATATGTATGAATATATATATGTGTCCAGTATATATATATATAATGAGGCTCTTGTGGATGTTCTTAAGTTGTTTTACATGTGTCTAAAGTGAATTTCCTCAGCGCCCCTCGTACAGCTGGAGTATCAGTTGGAGACCCTGTCCTGCGCACTGGGAAGCCGCTTTCCGTGGAGCTGGGTCCTGGCATCATGGGATCCATTTTTGATGGTATTCAGAGACCTCTGAAGGACATTAGTGACTCCACACAGAGTATCTACATCCCCAGGGGTGTAAACGTGTCCGCCCTGAGCCGGGATATCAAGTGGGAGTTCAACCCTTCTAAGAGTCTTCGGGTGAGTAGAGTTCATGATGCCATCCCAAGTGCTAATTAAGGGAGTTTTTTGGTTTAGGATAGGTCATCAATTGATGATCGGCTGGGGACAACACCCAGGACCCCCACTGATCAGCATTTTAAAGAGGCTGCAATGTTCATGGATGTCCTTTGGTCACTGATGTGCGGGGACTGAAGGCTAACCCCTTCTGGTCTGATCCCAAAGAAGAGATACTGTAGTACAGCTGACTATGATATAAGGGTCAGTACACACAGGACATCACAGCTTGTGTATATGGGGTAGTCACAGACCGGTCAGAGCGTCCATGCTGACCCCTGACCACTGCTGACTATGATATAAGGTGTCAGTACACACAGGACATCACAGCTTGTGTATATGGGGTAGTCACAGACCGGTCAGAGCGTCCATGCTGACCCCTGCTGACTATGATATAAGGGTCAGTACACAAAGGACATCACAGCTTGTGTATATGGGGTAGTCACAGACCGGTCAGAGCGTCCATGCTGACCCCTGACCACTGCTGACTATGATATAAGGTGTCAGTACACACAGGACATCACAGCTTGTGTATATGGGGTAGTCACAGACCGGTCAGAGCATCCATGCTGACCCCTGACCACTGCTGACTATGATATAAGGGTCAGTACACACAGGACATCACAGCTTGTGTATATGGAGTAGTCACAGACCGGTCAGAGCGTCCATGCTGACCCCTGACCACTGCTGACTATGATATAAGGGTCAGTATACACAGGACATCACAGCTTGTGTATATGGGGTAGTCACAGACCGGTCAGAGCGCCCATGCTGACCCCTGACCACTGCTGACTATGATATAAGGGTCAGTACACACAGGACATCACAGCTTGTGTATATGGGGTAGTCACAGACCGGTCAGAGCGCCCATGCTGACCCCTGACCACTGCTGACTATGATATAAGGGTCAGTACACACAGGACATCACAGCTTGTGTATATGGAGTAGTCACAGACCGGTCAGAGCGTCCATGCTGACCCCTGACCACTGCTGACTATGATATAAGGGTCAGTACACACAGGACATCACAGCTTGTGTATATGGGGTAGTCACAGACCGGTCAGAGCGTCCATGCTGACCCCTGACCACTGCTGACTATGATATAAGGGTCAGTACACACAGGACATCACAGCTTGTGTATATGGGGTAGTCACAGACCGGTCAGAGCGTCCATGCTGACCCCTGACCACTGCTGACTATGATATAAGGGTCAGTACACACAGGACATCACAGCTTGTGTATATGGAGTAGTCACAGACCGGTCAGAGCGTCCATGCTGACCCCTGACCACTGCTGACTATGATATAAGGGTCAGTACACACAGGACATCACAGCTTGTGTATATGGGGTAGTCACAGACCGGTCAGAGCGTCCATGCTGACCCCTGACCACTGCTGACTATGATATAAGGGTCAGTACACACAGGACATCACAGCTTGTGTATATGGGGTAGTCACAGACCGGTCAGAGCGTCCATGCTGACCCCTGACCACTGCTGACTATGATATAAGGGTCAGTACACACAGGTCATCACAGGCTGTGTATATGGGGTAGTCACAGACCGGTCAGAGCGTCCATGCTGACCCCTGACCACTGCTGACTATGATATAAGGGTCAGTACACACAGGACATCACAGCTTGTGTATATGGAGTAGTCACAGACCGGTCAGAGCGTCCATGCTGACCACTGCTGACTATGATATAAGGGTCAGTACACACAGGACATCACAGCTTGTGTATATGGGGTAGTCACAGACCGGTCAGAGCGTCCATGCTGACCCCTGACCACTGCTGACTAGATATAAGGGCAGACACACAGGCACACAGCTTGTGTATATGGGGGGTCACAGACCGGGCACGCGTCCATGCTGACCCCTGACCACTGCTGACTATGATATAAGGGTCAGTACACACAGGACATCACAGCTTGTGTATATGGGGTAGTCACAGACCGGTCACAGCGTCCATGCTGACCCCTGACCACTGCTGACTATGATATAAGGGTCAGTACACACAGGACATCACAGCTTGTGTATATGGAGTAGTCACAGACCGGTCAGAGCGTCCATGCTGACCCCTGACCACTGCTGACTATGATATAAGGGTCAGTACACACAGGACATCACAGCTTGTGTATATGGAGTAGTCACAGACCGGTCAGAGCGTCCATGCTGACCCCTGACCACTACTGACTATGATATAAGGGTCAGTCACACAGGACATCACAGCTTGTGTATTGGGTCGCACAGCCGGAGGGGGCCGGCGGGCCCCGGCCCGTTGGTAGGGGGGGTACACACAGGACATCACAGCTTGTGTATATGGGGTAGTCACAGACCGGTCAGAGCGTCCATGCTGACCCCTGACCACTGCTGACTATGATATAAGGGTCAGTACACACAGGACATCACAGACTGTGTATATGGGGTAGTCACAGACCGGTCAGAGCGTCCATGCTGACCCCTGACCACTGCTGACTATGATATAAGGGTCAGTACACACAGGACATCACAGCTTGTGTATATGGAGTAGTCACAGACCGGTCAGAGCGTCCATGCTGACCCCTGACCACTGCTGACTATGATATAAGGGTCAGTACACACAGGACATCACAGCTTGTGTATATGGGGTAGTCACAGACCGGTCACAGCGTCCATGCTGACCCCTGACCACTGCTGACTATGATATAAGGGTCAGTACACACAGGACATCACAGCTTGTGTATATGGGGTAGTCACAGACCGGTCAGAGCGTCCATGCTGACCCCTGACCACTGCTGACTATGATATAAGGTGTCAGTACACACAGGACATCACAGCTTGTGTATATGGGGTAGTCACAGACCGGTCAGAGCGCCCATGCTGACCACTGCTGACTATGATATAAGGGTCAGTACACACAGGACATCACAGCTTGTGTATATAGGGTAGTCACAGACCGGTCAGAGCGCCCATGCTGACCCCTGACCACTGACTATGATATAAGGGTCAGTACACACAGGACATCACAGCTTGTGTATATGGAGTAGTCACAGACCGGTCAGAGCGCCCATGCTGACCCCTGACCACTGACTATGATATAAGGGTCAGTACACACAGGACATCACAGCTTGTGTATATGGAGTAGTCACAGACCGGTCAGAGCGTCCATGCTGACCCCTGACCCCTGCTGACTATGATATAAGGGTCAGTACACACAGGACATCACAGCTTGTGTATATGGGGTAGTCACAGACCGGTCAGAGCGTCCATGCTGACCCCTGACCCCTGCTGACTATGATATAAGGGTCAGTACACACAGGACATCACAGCTTGTGTATATGGAGTAGTCACAGACCGGTCAGAGCGTCCATGCTGACCCCTGACCACTGCTGACTATGATATAAGGGTCAGTACACACAGGACATCACAGCTTGTGTATATGGAGTAGTCACAGACCGGTCAGAGCGCCCATGCTGACCCCTGACCACTGCTGACTATGATATAAGGGTCAGTACACACAGGACATCACAGCTTGTGTATATGGGGTAGTCACAGACCGGTCAGAGCGTCCATGCTGACCCCTGACCACAGCTGACTATGATATAAGGGTCAGTACACACAGGACATCACAGCTTGTGTATATGGAGTAGTCACAGACCGGTCACAGCGTCCATGCTGACCCCTGCTGACTATGATATAAGGGTCAGTACACACAGGACATCACAGCTTGTGTATATGGGGTAGTCACAGACCGGTCAGAGCGTCCATGCTGACCCCTGACCACTGCTGACTATGATATAAGGGTCAGTACACACAGGACATCACAGCTTGTGTATATGGGGTAGTCACAGACCGGTCACAGCGTCCATACTGACCCCTGACCACTGCTGACTATGATATAAGGACATCACAGCTTGTGTATATGGAGTAGTCATTGACCGGTCAGAGCGTCCATGCTGACCACTGCTGACTATGATATAAGGGGCAGTACACACAGGACATCACAGCTTGTGTATATGGAGTAGTCACAGACCGGTCAGAGCGTCCATGCTGACACCTGACCACTGCTGACTATGATGTAAGGGTCAGTACACACAGGACATCACAGCTTGTGTATATGGGGTAGTCACAGACCGGTCAGAGCGTCCATGCTGACCCCTGACCACTGCTGACTATGATATAAGGGTCAGTACACACAGGACATCACAGCTTGTGTATATGGGGTAGTCACAGACCGGTCAGAGCGTCCATGCTGACCCCTGACCACTGCTGACTATGATATAAGGGTCAGTACACACAGGACATCACAGCTTGTGTATATGGGGTAGTCACAGACCGGTCAGAGCATCCATGCTGACCCCTGACCACTGCTGACTATGACATAAGGGTCAGTACACACAGGACATCACAGCTTGTGTATATGGGGTAGTCACAGACCGGTCAGAGCGTCCATGCTGACCACTGCTGACTATGATATAAGGTGTCAGTACACACAGGACATCACAGCTTCTGTATATGGGGTAGTCACAGACCGGTCAGAGCGCCCATGCTGACCCCTGACCACTGCTGACTATGATATAAGGGTCAGTACACACAGGACATCACAGCTTGTGTATATGGAGTAGTCACAGACCGGTCAGAGCGCCCATGCTGACCCCTGACCACTGACTATGATATAAGGGTCAGTACACACAGGACATCACAGCTTGTGTATATGGAGTAGTCACAGACCGGTCAGAGCGCCCATGCTGACCCCTGACCACTGCTGACTATGATATAAGGGTCAGTACACACAGGACATCACAGCTTGTGTATATGGGGTAGTCACAGACCGGTCAGAGCGTCCATGCTGACCCCTGACCACTGCTGACTATGATATAAGGGTCAGTACACACAGGACATCACAGCTTGTGTATATGGGGTAGTCACAGACCGGTCAGAGCGTCCATGCTGACCCCTGACCACTGCTGACTATGATATAAGGGTCAGTACACACAGGACATCACAGCTTGTGTATATGGGGTAGTCACAGACCGGTCAGAGCGTCCATGCTGACCCCTGACCACTACTGACTATGATATAAGGGTCAGTACACACAGGACATCACAGCTTGTGTATATGGGGTAGTCACAGACCGGTCAGAGCGTCCATGCTGACCCCTGACCCCTGCTGACTATGATATAAGGGTCAGTACACACAGGACATCACAGCTTGTGTATATGGAGTAGTCACAGACCGGTCAGAGCGTCCATGCTGACCCCATGCTGAAATTTCCTACAGTTGGCACCTGAGTATCAGAATTTCACCATGGAGCTGGGAAAGGAGGTGCCTGGTCTGGTGAATCACACATTACACGATGTGGACAACACATTATTGGGTATCATTGTGTAATTTTTGATTTGTCCTGCAGGTCGGCAGTCACATCACAGGAGGAGATATTTATGGGATGGTATTTGAGAATTCCCTCATCAAACACAAGATCATGCTCCCTCCTCGTAACCGGGGCACAGTCACCTACCTGGCACCGCCCGGACACTACGACACATCGGTAAGGTTTCAGGGGTCTATTTTGTTGGATATCTGCGGCTGAATATTGACCTGGTGCATGTATCATATTCAGGAAGTATTTGTCTTCCTATAGGCTGTAGTGTGTGTGGTTAAATTAGTGACAGTAGTGCAGCGGGCGTGTATTGTGCAGCACTTATATCTGTACAGCACTGTTGTGAATACTGTGAATAGGGTTTTCCAAAAATGAGCCGTGACAGCTGGGGGCCAAACAATAGCCCTAGGTCTGCCATATTACGAGAGCCAATGATTTTTAAGCTACCTCAGAGCTGCATTCACTATTCTGCTGGTTGTCATGCAAGATCCGTCATCCTGACCCCCTTCCCCTTTTTATTTTTGCAGGATGTGGTGCTGGAGCTGGAGTTTGAGGGTGTGAAGGAGAAGTTCACAATGGTCCAAGTGTGGCCTGTGAGAACAGTGCGTCCGGTGACCGAGAAGCTGCCTGCAAATCACCCGCTGCTGACCGGCCAGAGAGTGCTGGACGCTCTATTCCCGTAAGTTCTTAAAAGTCCAGTCTCCTGTAAATACAGTGTATAATGAAAAGTCCTGTACCTGATATACTCTCAGGTCCTCACCAGTTCAGGATCTCCTCTTGCTGTCAGTGAATCAGTGGAATTAAAATAGTGAATGTGAATGTGAATGTCCCCTCCATATTATAGTGAGACTGATGTGTGATCCATCCTCAGGTGTGTACAGGGAGGGACCACCGCCATCCCAGGAGCTTTTGGTTGCGGTAAGACTGTGATCTCACAGTCCTTGTCTAAGTACTCAAACAGTGACGTCATCATCTACGTTGGATGTGGAGAAAGAGGAAATGAGATGTCTGAAGTACTGAGGGACTTTCCTGAGGTGAGATTCCCAGTGTCCTGGAAAAGTTGAAACACAACCGAAGCATGAACACACACGTTACTTATTCTATATAGTAGTATACTCCAGAGCTGCACTCACTATTCTGCTGCTACAGTCACTGTGTACATACATTACATTACTTATCCTGTACTGATCCTGAGTTACATCCTGTATTATACTCCAGAGCTGCACTCACTATTCTGCTGCTACAGTCACTGTGTACATACATTACATTACTTATCCTGTACTGATCCTGAGTTACATCCTGTATTATACTCCAGAGCTGCGCTCACTATTCTGCTGGTGCAGTCACTGTGTACATACATTACATTACTTATCCTGTACTGATCCTGAGTTACATCCTGTATTATACTCCAGAGCTGCACTCACTATTCTGCTGGTGCAGTCACTGTGTACATACATTACATTACTTATCCTGTACTGATCCTGAGTTACATCCTGTATTATACCCCAGAGCTGCGCTCACTATTCTGCTGGTACAGTCACTGTGTACATACATTACATTACTTATCCTGTACTGATCCTGAGTTACATCCTGTATTATACTCCAGAGCTGTGCTCACTATTCTGCTGGTACAGTCACTGTGTACATACATTACATTACTTATCCTGTACTGATCCTGAGTTACATCCTGTATTATACTCCAGAGCTGTGCTCACTATTCTGCTGGTACAGTCACTGTGTACATACATTACATTACTTATCCTGTACTGATCCTGAGTTACATCCTGTATTATACTCCAGAGCTGCGCTCACTATTCTGCTGGTACAGTCACTGTGTACATACATTACATTACTTATCCTGTATTATACTCCAGAGCTGCGCTCACTATTCTGCTGGTACAGTCACTGTGTACATACATTACATTACTTATCCTGTACTGATCCTGAGTTACATCCTGTATTATACTCCAGAGCTGCGCTCACTATTCTGCTGGTGCAGTCACTGTGTACATACATTACATTACTTATCCTGTACTGATCCTGAGTTACATCCTGTATTATACTCCAGAGCTGCGCTCACTATTCTGCTGGTGCAGTCACTGTGTACATACATTACATTACTTATCCTGTACTGATCCTGAGTTACATCCTGTATTATACTCCAGAGCTGCGCTCACTATTCTGCTGGTACAATCACTGTGTACATACATTACATTACTTATCCTGTACTGATCCTGAGTTACATTCTGTATTATACTCCAGAGCTGTGCTCACTATTCTGCTGGTGCAGTCACTGTGTACATACATTACATTACTTATCCTGTACTGATCCTGAGTTACATCCTGTATTATACTCCAGAGCTGCGCTCACTATTCTGCTGGTACAGTCACTGTGTACATACATTACATTACTTATCCTGTATTATACTCCAGAGCTGCACTCACTATTCTGCTGGTGCAGTCACTGTGTACATACATTACATTACTTATCCTGTACTGATCCTGAGTTACATCCTGTATTATACTCCAGAGCTGCACTCACTATTCTGCTGGTACAGTCACTGTGTACATACATTACATTACTTATCCTGTACTGATCCTGAGTTACATCCTGTATTATACTCCAGAGCTGCGCTCACTATTCTGCTGGTGCAGTCACTGTGTACATACATTACATTACTTATTCTGTACTGATCCTGAGTTACATCCTGTATTATACTCCAGAGCTGCGCTCACTATTCTGCTGGTACAGTCACTGTGTACATACATTACATTACTTATCCTGTACTGATCCTGAGTTACATCCTGTATTATACTCCAGAGCTGCGCTCACTATTCTGCTGGTGCAGTCATTGTCCAGGATGAGAACCCCTCCCTCACCTCCTGACTAACCACAATGTCGCTGGTTGCTCAGTGAGATGGTGAGATCTGACACGGTGGTAAAGTTGATGCAGCTTTGTAGGTGTTTGGAGTCTTTGAGGTCTGAGCAGACATTCTTATCGAGTCTTCATCTGTTACCCTGTGAATGACCTGAGTCTGATCTCACATCTGCCATGACCCGGCCTGCGCTCGCCGCTTAGTAGCAGCTGTCATTCTTGGCAGAGCTGGTTGTGTTTTTATTTTCTACGTTTATGGCCGGAGTTCACACAGAGAGTTGTCAGGAACGTTCCGAGTGATCACTTGTGATTTGTGTTGCAGCTGACTATGGAGGTGGACGGTAAAGTGGAGAGTATCATGAAGAGAACCTCCCTGGTCGCCAACACATCCAACATGCCCGTGGCCGCCAGAGAAGCCTCCATCTACACTGGTAAGCACAGGAAGGGTTGTCGCCCCCTGCTGGTCACATCCCAGTCATGTAAGTGTCAGGACTGAACATTCTCCTCTGTAACCTGCAGGAATCACACTCTCAGAGTACTTCAGAGACATGGGGTACCACGTCAGTATGATGGCCGACTCCACCTCCCGATGGGCTGAGGCCCTCAGAGAAATCTCCGGACGTTTGGCAGAAATGCCTGCTGGTGAGTACCGGGGCCAGAGGGGGCAGAGATGGGATTGGAGTTGTACAAGTGATCTTTATAGTAACCATCTGAAGAGACATCCTACAGGGATTATGGCTGAAAACTGCGCCACCCTTGTCCTTGTGGTCGTGTTTGGTATTACAGCCCTCATATTTGTGGGAAAAAGACACTGTCCCCTGGCATCTCCTATTGGGAAACCGTTTGGATTTTAGCCTGACAGATATTTTGCTTCCTGGCAGATAAGCAGCTGCCAGGCACATTCAGCGCTGCTTATCTCCAATTGAAATAAGCGCCTCCTTTTGTTTGTCCTAATCTGTCATCCGTCACCTATATATCATATATAACATGGAGATCGGGGGGCTTTCTTTGGTGACTTATAGTTCTGTGTCTCCTTCCTCTACAGACAGCGGATACCCTGCCTACCTGGGCGCTCGATTGGCCTCTTTCTATGAGCGAGCCGGACGGGTGAAGTGTCTGGGAAACCCCGAGAGGGAAGGCAGCGTCAGCATTGTGGGGGCGTAAGTATTACCGCGTCACTGCAGGGCCTGTGCTAGTCAGCACATACTGTATACACTTAAAGGGGATGCTCCACTGTGGACATTGACAGTAATAGCTCTCCTCTATCTCTGGCTGTCCCATAGACATTAGTGGAGGGTGACAGACATGTTTACATCACTCCATTGAAGCAGAGAGCTACAGGACTCCCGTTCTGGAGTTCAGTGCGAGTTCCAGCATCGAAACCACACCCATCTGACACTTACTGTCTGTCCACAAAGTGTCAGTAGTGGTGCTACCCCTTTAAGAGCCAATGGAGGAGCTGGAAGAAGTCGGTGTCCACCTCCCTAAGGGTTTATAAGACTGTGGACTGCAAGGAAGTATCATATGCCCCCCTCCTGCTCTCCAGAAAGTGTGGAGGGGCTAATGTCACCCCATCCCCTTATATTGGGAGCAGTAGTGCCCTATAGTTGACCACTGGTGTATTCAAATCCCCTATATTTAAAAAGGACCGTTCACGTCCTCATAGATATTCAGTATTATGTAGTGCGCTGAATTAGGCTTTCCTGGTGTGTGCCCGGAGCCGGAGATATCTGTGCCATTTATTTTGGCACCGATATATCTCCCCACTCTTTTATAGACTTGTACTGTCAGGGGGGCATTCCTTACCACCCAGGGATAACACTAGGCTGTAAGGCCCGCCGAAACTAATGGCACCGATATCTCCAGCACCAGGACGTACCCCAGGAAAGCTGACTCCGTGAATTCAGCACACTGTCGGATTTCTAGCGATATATAATACTGCATATCATATAAGTAAACTCTGAGGACCTGTTCAAGCATGAGAGAGGGCGAGTAAACAAAAGGAGAGAGAGGGAACGATACAATAAAGAAAGAGAGGGAGAGAGAAGGAGAAAAAGGAGAGAGAAAGGGGGGAGGAGAGCAGAATGAGAGAGGGAAAGGTACAGGAAGGAAAGAGTGGGGGTAGAGCAGAAGGAGAAGGAGAGAGGGCAAGAGGTGCAAGAAAAGGAGAGAGGGAGAAGATACAGCAAAAAGAGAGAGAGGGCGAGAAAAGGAGTGAGAGAGAGGGGAGTAAGAGAGAAGGGTGACATGGGGAAGAGGAGAGAGGGCATAAGGAACAGGGAGCTGGAGAGCGATGTAGAGAGAATCTGGGTAGTCAGGATTCTGATAGGGATCGGTATTGTCTTCAGCGGGTGAGAGAGCTGGTGCCGCATGATATATTTTAGTCTGGATGTAAAGGGTTAAGCGCAGTCATTGTGGTAGTAAGCGCCAGATCACACATGGTGAATTTGAGGCTCTGCCAATGTCCTCTCTCCGGCAGCCAAGAGAAACTGAACTGTACTGGAGTCAGCAGAGGCCACAACCAGAGGTGCGAAAACCCCGCCGCCTCCAGTGGCCTCAGCACACACCCCGATGTGGGCGGCTTTCATGGCGCTGTCCTATACCCCATATACATCTATCTTATTCTATCCCCAAAGCCTAGAGCCCCCCCCTCTCCCCCCAAAGCTGAAGCTGAAAGTTTACCCAGGGGTCTGAGATGATCATGAATGCATCCAAGACCCCAGACCAGTCAGTGTATGCTCTTGTCCATAAGGAGCTGCACTACCAGTTATGACCCATGGGGGCATTCTTTCTTGGATAAACAGACCTATGTTTTTAGCAGTTTTCCAGTTACTTCTTGTACCATAACTTATACTCCAGCTACATCCAGAGCTGCAGTCACAATACTGCTTGTCGTGGTTACACTTTACACTATACATAATACATATAGTATTCACATCCCGTGTTTTTGTGTCTCCATCTTTAGTGTGTCTCCTCCCGGTGGAGATTTCTCTGATCCAGTCACCTCTGCCACCCTGGGTATCGTACAGGTAATGTGTAACCCTCATTCTCCTCCTTATTGGATCTGCAGATTTGCCCAGTTTTAGCCCGGGCGCTGCCATCTTGTCTCTTGCTCAGCTGGGTACATTATCAGTAATGTATCTGTACATCTTTATTACTGTATCCATGGCTTGGGCACCAGTCTCTGCTCCAGTGTCCACTGATTTTGTGCCAGATACTGGTCAATCTAAACACTCCTGTGACACCATAGATGACCAGAGGTGGCGCTGTTTGTCTCCCCCTGCCTTCCTGTGTACAGGTCTTCTGGGGTTTGGATAAGAAGTTGGCTCAGAGGAAGCATTTCCCGTCTGTGAACTGGCTGATCAGCTACAGTAAGTACACCCGGGCGCTGGACGAGTATTACGACAAGCACTTCCCCGAATTTGTGCCGCTCAGGACCAAAGCCAAGGAGATTCTGCAGGAAGAGGAGGACCTGGCGGAGATTGTGCAGCTGGTCGGGAAGGTAAGACTGAGCGGTATCAGCAATACATCTAGAGAGATGTGCTATGTATGGCTGCCGTGATAACTGGTGTAAACCACGTTCATAGAGCATTGACCCGCTGCTGCTTTATTTCAGGCTTCATTGGCAGAAACAGATAAGATCACTCTGGAGGTGGCAAAACTGATCAAGGATGATTTCCTTCAGCAGAACGGCTACACTCCATATGACAGGTGAGAGGTCGGAGGCTGTCCCTGGCATTAGGACTGGAGGGTAGGAGGCTGTCCCTGGCATTAGGACTGGAGGGTTGGAGGCTGTCCCTGGCATTAGGACTGGAGGGTTGGAGGCTGTCCCTGGCATTAGGACTGTAGGATAGGAGGCTGTCCCTGATATTAGGACTGTAGGGTAGGAGGCTGTCCCTGGCATTAGGGCTGTCCCTGATATTAGGACTGTAGGGTTGGAGGCTGTCCCTGGCATTAGGACTGTAGGATAGGAGGCTGTCCCTGATATTAGGACTGTAGGGTAGGAGGCTGTCCCTGGCATTAGGGCTGTCCCTGATATTAGGACTGTAGGGTTGGAGGCTGTCCCTGGCTTTAGGACTGTAGGGTAGGAGGCTGTCCCTGGTATTAGGACTGGGGGTAGGAGGCTGTCCCTGGCATTAGGACTGGGGGGTAGGAGGTTGTCCCTGGCATTAGGACTGGGGGGTAGGAGGTTGTCCCTGGCATTAGGACTGGAGGGTAGGAGGCTGTCCCTGGCATTAGGACTGGGGGGTAGGAGGTTGTCCCTGGCATTAGGACTGGGGGGTAGGAGGCTGTCCCTGGCATTAGGACTGGGGGGTAGGAGGCTGTCCCTGGCATTAGGACTGGAAGGTTTGAGTCTGTCCCTGGCATTAGGACTGGGGGTAGGAGTCTGTCCCTGGCATTAGGACTGGGGGTAGGAGGCTGTCCCTGGTATTAGGACTGGGGGTAGGAGTCTGTCCCTGGCATTAGGACTGGGGGTAGGAGTCTGTCCCTGGCATTAGGACTGGGGGTAGGAGTCTGTCCCTGGCATTAGGACTGGGGGTAGGAGGCTGTCCCTGGTATTAGGACTGGGGGTAGGAGGTTGTCCCTGGTATTAGGACTGGGGGTAGGAGTCTGTCCCTGGCATTAGGACTGGGGGTAGGAGTCTGTCCCTGGCATTAGGACTGGGGGTAGGAGTCTGTCCCTGGCATTAGGACTGGGGGTAGGAGGCTGTCCCTGATATTAGGACTGTATGGTAGGAGGCTGTCCCTGATATTAGGACTGTAGGGTAGGAGGCTGTCCCTGATATTAGGACTGTAGGGTAGGAGGCTGTCCCTGACATTAGGACTGTAGGGTAGGAGGCTGTCCCTGGCATTAGGACTGGGGGTAGGAGGCTGTCCCTGATATTAGGACTGTAGGGTAGGAGGCTGTCCCTGACATTAGGACTGTAGGGTAGGAGGCTGTCCCTGGCATTAGGACTGGGGGGTAGGAGGCTGTCCCTGGCATTAGGACTGGGGGGTAGGAGGCTGTCCCTGGCATTAGGACTGGGGGGTAGGAGGCTGTCCCTGGCATTAGGACTGGGGGGTAGGAGGCTGTCCCTGGCATTAGGACTGGGGGGTAGGAGGCTGTCCCTGGCATTAGGACTGGAAGGTTTGAGTCTGTCCCTGGCATTAGGACTGGGGGTAAGAGGCTGTCCCTGATATTAGGACTGGAAGGTTTGAGTCTGTCCCTGGTATTAGGACTGGGGGTAGGAGGCTGTCCCTGGTATTAGGACTGGGGGTAGGAGGCTGTCCCTGGTATTAGGACTGGGGGTAGGAGGCTGTCCCTGATATTAGGACTGTAGGGTAGGAGGCTGTCCCTGATATTAGGACTGTAGGGTAGGAGGCTGTCCCTGGTATTAGGACTGGGGGTAGGAGGCTGTCCCTGGCATTAGGACTGTAGGGTAGGAGGCTGTGCCTGGCATTAGGACTGTAGGGTAGGAGGTTGTCCCTGGCATTAGGACTGGTGGGTTGGAGGCTGTCCCTGATATTAGGACTGTAGGGTAGGAGGTTGTCCCTGGCATTAGGACTGGTGGGTTGGAGGCTGTCCCTGATATTAGGACTGTAGGGTAGGAGGTTGTCCCTGGCATTAGGACTGTAGGGTAGGAGGTTGTCCCTGGCATTAGGACTGTAGGGTAGGAGGCTGTCCCTGATATTAGGACTGTTGGGCTGTTTTCTGATATACTGTAGATTCCTCAGGTCTGACCTTGGTCCTGTGCTCTTCCTCAGGTTTTGTCCTTTCTATAAGACAGTCGGCATACTCTACAACATGATCGCGTTCTATGATATGGCTCGCCGCGCTGTGGAGACCACCGCCCAAAGTGACAACAAGATCACATGGTCAATAATTAGGGAACACATGGGAGAGATCCTGTATAGACTGACATCCATGAAATTCAAGGTCAGAGCAATGCAGAGAATATAATCCAAGGCATTATGGGTAGATGGCGGTATATATATTATTATATGGGAGGTAGATGGTGGTGTATATGCATTATATGGGAGGTAGATGGTGGTATATATGTCATTATATGGGAGATAAATGGTATATATATATTATTATATGGGAGGTAGATGGCAGTATATATATTATTATATGGGAGGTAGATGGCGGTATATATATTATTATATGGGAGGTAGATGGCGGTATATATATTATTATATGGGAGGTAGATGGCGGTATATATATTATTATATGGGAGGTAGATGGCGGTATATATATTATTATATGGGAGGTAGATGGTGTATATATATATGTCATTATGTGAGAGATAGATGGCAGTATACAGTGCTGGCCAAAAGTATTGGCACCCCTGCAATTCTGTCAGATAATACTCAATTTCTTCCAGAAAATGATTGCAATAACAAATGCTTTGGTAATAATATCTTCATTTAATTTGTCGTCAATGGAAAACCACAAAAAGAATTGTCAAAAAGCCAAATTGGATATAATTCCACACCAAACATAAAAAAGGGGGTGGACAAAAGTATTGGCACCCTTTGAAAAATCAGGTGATGCTTCTCTAATTTGTGTAATTAACAGCACCTGTTACTTACCTGTGGCACATAACAGGTGGTGGCAATAACTAAATCACACTTGCAGCCAGTTGAAATGGATTAAAGTTGACTCAACCTCTGTCCTGTGTCCTTGTGTGTACCACATTGAGCATGGAGAAAAGAAAGAAGACCAAAGAACTGTCTGAGGACTTGAGAAGCAAAATTGTGAGGAAGCATGAGCAATCTCAAGGCTACAAGTCCATCTCCAAAGACCTGAATGTTCCTGTGTCTACCGTGCGCAGTGTCATCAAGAAGTGTAAAGCCCATGGCACTGTGGCTAACCTCCCTAGATGTGGACGAGAGATTGTGTGGATGGTGGCTAAAGAACCTCGACTAACATCCAAACAAGTTCTAGCTGCCCTGCAGTCCGAGGGTACAACAGTGTCAGCCCGTACTATCCGTCGGCGTCTGAATGAAAAGGGACTCTATGGTAGGAGACCCAGGAAGACCCCACTTCTGACCCAGAGACATAAAAAAGCCAAAACTTACCTGAGAAAGCCAAAAACTTTTTGGAAGAATGTTCTCTGGTCAGATGAGACAAAAGTAGAGCTTTTTGGGAAAAGGCATCAACATAGAGTTTACAGGAAAAAAAAAGAGGCCTTCAAAGAAAAGAACACGGTCCCTACAGTCAGACATGGCGGAGGTTCCCTGATGTTTTGGGGTTGCTTTGCTGCCTCTGGCACTGGACTGCTTGACCGTGTGCATGGCATTATGAAGTCTGCAGCATAATGTAGGGCCCAGTGTGAGAAAGCTGGGTCTCCCTCAGAGCTCATGGGTCTTCCAGCAGGACAATGACCCAAAACACACTTCAAAAAGCACTAGAAAATGGTCTGAGAGAAAGCACTGGAGACTTGTAAAGTGGCAGCAATGAGTCCAGACCTGAATCCCATAGAACACCCAAGGAGAGATCTCACAATGGCAGTTTGGAGAAGGCGCCCTTCACATCTCAGGGACCTGGAGAAATTCCAGCAGAGCATTGGAAGAAACTCATTGATGGTTACCGGAAGCGGTTGTTCGCAGTTATTTTGTCTAAAGGTTGTGCTACCAAGTATTAGGCTGAGGGTGCCAATACTTTTGTCCGGCCCATTTTTGGAGTTTTGTGTAAAATGATCAATGATTTGACTTTTTTTTCATTCTCTTTTGTGTTTTTTCATTGCAAGCAAAATAAATGAAGATCTTATTACCAAAGCATTTGTGATTGCAATCATTTTCTGGAAGAAACTGAGTATTATGTGACAGAATTGCAGGGGTGACAATACTTTTGGCCAGCACTGTATATATTATATAGGCGGTAGTACTGCTTGTTGTTTTGGCTAGGAGATAACCAGACTATATATCCCCATCATTACTAGTGTTCATTTACTGTTGCCAGTTTGTATATTGTCTGCAGTTACCACTAGGGGGCACTCACTGCCCATGTGCACAGCTCTAATAATACATTTGTGTTCAGTAAGCTCTTGAAGGGGTGTTCCAGCCCCAAATGCATTCTTGATACTAATAAAGTGTGCACAGGATAGGTTCTGTACTGCCCGGCCTACCTACACAAGATTGCAGCAGGAGTGCGTTACACAACCGCGCTCCTGCCGCCACTGCTGAGACTGGGACTAGCTCTAATGCTGCTGGTTTAACCCTTTAGATGCTGCGGTTGGTAGTGACTGCGGCATCTAAGGTGTCCATCCATCAGATGATGCGTTACCATGGCAGGCCGGGCCTACCTAACATACGTCATACATTTCCTGAGATGGTGCCGTTAAAAATACGAGTCGTCCTGTAAAAATCAAACCCTTATTTATTTTCAATGTAAAATTGGCGGCCCTTGGCATGTGAGGATGAAAAAAATGTGTTGGCGACTGTGGGCAGGCAGGACTTCATTACTGAGGGGCCCCTGTATAGATGGTAGACAGCAGCCCCATTGTAGGAGCCTCGAGACAAGTGCAGTCATGTGTGAACGGTTTCCTGTATCGTGCTCCACCTGCGCAGGGGGCGGTGCTCCGTCACACATCGCGCTCCACTGATTTCTCCCCTGACGTCTTTCGCTCCTGCCTGACGCGTTTGCTCATTTTCTCTTTCAGGACCCGGTGCAAGAAGGAGAAGCTAAGATCAAGGCTGACTACGCCCAGCTCCTGGAGGACATGCAGAACGCCTTCCGTAGTCTAGAAGACTAATAGCCATAGAGGCGGAGCATCTGCTGCCAAGCACCACCCATCATCTCAGACCTCCAGCTGCTGCATCAAGACTGGGGCTCCTGTATATCTCCTGTAGACACCACCTTGTAGCCCCTCCCCCTCGCAGATAGCGTCCATTCCAGTGTGATATTGGTGGCGTGTGTGTCGCTTTCATCCCGCTAGTGTGATTGGTGAATGTCAGGGGGGCGGGGGAGACGCTGCCGCAGTCACTGACACTTCATGTACATTGTCTTAACCACCTGGCAGCCCCAGGGCCTTCCTCTACACCAGTGTGCTGCAGCCTTGCAAAACTACAACTCCTACCATGCACTGCGGATGCTAGGGGTTGTAGTTTTACAACAGCCGGGGGGGGGGGGGCACAGATTACACTCCACCGCTCTGCACATTCCAGCATCGCCAGGGACCTCAGTCTGCAGAATTAGGCTGCCTGTGTTCTACTTCCTGGGACTTGTAGTCCTCCATCTTTCGCTGTTTGTGTCTACCCCTGCCTTTTACAGTAATCTGAGCCAACCTCTGGGCATCTACATACGTGTAACCTCCAGACGTGTCCGTGTGTCATCCCCACCCATAGAACTGCTGAGATCCAAAAAGTTACGCCGAATAGCCACAGGCTGCCGGCTATGGTGGCCAGACATGAATAATCCTATCTGCAGCCCCAGAAAGACGAAAATGGATTCCTTGTGCGGTTACGTGTTCTCTGCGGCCGTGTCTTTGCCATGCTCCTTCGCCTTGTAGCATGGTTGATGCTAGAATGGAGTGGTTAGAAGTAGGTTCTTCCTGGTGTGGATCCAGTAGATGGCGCTGTGGCGGCAGGGGTATTAGCCGTGCGTTCTGGCGGGCTCCGCCTACCACAACAAGCACGCTCCCGGCCTCTGCAAATATAGTAACATGATGAAACTCCAGGTACCTGCACACACCACTAGGGGGAGCTCCACAGATTGCTGCATTATTATTTAGTATGCAATAAACTCAGGGGCTCCCCCTAGTGGTGGCCGCAGGTGGATGGCTTTATCATGCAGCCGCAGGGATTTTGGAGCTCTGTATCAGAAAAACAAAGATAAAACTCCTATAAGGATATATCGGACATTATTTGGCACAGAATTTAGATTTTTTCCCCATAATTAGGGTGGGTAGATAATTATTTAAAGACACAGTTTTAGACAATGTTCCCAGAATTCCATAGGTAATGTCTCATCCTATTGACACGGGACCAGGTGCCCAGAATGCACGCACTGAGGATTGCGCCCAATATCTCCACCCCCGCTCTTCTCCCCTGTATGTTAATGCTCATGATCCCCCCCCCCCCCCCATGTCTGGTCATTAGTCGTGTTCCCTTATCACCCCCAGATGCCCTCTTGCCCCATCCTGCCCTCGGGGAGGGGGAGGGGCTAACTGTCCCTTGATGCAAGATATGTAAAGATGATAGCGTTGTGTATTTATTGTCCTGCAGGGGGCGCCGCTCTGAGCAGCTCCTGGATAACCTTTTCGGTGTTTGTCGTCCGTGTTCACTGTATCAGTTCTGTTTATTTTTCCTTTCAAGATGTAAAAGTTACAGAAAAGAAGAAAAAGATATAAAGAGACGAGAACGCTCTGATTTTATGACTTGAAATTTGTGTAAAGTTGTTCAAATTCTTGAGAATAAAATATAAATTTAAATGTAAAATGAGTATTAATGAAAATATTCTCTAGCAGCACAGAGTATTTCAGGAGAGGAATGTGCTGATCTTATAGGGGAGGTCACAGGGTGAGAGTTACATAGTGGGAGGAGCAGGGTCCCCAGCAGTACAGAGTATTTCAGGAGAGGAGTGTGCTGATCTTATAGGGAGGTCACAGGGTGAGAGTTACATAGTGGGAGGAGCAGGTCCCCAGCAGTACAGAGTATTTCAGGAGAGGAGTGTGCTGATCTTATAGGGAGGTCAAGGGTGAGAGTTACATAGTGGGAGGAGCAGGGTCCTCAGCAGCACAGAGTATTTCAGGAGAGGAGTGTGCTGATCTTATAGGGAGGTCAAGGGTGAGAGTTACATAGTGGGAGGAGCAGGTCCCCAGCAGTACAGAGTATTTCAGGAGAGGAGTGCGCTGATCTTATAGAGGAGGTCACAGGGTGAGAGTTACATAGTGGGAGGAGCAGGTCCCCAGCAGTACAGAGTATTTCAGGAGAGGAGTGTGCTGATCTTATAGGGAGGTCACAGGATGAGAGTCACATAGTGGGAGGAGCAGGGTCCCCAGCAGCACAGAGTATTTCAGGAGAGGAGTGTGCTGATCTTATAGGGAGGTCACAGGGTCAGAGTTACATAGTGGGAGGAGCGGGGTCCCCAGCAGCACAGAGTATTTCAGGAGAGGAGTGTGCTGATCTTATAGAGGAGGTCACAGGGTGAGAGTTACATAGTGGGAGGAGCAGGTCCCCAGCAGCACAGAGTATTTCAGGAGAGGAGTGTGCTGATCTTATAGAGGAGGTCACAGGGTGAGAGTTACATAGTGGGAGGAGCAGCCGGGGGGGGGGGGGGGGGGGGGGGTCCCCAGCAGCACAGAATATTTCAGGAGAGGAGTTTGCTGGTGATGCAGGGGTCAGTGCACTGGAGGAGTTTGACTCTTTGTTCCTGGTATGGCGGCAGTGACTACATTTTCCATCATCTTCAGCTTTCTGGGGAGATGATGAGTAACCTGATCTGGTGAGATCTTTATTACATCCACAAGTCATCCAAGTCCTCCTGGAGATGATCTCACGTGGACAGCAGGAGGGGCGGAGGACGGGACCTGGAAGAAGTGAAGGTCGAGAGAGTTGTGTACTGCCGCAAAACAGCAGGGTACCATGTGAAAGATCCTCAGTGCGCCAACACCGCGTTGGCCCACACCTGAGACTTCTTTACTAAAAAACCACACACCGCCAGTGAGTGCTGGGTTCACAAGATAAATACAAGACAAGCTTTCTAAATTTTGTATATTTATTAACCCCTAAATGAGTCGGTATTAACATCTAACACATACAGTTCAGAACAGATATGCAGATGTATATTAGCATTAACAGTTACTAGTTACAAGATACAGTGCAATAAAATGAAAGGGAATAAAAGTGAAATAATCACTTTACCACACATATCCTTGATGTGGCTCTATAATCCAACACTCACACATAGCATGTGGAGATCACCAGTGGAGGCTCCTAGCAGCAGCATCATCACAGTATATCCTCAGTAGTCTCTTAGTAGTCTCATCATAGTACTCTCTTGTAGTCTCTGCCCAGTCTCCTCCTCACTGACCTCTTACCTCCTTTTATACCCTTGATTACACCACTCAGAATGAGGTCACCGGCGACGGCAAGTCTGATTGACTAACGCACTCAAGTCCAGATTCTTTGTAAGGAGATGGGATTAAATGGAATGATACAATGCCTTCTATATGTTATCAACCAAGTCTGATCAACAGCCCAGGCCAAACAATGCTTGTGTATTTGATCACCCAGGGCTACGTAGGAATTCAATGGAGCCATTCTGGGATGGATACAAAGCCCTATTGTTACATGGTTGCCACTACTGACAACATACATCTAGTATTAGAGCTAGCACAGTTAGATTAAATAGAATTAAGAGGGAGATACGCTACCCAGAGATCAAAATACATCTTTGAGTTATAGCCATATTTAAGTGGAATCATCACATACCATAATAAACCCTGAGCTGCTGCAGCACCTCATAATACATATCTCCACTGCTGCAGAACCTCATAACACACCTCAGCTGCTGCAGAACCTCATAACACGCCTCAGCTGCTGCAGAACCTTGTAACACATCTCAGCTGCTGCAGCACCTCATAATACATATCTCCACTGCTGCAGAACCTCATAACACACCTCAGCTGCTGCAGAACCTCATAACACGCCTCAGCTGCTGCAGAACCTTGTAACACATCTCAGCTGCTGCAGCAACTCATAATACATATCTCCACTGCTGCAGAACCTCATAACATGCCTCAGTTGCTGCAGAACCTCATAATATATATCTCCGCTGCTGCAGAACCTTGTAACGCCTCAGCTGCTGCAGAACTTCATAACACACCTCAGCTGCTGCAGAACCTCATAACACACCTCAGCTGCTGCAGAACCTCATAATATATATCTCCGCTGCTGCAGAACCTTGTAACACATTTCAGCTGCTGCAGAACTTCATAACACACACCTCAGCTGCTGCAAAACGTCCTAGCAAACACCTCAGCTGCTGCAGAACCTTATAATACACACCTCAGCTGCTGCAGAACCTCATAACACACACCTCAGCTGCTGCAGAACCTCATAATACACACCTCAGCTGCTGCAGAACCTCATAACACACACCTCAGCTGCTGCAGAACCTCATAACACACACCTCAGCTGCTGCAGAACCTTATAATACACCTCAGCTGCTGCAGAACCTCATAATACACACCTCAGCTGTTGCAGAACTTCATAATACACACCTCAGCTGCTGCAGAACCTCATAATACACACCTCAGCTGCTGCAGAACCTCATAATACACACCTCAGCTGCTGCAGAACCTCATAATACACACCTCAGCTGCTGCAGAACCTCATAACACATCTCAGATGCTGCAGAACTTCATAATACACACCTCAGCTGCTGCAAAACCTCCTAGCGAACACGTCAGCTGCTGCAGAACCTCATAATACACACCTCAGCTGCTGCAGAACCTCATAATACACCTCAGCTGCTGCAGAACCTCATAACACATCTCAGCTACTGCAGAACCTCATAATACATATCTCCGCTGCTGCAGAACCTTGTAACGCCTCAGCTGCTGCAGAACTTCGTAACACACACCTCAGCTGCTGCAAAACCTCCGAGCGAACACGTCAGCTGCTGCAGAACCTCATAATACACACCTCAGCTGCTGCAGAACCTCATAATACATATCTCCGCTGCTGCAGAACCTCATAATACACCTCAGCTGCTGCAGAACCTCATAACACATCTCAGCTACTGCAGAACCTCATAATACATATCTCCGCTGCTGCAGAACCTTGTAACGCCTCAGCTGCTGCAGAACTTCGTAACACACACCTCAGCTGCTGCAAAACCTCCTAGCGAACACGTCAGCTGCTGCAGAACCTCATAATACACACCTCAGCTGCTGCAGAACCTCATAATACATATCTCCGCTGCTGCAGAACCTCATAATACACCTCAGCTGCTGCAGAACCTCATAACACATCTCAGCTACTGCAGAACCTCATAATACATATCTCCGCTGCTGCAGAACCTTGTAACGCCTCAGCTGCTGCAGAACTTCGTAACACACACCTCAGCTGCTGCAAAACCTCCTAGCGAACACGTCAGCTGCTGCAGAACCTTATAATACACACCTCAGCTGCTGCAGAACCTCATAACACACACCTCAGCTTCTGCAGAACCTCATAATACACCTCAGCTGCTGCAGAACCTCATAATACACACCTCAGCTGCTGCAGAATCTCATAATACACACCTCAGCTGCTGCAGAACCTCATAATAAACACCTCAGCTGCTGCAGAATCTCATAATACACACCTCAGCTGCTGTAGAACCTCATAATACACACCTCCGCTGCTGCAGAACCTCATAATACACACCTCAGCTGCTGCAGAACCTCATAATACACACCTCAGCTGCTGCAGAATCTCATAATACACACCTCAGCTGCTGCAGAACCTCATAATAAACACCTCAGCTGCTGCAGAATCTCATAATACACACCTCAGCTGCTGCAGAACATCATAATACACACCTCAGCTGCTGCAGAACCTCATAATACACACCTCAGCTGCTGCAGAACCTCATAATACATATCTCCGCTGCTGCAGAACCTCATAACACATCTCAGCTACTGCAGAACCTCATAATACATATCTCCGCTGCTGCAGAACCTTGTAACGCCTCAGCTGCTGCAGAACCTTGTAACGCCTCAGCTGCTGCAGAACTTCGTAACACACACCTCAGCTGCTGCAAAACCTCCTAGCGAACACGTCAGCTGCTGCAGAACCTTATAATACACACCTCAGCTGCTGCAGAACCTCATAATACACACCTCAGCTGCTGCAGAACCTCATAATACACACCTCAGCTGCTGCAGAACCTCATAATGCACACCTCAGCTGCTGCAGAACCTCATAGCATACACCTCAGCTGCTGCAGAACCTTGTAATACACACCTCAGCTGCCTGACACTACATAGCACACACCTCAGCTCCTGCAGAACCTCATAATACACACCTCAGCTGCTGCAGAACCTCATAATACACAGCTCAGCTGCCTGACACTACATAGCAGCAGCTGCACATCTTTATGGAAAAGGATGAGAGTTGGGCCGAGACCCTGGAGTCTTGTAATAATGTACAGGAGGGAGGGCTCAGGGATTATTATACCCCTCATACAGGGGCTGTTCCTCCATTCTCTGGTGTACTCTCTGGCGCCACCAGGGGGCGATACCCACAATGCACTTCACTTACTGTCAGTCACTTACTGCTGCTCTCACATGTTGAGGTTTCCAGGAAGTCTCATCTTTAGCTGGTTGCTATGGAGACCGCTGCCCGGGAAGAAGCCACCATGGAGTCATGTCACCTAGCAACCGGCATCCTCAGCATCCCCGGGAATGGAGGAGACTGCAGGAGACGTGATGGCGGAGGAGGTGAGAGGGCAGCACAGCCCAATATCACCAGAGCCCCAGTGTGTCAGCATGCTGGGACTTGTAGTTGGACATCAGCTGGAGAGCCAGATTATTATATTATTATAATTCGTTAATATATCCAGAGTGACATTATATCATTATTACTATAATCTATTATATCTGGGGCTGGATTATTATTATTTGTTATTATATCCAGGGCCGGACATTATATTATCATTATTATTATCATTAGTTATTATATCCAATTATTATTATCGTTATTATTATCTGTTATTATATCCAGGGCAGGAAATTATATTATTATAATCTGTTATTATATTCAGGACCCTATATACTGTAATATATATCAAAATAAAGAAAAGAAGACCTTAAAACAAGCGCTGCCAAAACACAATTTATTTTAAAAAAACAATTGACATAAAAAGTTGAAATGACAATGCTTTTCGGCAGAAGAACTACTGCCTTTCTCAAGCCAGGACCCGACATTATATTATTATTATAATCTGTTATTATAGTTATTATTATTATTATTATTATTATTATTACTATAAACTGTTATATCCAGGGCCCGACATTATATTATTATTATTATAATATATTATTATATCCAGGGTCATATATTACATTATTATTATTATTATTATTATTATTATTATTTCTTGGACTGGGCATTATATTATAAATATTATTATTTTATATCTAGGACCGGACATTATATCATTATTATTATTACTATAATCTGTTATTACTGTATATCAAGGGCCAATAATTATTAATATAATTTGTTTTTATATTCAAGACCCAACATTTTATTATTATAAGCATTATAATCTGTTATTATATCCAGGGCCAGACATTATATTATTATTAGATTATTATAGACATTAGATTATTATAGACATTATATGTATTAGATCATCTGTTATTATATCTAGGGCCGGACATTATATTATTATTATAATCTGTTAAAATATCCAGGGCCGGACATTATGTTATTATTCTAATCTATTATATCTATGACTCGATATTATATTATCATGTTTATTATTATTATTATTTTTATCTTTTATCATATCCAGGGCCGGACATTAGATTATTATTATAATCTGTTATTATATCCAGGGCCAGACATTATATTATTATTTTATAACCAGGTGTAGACATCATATTATTATTATTATTATTATTATTATTATTATCTGTTATATCTAGGGTCGTACATTATATTATTATTATAATCTGTTATTATATCTAGGGCCGGACATTATATTATTATTATAATCTGTTATTATATCCAGGGCCGGACATTATATTATTATTCTAATCTATTATATCTAGGACCCGATAATATATTATTATTATTATTATTATTATTATTATTTGTTATTATATCCAGGGCCGGACATTATATTATTATTATTATTATTATTATTATTATTATTGTTATGTGACAGGAGATTAATAATCTGTTTTTATATCCAGGGACAACAAGAGGAAGAACAGGATGATGTGAGTAAGATGTCTTCTGAGGAGTCTGCCAGCTCCGACCGCACCCCGAATGTGTGGGGAACAGACTGGAGCTTCTGGGTAAGGAGACAGAAAACTGTCTAATATCTATCTGTCTTTCATATCTCTCATATTTGTTTTCTATCATATCTGTCTATCTCATATCTATCTATCTATCTATCTATCTATCTATCTATCTATCTTATATCTATCTATCTATATATCTATCTATCTATCTATCTATCTATCTCATATCTATCTATCTTATATCTATCTATCTCATATCTATCTATCTATCTATCTATCTATCTCATATCTATCTATCTATCTATCTATCTATCTATATATCTATCTATCTCTATCTATCTATCTATCTATCTATCTATCTCATATCTATCTATCTCCTATCTATATATCTATCTATCCATCCATCTATTTCATATCTATCTATCTATCTATCTATCTATCTATCTCATATCTATCTATCTATCTCATATCTATCTATCTATCTATCTCATATCTATCTCATATCTATCTATTTCACATCTATCTCATATCTATCTATCTCATATCTATCTATCTATCTCATATCTATCTCATATCTATCTATCTATCATCATATCTATCTATTTCATATCTATCTATCTATCTATCTATCTATCTATCTATCTATCTATCTATCTCATATCTATCTCATATCTATCTATCTATCTATCTATCTATCCTTCTATCTATCTATCTATCTATCTATCTATCTACAAGAGAGCAGCACCAAAGAGTTACATTGTACAAGGTTGGGTGCTTCGAGGTTAATAAACAGCTTATTGACCATGTAAGTAAATCCCTATAACCCAGGCAGCGCTCCAGAAATAGTGAGAAAAATGGCAGGACTTTATTAGCCCAGGTGCACCGTTTCATGTCCTATAGAAATACTCTCAGGCTTGAGAGTTTCCACTTGTATCTTTATCACTAGTGAACATGTTGGGGAAAACTAAGGGTTAATCCATATGCTGGAGGTGGAGGTGGAAAGTTCCTGTAAAACTTTTGTCCAGCATTGTAGGTTATTGTTTTTCCTATAAAGGGATTCAGGCTCCGCCCTCCTAATGCGTTTTATTTGCGACGATTACTTCAGAGCCTCCTGTAATATGGGAACATGTTCTGTGTCATGTGATCTGCCACACCGTGTAAAACTGCTGTTCACCAGATAGATAGATATAAGATAGATAGATATGTGTAGATAGATAGATAGATAGATATGAGGATAGTAGTAGATATGAGTAGTAGATGGTAGATAGATGGAGATAGATAGATATGAGATAGATAGATAGATAGATAGATAGATAGATAGATAGATAGATAGATAGATGATAAAGAATTTATTTGCAAATTATGGTGGAAAATAAGTATTTGGTCAATACCAAAAGTTCCTCTCAATCCTTTGTTCTATCTCCTTTGTTGGCAATGACAGAGGTGAAACGTTTCCTGTAAGTCCTCACAAGGTTGGCACACACTGTTGCTGGTATGTCGGCCCATTCCTCCATGCAGATCTCCTCTAGAGCAGGGATGTTTTGGAGCTGTCGCTGAGCAACACGGACTTTCACCTCCCTCCAAAGGTTTTCTATGGGGCTGAGATCTGGAGACTGGCTAGGCCACTCCAGGACCTTGAAATGCTTCTTACGAAGCCGCTCCTTCGTTGCCCTGGCGGTGTGCTTGGGATCATTGTCATGCTGAAAGACCCAGCCACGTTTCATCTTCAATGCCCTTGCTGATGGAAGGAGGTTTGCACTCACAATCTCACCATACATGGCCCCATTCATTCTTTCATGTACACGGATCAGTCGTCCTGGTCCCTTTGCAGAGAAACAGCCCCATACATGATGTTGCCCCCCCATGCTTCACAGTAGGTCTGGTGTTCTTTGGATACAACTCACCATTCACTCTCCTCCAAACACCACGAGTTATGTTTCTACCAAACAGTTCTACTTTGGTTTCATCTGACCATATGACATTCTCCCAATACTCTTCTGGAACATCCAAATGCTCTCTAGCAAACTTCAGACGGGCCCGGATATGTACTGGCTTAAGCAGGGGGACACGTCTGGCACTGCAGGATCTGAGTCCCTGGCGGCGTAGTGTGTTACTGATGGTAGCCTTTGTTACGTTAGTCCCAGCTTTCTGCAGGTCAGTCACTAGGTCCCCCCGGGTGGTTCTGGGATTTTTGCTCACCGTTCTTGTGATCACTTTGACCCCACGGGGTGAGATCTTGCGTGGAGCCCCTGATGGAGGGAGATTATCAGTGGTCTTGTATGTCTTCCATTTTCTAATTATTGCTCCCACAGGTGATTTCTTCACACCAAGCTGCTTGCCTATTGCAGATTCAGTCTTCCCAGCCTGGTGCAGGGCTACCATTTTGTTTCTGGTCCTTCCACAGCTCTTTGGTCTTCCCCATAGTGGAGTTTGGAGTGTGACTGTTTGAGGTTGTGGACAGGAGTCTTTTATACTGATAACAATGTCACACAGGAGCCATTACTACAGGTAATGAGTGGAGGACAGAGGAGCCTCTTAAAGGAGAAGTTACAGGTCTGGGAGAGACAGAAATCTTGCTTGTTTGTAGGTGACCAAATACTTATTTTCCACCATAATTTGCAAATAAATTCTTTAAAAATCAGACAATGAGATCTTCTGGATTAGTTTTCTCATTTTGTCTCTCATAGTTGAGGTCTACCTATGATGACAATTACAGGGCGGCCTCATCTTTATAAGTGGCAGAACTTGCACAATTGGTGGCTGACTAAATACTTTTTTTTCCCCACTGTAGATAGATATGAGATAGATAGATAGATAGATAGAGTGGTGACCCTAGCCTCTTTGCTGCCTGAGGCGGACTATAGAAAGACGCCCCCCCCCCCCCCCCCCCAAAAAAAAAAAAAAAACTGAGTTTCCATGCTACTAGTTTAACACACTGTTATCGTCGCACAATATACACAATACACAAAGTTATAAAACAGTTTTTAAGAATTCTTCTTCCTGCATTACTTCAGTATCAGATCAACAACATGGCATTAACAATGAAAGTAACTTCCCACATCTTCTGCTTGGTGGATGGACGAGCCCACGTGGCCCCCATTCTCTATAATAGGACCCCCGCAGATAGCTGAGGACTGGACTTCGGGTATCTTTGGCACTCCCATTGAAGTGAATGAGAGCCACGCGGGTTCGTCCATCCACCAAGTGACACCTATATATATGGCTGCGGTCAGGCTGAATTCCCACCTAGTGGGGGGAAAAAACCCAATTCTCAGGCTCAGTGGGGGTCTCAGCAGACAGACCCCATCACTCAGGTATTTATCCTCTATCATTTAGGTGAATACAGGGCAGTAACATTCTGTGACTTACAGGTGACGTCTCTGACTAATCGGTCACATTTCCCTTCTCTTCCCTTTGGACCGCCATGACCACTTCTTCCAGCTGTGACTTGTCTCTGTAAGGTTTGCAGCACAGACATCTTTGACTCCTCACTTTTCCAGGCATCCAACCCACATTGTCCTCACCTACACACCCATCCTGCTGCTACCCCAATTATATAATATATGATATAACCCCCCATAATGAATAATACCCCCAAGTACATCTTTATATTAATAATGTCCGTGTGTACCCTGTATAAATAGTGCCCCTTATTAATAATGTCCGTGTGTACCCTGTATAAATAGTGCCCCTTATTAATAATGTCCGCATGTACCCTGTATAAATAGTGCCCCTTATTAATAATACCCCAGGTGTTAACTAATTAAAAGGTTTTCCAGGTCATTAATAAACTAATCAGTGGGGTTTAAAAACCCAGGACCCCCACTGATCAGCTGTTTGAATGGTACCTGTGTAAGCGCCGTGACCGCTTCTCTGTTTACATAGTGTCATTCATCTCATAGCGGCCATGTCATGTAACTGCAACCTCGTCCTGTACATGTCTACAGTATGTGACAAGGCTGGAATTACATCACACGGTCACTATAAACAGACAGCGTATAATATAAACAGGTGCCATAGCCCATGTTTATAGCGCCCCATTTACACACACTATAATGTTCCACAGCAGCCCCTGCACACTGTATTATGCCTCTCAGTGGCCCCTGCACACGGTATTATGCTCCATAGTGGCCCCTGCTCACGGTATTATGCCCCGCATTGGCCACTGCACACGGTATTATGTTCCGCAGCAACTCCTGCACACAGTTTTATGCCCCATATTGGCCCCTGCACTGGTATTATGCTCCATAGTGGCCCCTGCACTTGTATTATGCTCTATAGTGGCCCCAGCACACAGTATTATGCTCCATAGTGGCCCCTGCACTGGTATTATCCTCCATAGTGGCCCTTGCACTGGTATTATGCTCCATAGTGGCCCCTGCACTTGTATTATGCTCTATAGTGGCCCCTGCACTCGGTATTATGCTCTATAGTGATCCCTGCACTCTGTATTATGCTCTATAGTGGCCCCTGCACTCGGTATTATGCTCTATAGTGGCCCCTGCACTTGTATTATGCTCCATAGTGGCCCCAGCACACGGTATTATGCTCCATAGTGGCCCCTGCACTTGTATTATGCTCTATAGTGGCCCCTGCACTCGGTATTATGCTCTATAGTGATCCCTGCACTCTGTATTATGCTCTATAGTGGCCCCTGCACTCGGTATTATGCTCTATAGTGGCCCCTGCACTTGTATTATGCTCCATAGTGGCCCCAGCACACGGTATTATGCTCCATAGTGGCCCCTGCACTGGTATTATGCTCCAGAGTGGCCCCTGCACTTGTATTATGCTCTATAGTGGCCCCTGCACTCGGTATTATGCTCTATAGTGGCCCCTGCACTTGTATTATGCTCTATAGTGGCCCCTGCAATTGTATTATGCTCTATAGTGGCCCCTGCACTCGGTATTATGCTCTATAGTGGCCCCTGCACTCGGTATTATGCTCTATAGTGGCCCCTGCACTTGTATTATGCTCTATAGTGGCCCCTGCACTTGTATTATGCTCTATAGTGGCCCCTGCACTTGTATTATGCTCCATAGTGGCCCCAGCACATGGTATTATGCTCCATAGTGGCCCCTGCACTGGTATTATGCTCCAGAGTGGCCCCTGCACTTGTATTATGCTCTATAGTGGCCCCTGCACTCGGTATTATGCTCTATAGTGGCCCCTGCACTTGTATTATGCTCCATAGTGGCCCCTGCACTTGTATTATGCTCCATAGTGGCCCCTGCACTCGGTATTATGCTCTATAGTGGCCCCTGCACTCGGTATTATGCTCTATAGTGGCCCCTGCACTTGTATTATGCTCCAGAGTGGCCCCTGCACAGGGTATTATGCTCTACAGTGGTCCCTGCACAGGGTATTATGCCCCATAGTGGACCACCCATGAACTATTATTATACTCTGGGGTCTTTTCAGACCCCAGAGTATAATGATTGGAGACCCAGGGGAGAATACAAACATAAAAATCAGAGTTACTTACCTATCCTGGACACCGGTGCACTCCTTGCAGCTTTTGGCCCTGTTTAATTGCGCACACACGTCACGTGATCAGGCCGGCGACGCGACCTGATGACGTCACCACAGGCCTCAAGCCTGCTCGGAGTTACATCGGATCGCAGGAGGTGAGTAACACTGGTTTTTATGTTCCCTCACCAACCCTAGGCCTCCGATTATTATACTCCGGGGTCTGAATAGACCCCGGAGTATAATAATAGTAGTATTTGCGGCCCGCGGCCCAACTTACCGATGCCCGCGGCCGCTCACAGCGGCATCCACTTCCCTTTCTGCGGCCCATAGTAGAAGGGGAAGCGGGGGCGGCCACGAGCAGACGCGGGGTAGGTAAATAAATAGGCCCTGACCTGCTGGGGATACTCCAACAGGTTACGGCCTATTTATATAGATAAAAAAAAAGTTATACTCACCAGCGATGCCTTGATGCAGCCGCCGCCTCCTCTTGTCCGCGACGTCTGTGTCTCAGCGTAGGCGGCGTGATGACGTCATTGTATCGCCGCCTGCACTGAGATGCGACGTCTTGTAAACCAGCCCAGGACAGGCCGCGCTCAGCTCTGGTTTTTTTTTTTTTTTTTTTTAAAGCGGCCTGTCCTGGGCTGGTTTACATTAAATAGTAAAATGCCGCCCCCCGGACAGTGCCGCCCGAGGCGGCCACCTCACCTCGCCTCATTAGCGGTGCGCCCCTGGATAGATAGATAGATAGATAGATATGAGAGAGATAGATATGAGATAGATAGATATGAGAGAGATAGATAGATATGAGATAGATATGGTAGATAGATAGATAGATATGAGATAGATAGATAGATAGATAGATAGATATGAGAGAGTAGAGAGATAGATTGAGATAGATAGATATGAGAGAGATAGATAGATAGATAGATAGATAGATAGATAGATAGATATATGAGATAGATAGATAGATGAGATAGATAGATAGATAGATAGATAGATAGATAGATAGTAGATAGATAGATAGATAGATAGATAGATAGATAGATAGATAGATAGGAGACAGATAGATAGATATGAGATAGATAGATATGAGAGAGATAGATAGATAGATAGATAGATATATGAGTAGATAGATAGATAGATAGATAGTTTGGATAGAGATATGAGATAGATAGATAGATAGTAGATGAGATAGATAGATAGATAGATAGTAGATAGATGAGATAGATAGATAGATAGATAGATATGAGATGATAGATAGATAGATAGAGATAGATAGATAGATAGATAGATAGATAGATAGATAGTAGATAGATAGATAGATAGATAGATAGATAGATAGATAGATAGATAGATAGATAGATATGAGATAGATAGATAGATAGATAGATAGATAGATATGAGATAGATAGATAGATAGATAGATAGATAGATAGATAGGTAGATCACCAGGCTGTGAGGTGATGGATGTCAGCCAACCATACGTAGTGTTAAAGGGGCATTCATTCATAACATAAGGGTAAGTTCACACGGAGTTCTTTGCAGGAGGTTTTTGAGGTTGGATCCGCCTGTAGCTGGGCTGTGTCGTTTCTTTTTGTCTCTAGCTAAAAATAAATCTGCTACATATAAAATTATGTGGTGTTTTTTGAGGTGTATTTTGAGGCAGATTCCACATCAAAATCCACTTGCATAAACTTCTGTGTGAACTTACCCTTAAAGGGATCTCCACCTTAGTATTAAAGGGGCTCTCTACCATAGTTTGAAGGGGGTTTCATATCCCTAATGTGGTGTCCAAGCTGGTACTCTCCACCTCTTGCAAAACTACATCTCCCAGCATGCCTCAAGAGCCACAGGTCATACTGAGCTCAGTAATAGCCCAGTATACAGTAATCTCCTTAGCTCCCCCTAGTGGTGGCTGCAGACAGAAATACCTCATGTTACCCTATGGCAGGGTATTTACAGTGGTGACTTACTGCTGTATGTAAGTGTCAGCACCTTCTCTGCCTCCTCCTCAGACTGATGAGGAATCATTTCTCCCATCATCTCCATCTCCCCCTATATACAGCACTTGGGACCCCTCGAGTCATCTTTTTTTTTTTTGGTTGTTATTTCTTTTTTTTATATAACTGTAATTTTATTGAAAAATTTTTCATTAACAAGGAATAAAGAAAAAACAAAAAAACAATAATAATCAAACAAACAGGAAGCATTGAGGTAAATAGAGGCTATCTGCCTCCTCTCCCTTAAGCAATATGCATTTAAATTAAGCAGTGAACAAGGGAGGGGGGGAATGGAGGGGTTAAGAAGACAAGGGTAGGACCAAAGGGAAGGGGGGGGGAGGGAAGGAGAGGACTAGAGATCAGAGACCCTGTAATGTACAATACATGTCCCAGGGTGCCCAAATAGCCCCAAAGGCTTCCCGTGAATTATGTAGGCCAGCAGTCAGGTATTCAAGACTCCTCACATCCTTCATTCTAGCCACAAGCTCAAGACTAGATGGGGGACTCACCTTCTTCCAGTTTCTAGCTATGAGAGTTTTAGCTGCAGTACAAAGATGCAAGAAAAGCCTGGATGACTTATTGCTCAGGTGTCTGGGGGGAAGGTTCAGGAGATAAAGAAGAGGGTCAAGAGGAACCTCTTGCAAAAAGAGAGCAGTCGTCAGAGTCCTGACCTCCCTCCAAAAACCGAGGATGAGAGGGCACGTCCAAAAGATATGGTGCAGGGTACCCACCGCAGCTCCACAGCGCCAGCACCATGGGGGAACTAATGGGTTTAAAGTATGAAGGAGAGCCGGGGTATGATACCAATGCATCAACAGCTTATACTGCGTTTCCCTAAACATAATGCACTGAGATGATTTCTGGGCCCGAGACCATACAATCCGCCACTGTTCCTGGGAGATGGGTTTACCCACCGCCTCCTCCCATTTAAGCATATAGCGATGATTAACAGGAGAGCCTGTAGTTTGTGAGTTAAGAAGTTGGTAAATAGAGGATATAAAGCCCCTAGTGGACGTGCCTGCACGGCAAATCTTTTCAAAAGCGGTGGGGAGTGACACCTTAAGAGACCCATGGAGGGAGCGGACAAAGTGAACCACCTGCAAGTAATGGAACCATTCAGTACTTGGCAGGTTTTGATTAGCTGTAAGATAAGCAAAGGACCTGAGTTCCAAGGTTCCAGGGTCAACCATATCAGCAATCCGGTAAAGGCCAGCTTCAGACCACACTTTAGTCATGGCAGAAGTCAGGCTCTCTGGGAGAAGGGGGTTGTATAGTATGGAGACCATAGATGAGCGCGGGGACATCAGGGAGAATCTAGCACAACAGGTAGACCAGATAGATCTAGTAAACCGAATGGGGCCCAACAGGTACGAGGCAGGGGGGGGGTGGGGGGGGAGCTGACCCACAGAAGCGCGTTAGGATGCATGGGTGCCAGCCATAGCTTCTCTATCTGCACCCATCTGGTGTATGCTGGCATAGCCGCCCAGAATGGGATATGGCGTAAGTGGGCCGCCCAGTAATAATGTAACAGATGTGGGACAGCCATACCCCCAGACCCCCTATCCGCCAGCATAACAGATCTAAGTATTCGGTGTCGTTTTGCTTTCCAGATAAACTGGAAGATAGCTTTCTGTAGGTTCCGTAATTCTCCCCGAGGTATCGCGACTGGGAGCGTCTCGAAAAAATACAGTAGCTTCGGGAGGAGAGTCATCTTGACCGCAGCAATTCTCCCCAAAAGGGAGATAGGCAAGGGTTGCCATTTGTCCAATAGGGCTCTTAGCTCACAAAACAACCGCGGGTAGTTTGCCGAGTAGAGGGTCGCATAGGAGGTGGATATATGGACTCCCAGGTAGCGGATAGAGGACTCCCGCCACTGGAAATCGTCATTACTGCGGAGGAGAAGGAGAAGGTCCCGTGGGATGTTAAGTGGGAGTGCCTCAGTCTTCGCGGGGTTCACCTTATACCCTGAGAGATCACCATAGGTCTCTAGCGAGCGCAGCAAGTTTGGAAGGGTAGTATGAGGGGAGGTGAGAGTGAGGAGTACATCGTCCGCAAAGAGAGATATCTTAAATTCCTTATCTTGGACCATGATGCCCTTGATATTAGGGTCTCGCCTAATCTTGGCCGCTAGCGGTTCAATGTAGAGGGCAAATATGATGGGTGACAGGGGGCAACCCTGCCTAGTGCCATTTCGAATAGGGAAGAAGGGCGAAGATGCATGGGGAAGCTTAATTGCTGCTGAGGGTAAGGAGTAAAGGGCCTGGATAGCTGTGAGAAACGGTCCCGTAAGCCCGAACGCCTTAAGCGTAGTATGCATAAACGACCAATTTATGCGGTCAAAAGCCTTTTCAGCGTCCAGGCTCAAGAGAAGGGCCGGGGTAGAATAATGATTGGCCACCTCCACCAAATCCACAGTCCTCCTGGTGTTGTCACCACCCTGACGACAGGGGATGAATCCCACCTGGTCCTTATGGACAAGCAGAGGGAGCCAAGCATTCAGTCTATTGGCTAAGAGTTTGGTGAAAAGTTTCAGGTCCGTGTTCAGCAAAGCAATCGGTCGGTAGTTAGCACAATCCTGCAAGTCCTTACCCGGTTTAGGGACCAATGTGAGTAGTGAAGAGAGCATAGTCGGGGGTATAGGGGAACCTGAAAGGAAGGAATTGAAGAGGGACAATAGATGAGCAGAGAGTTCACCCTGGAAAACCTTATAATAATTGTAAGTGAACCCATCTGGGCCTGGGGCTTTCCCATTTGGGAGGTCCCTCAGGACCCCTTCTAGTTCCTCCCTGGTGATGGGGGTGTTCAGGGAGGTTAGGGCCTCAGGAGGAAGGCGTGGGAGACAACAATCCTTTAAATAGTCTTCCAGTAGTGTTGAGTCATCCCCAGGGAGTAGTGCTCGTGGGGGGGGTAAGTCATACAGCTTAGAGTAGTAAGACTGGAACGCCAGCGCCACAGCATCAGGGTGATGTTGAAGAGTACCCGCGGGGTCACGGACAGAGTGTGGTGTGGAAGAGGCCCGATGATCCCTGAGGGTTCCTGCCAGGAGGGTATGAGATTTATTACCTCGTTCAAAAAACCGCTGACGGGTATAAAGGAGAAGTCGTTCCACATGGCGGGTCTCCAAATCACGGAGGTCCGCCCGGGCCAGGACCAAACGGCGAAGAACCCCCAGGGATGGATGCGCTGCCAAAGTCGTCGTAAGGGACCGAATACGGGCTTGGAGGAGCTGTTCCTGGGCCTGTCTGTCCCTTTTAAGCCTAGAAGCCAATGCGATACAGCATCCTCTCATGACCGCCTTATGGGCTTCCCAGAGAATGGCAAGAGAGTCTACCGAGCCTAAGTTGTCCCTAAAATAATCTATCAAGTGTGTGCGCAGGGTCTCGAGGGAGGTCGGCGAATTGAGCAGTGTTTCGTTAAGACGCCAATGACATTGGCGAGTAGGCACTGGAGTCGTAGATAAGGTAACCACGACTGGGGCATGATCAGACCAGGTGAGAGGGCCAATGTTCGTGTCCCTAAGCAAACGAAGAGCGGGAGCATTTCCAAAGAAGTAGTCAATGCGGGTGTGAGTGTTATGAGGGTGAGAAAAGAAGGTGTAGGAGCGCGCCGTAGGATTGTCCACTCGCCAAAGGTCATACAAAGAGTGGGCGCGGATCAGCCTGCGGAACTCCCTTGCAAGTTGGGCCAACCTATGGGGGGTTGGGCCCTGGGGTAACGCCAGACGATCCGCCCGTTCAGAGAAGACCATGTTAAAGTCTCCCCCCACAAGCCAAGCTGATGGTGGGAGAGCGCGCAGACGGGAGAATACCCGGCGCAAGAACGGGATCTGTGCTGAATTGGGGGCATAGACATTGCATAAAACAATCGGGGCACCATAAAGGAGCCCCTCCAAGATAACAAACCGGCCACCTGGGTCTATGTGGGAAGTCGTCACTGTAATTGGGCAGGATCGAGAAAGAAGGATAGCCACCCCAGCTCTGCGTCGATTGTGGAAGGCTGAAAAAGCTACGGGAAAATAATGCTTAGCGAAGGCAAAAGTACCAGCGCGGTCAAAATGAGTCTCCTGAAGAAACGCCACATCCGCTCGTAAGGAGCGGAGTTCTCTAAGGACATGGCGCCTTTTAATGTTGGAACCCAGGCCCTTGACATTAATTGTCACGCACCTAACCATTGGGACCCAGGATTGGAGGACAGTGGCGGATTGCAATAAGCTCACCCATCTCACATGACGCTGGCAAGTTTCCCTCGGAGAGGCAAAAGGGCAATCCACAAACAGGAACCCAAAGTCGAGGCAGGGTCTCTAGGGGGGGGGGGGGGAAAGAGAGGGAGGGAGGCAAAAGACATCATAAATGACAAAGTAAAAATAAAAACAGTTAAACAATACTTTGTGGGCGAGGCTAAGTCACTCGCCTGGGGACCAATGAGGGCAGCCAGAGGTCCAATCAGGATCAATGGCCGCACAGTCCAAGTATCCCCTTAGGGGGGAGAGCGTGGACAGGAGGTCGGAGGGGAGGCGGTGGATCCCCAACCACCAGTAAAAAGAAGGAAGGAAGGGGAGTCACCGGAACCCCACCCCGCCCCCACTCCGCTAAAACAATCCAACAATAAGCATAATAGATGAGACCCGTAGACCTAAAAAAAGAAAAAAAGAGAAGCAAACATAACATTAAGGCATGCAGATTCCAAAGCACCACCGAGAAAAGGGAGAACGTCTCAGGGGGGGCAGCCTCCTCAGGGATCAGTCTCCAGCCGGGGCCTCCGAGTGGTCACCACCGCGGAGGATGCATGACGTCGTCTGGGCTCCAATCGTTGCCAAACCGGTGGTGGGGGAGGGGGTGGAGAGAATAGCTCCCAGTCTGTTAAATCTGGCAGGGGAACATCCAATAGGTCACAGAAGAGAGGCAAATCCGCAAAGGAGCGAAGCGTAGCGGAGCGACCATCCCTACGAGCAATGAGAGCAAACGGAAATCCCCACCGGTAAGGAATTTGGTGCTCCTGAATAATCTGGAGGAGGGGTCGGAGATGGCGGCGTTTCTGGAGGGTGATTAGCGACAGATCCTGATAGAATTGTAGTGGAGCTCCCTGAAACTCGAAGTCTTTGAGTTTGCGCACTTTGCTCATTATAGCCTCTTTAAGGGTGAAGTCGTGGAGGCAGCAGATGACATCACGGGGTGTGGCGGAAGATCCTCTGGGTCGAAGGGCTCGATGTGCCCTATCAAACTTAATTTTGTGGGACGGGGCTCCTGCAGTATAGTGTTGAAGACAGCCTCCAGCAGAACAGGCAGATCCTCAGATTGGTCAGCCTCTGGGAGTCCCTTGATGCGTATATTGTTGCGCCGGCCCCTGTTGTCAAGATCCTCCAAGTGGCGTTGCATGTCCCGTATAGCTGAACCCTGTTCAGTGGTAGTATCATGCAGTGAGGCAACATAGTCCCTGGTAGTGTCATGGTCATTCTCCAGCGTGTCCATTCGGTTAGCAATGGAGTGTAAATCAGTGCGGAGGGTAGCAATTTCAGATCGGAAGGATGCTGTGATTTCCGCAACCATACTTTTAAGGTCTTGTTTAGTAGTAAGTTGAGGAAGAAGGTCCGCCATGGATGATGGTGCTGAAGATGGGCCTGGGATACAGCTCTGGGGGTACAGGACTGGAGGGGGGGAGGCATAATCCTTGGGAGTGTGGGGCGGAGGAGCCCCTACGCCAGCGCCTTCCACCGCGCCATCCCCCCTGAGCTATGGAGGGGAGGGGCGATGGGGGAAGATAGTAGATGGGGGGCCACAGAGACCAGCTCTGTGGCCACAGGCTGCAACTCATCAGCGGTGTAGGAGGGAGCAGAGCCACTGACCTCAGAACTCCTTGAGAAGCTGGAAACATCCGGGGTCCTCTCATGCCGCTCTGCCAGGAGTGCTGGTGAAGCAGAATGTAGTTGCTGGGACATCCCAGGGTGAGGAGACTGTGGGAGCACTCGTGCTGGGGAAACTCTGGGTTGCCCAGGCGCCGACAGGGATCTCTGTTGAAGCGGCGCTCCGCTGGCTGACAGGGGGAGCGCGGGAGGAGAGAAGCTGCGCTGCGACCCCTGTGCCTGGAGAGCGGAGGAAATCCAAGATGGCCGCCCCGCAGCAGCCTGGCCCGGTAGAGAAGGCCGCTGGGCCAGAAAGGCGTCCAGGGTGGCCCCCCCAGACCTCTCCACGGGCGCTGGGGTGCCCGGGGCCACCTTCCTCGGTAAGCGCTTGCCCATACTGCGCCTGCTGAGGGGTCCACGGGTCTCAGTAGCGAGCGGAGGAGCGGAGAAGGACCTGCGCGCGTGCTACTCCATGCGCGTCCAGGCCACGCCCCCTTTTGGTTGTTATTTCTAATCTTGGGGTGGGAGCGACCGGTCCATCCTGTGACTCACTATATGGCGGTTATTACTATAATAACATAGGACAGGACTATATTACTGCAGTGCTGACATCACAGGCACATGATCTCCAGGACATGGTGATATCACTGGAAGGAAGATCTACAACATCCAACATACTGTAGTACAACTAGGTACAACTCCCCCCACCGTCACCTGCACACAGGAGTCACCATAATAGCCACAGTGCCCTATAACAGCGACATCCACAGTGCCCCATAACTGTAGCTAAGAGGTGTTTGCTGTGTGCAGAGTGCTGGCGCCCCCTCTGATCATTGTCTGCATTGCTCTGGTGGATGAGCAGTGTGTGCAGGTGTCTGTGCCCAGTGTGGGGTGACGGCCTGGAGATAGGACGAGGGGTCACTACTACGGGGGCTTATTGTCACCAGTTATCTCTGCTGCATTGTCTGCCGTATCACAGCCTCAGAGTATTGAGAGATACGACTAGTGTGCAAAATACATGTGCTCTGACATATGGGGGTCAAAACGCATGGGGAGGAGGTGAAGAGGGGCCAATGGGGGGCTGGGAGTGGATAGGAAGAAAGTGCGAACAACAACATTTCTATGCATTTTCCAGGTGTCCTAGATATAGAGAGAGCGAGATCACCTTACTGAGCATGAATAATGGAGAGCCGCTTCTCAGGTGGCAGCAACCAGAGTACAACAGCCTCACTGCCCTGTACCCCAAGTATCCCTGCCCTGTACCCCAAATATTACTGTCCTGTACCCCAAATATTACTGCCCTGTACCCCAAATATTACTGCCCTGTACCTCAAATATTACTGCCCTGTACCCAAAATATCCCTGCCCTGTACCCCATGTTAATGCCCTGTACCCCATGTTAATGCCCTGCACCCCAAGTGTCATTCTCGTGTACCCCATGTATCACTGTCCCTGTACCCCAAGTTTTACAGCCCTGTACCTCAAGTGTCATTATCCTGTACCCCAAGTGTCAGCCTGTCATTATCCTGTACCCCAAGTGTCAGCCTGTCATTATCCTGTACCCCGAGTGTCAGCCTGTCATTATCCTGTACCCCCAGTGTCAGCCTGTCATTATCCTGTACCCCCAGTGTTAGCCTGTCATTATCCTGTACCCCAAGTATCAGCCTGTCATTATCCTGTACCCCTGAGTGTCAGCCTGTCATTATCCTGTACCCCGAGTGTCAGCCTGTCATTATCCTGTACCCCAAGTATCAGCCTGTCATTACCCTGTACCCCAAGTGTCAGCCTGTCATTATCCTGTACCCCAAGTGTCATTATCCTGTACCCCAAGTATCAGCCTGTCATTATCCTGCACCCCAAGTGTCAGCCTGTCATTATCCTGTACCCCAAGTGTCAGCCTGTCATTATCCTGCACCCCAAGTGTCAGCCTGTCATTATCCTGTACCCCAAGTGTCAGCCTGTCATTATCCTGTACCCCAAGTATCAGCCTGTCATTATCCTGTACCCCGAGTGTCAGCCTGTCATTATCCTGTACCCCAAGTGTCAGCCTGGCATTATCCTGTACCCCAAGTGTCAGTCTGTCATTATCCTGTACCCCCAGTGTCAGTCTGTCATTATCCTGTACCCCAAGTGTCAGTCTGGCATTATCCTGTACCCCAAGTGTCAGCCTGTCATTATCCTGTACCCCGAGTGTCAGCCTGTCATTATCCTGTACCCCAAGTATCAGCCTGTCATTACCCTGTACCCCAAGTGTCAGCCTGTCATTATCCTGTACCCCAAGTGTCATTATCCTGTACCCCAAGTATCAGCCTGTCATTATCCTGCACCCCAAGTGTCAGCCTGTCATTATCCTGTACCCCAAGTGTCAGCCTGTCATTATCCTGCACCCCAAGTGTCAGCCTGTCATTATCCTGTACCCCAAGTGTCAGCCTGTCATTATCCTGTACCCCAAGTATCAGCCTGTCATTATCCTGTACCCCGAGTGTCAGCCTGTCATTATCCTGTACCCCAAGTGTCAGCCTGGCATTATCCTGTACCCCAAGTGTCAGTCTGTCATTATCCTGTACCCCCAGTGTCAGTCTGTCATTATCCTGTACCCCAAGTGTCAGTCTGGCATTATCCTGTACCCCAAGTGTCAGCCTGTCATTATCCTGTACCCCGAGTGTCAGCGTGTCATTATCCTGTACCCCAAGTGTCAGCCTGTCATTATCCTGTACCCCAAGTGTCAGCCTGTCATTATCCCGTACCCCAAGTGTCAGCCTGTCATTATCCTGTACCCCAAGTGTCAGCCTGTCATTATCCTGTACCCCAAGTGTCAGCCTGTCATTATCCTGTACCCCAAGTGTCAGCCTGTCATTATTCTGTACCCCAAGTATCAGCCTGTCATTATCCTGTACCCCAAGTATCAGCCTGTCATTATCCTGTACCCCAAGTGTCAGCCTGTCATTATCCTGTACCCCAAGTGTCAGCCTGTCATTATCCTGTACTCCGGGATTTGGGATGTTTGAGGCTCATTCTGTGACTACATATGACATTTTTCGGCATCTCTCAGTACAGATGATCTCAGTGTTTCGGGGTGATGCTCGGCCATGCCTGTTCCCCCTTGTTGCCTATTTCCTGCAGGATCTTCATCTCCCAGTATTATCACACACAGAATTATCTGCGTTCGTCCTGAATTAGTTTGCACAAAACGTTCCTCCCCGTCCCCAGGACTCAATGGTCTGTTCCAGGTGAGTGCGCACCTGAGCTGTCATCAGGACCTGTTCATCCAGGTAGCTGTCAGGTTACAGCAGATGAATGTGAGCGCTGCAGGTCACTCTCCGGGAGTCAGAGCAGGTATCTGCAGGTAAGACTCATCCCTGTCGCTGCGTATACTTATATACGGTATATACTGCTGTCAGCACCATGACCTTCTTGGTGACTCCTCCTGTGAGTCCCCTCTTGTACTTGCACTTGGGTTTGAAGGGGTTAATCTTTCACCGAATTCTCCTGTGTATATATCATATGTCATCGTCTTTGTGTAAGCGCCGTCAGTACAGGCAGGAACAAGTCCACGATGAGTTTGCTGGCACTGTGTATACCATATGGCGGCATCGGGGCACAGTCTATAGAGACTGCATGGCCAGTGTTGGCCCAGAGAGAAGATCACTGGGGTATTAGCGGCCTTGTACTGTAAATTCAGATCAAATCCTCTCTGCTGATCTCTTCAGATATCTTTATAAGGGTCTGAACTCTTATGTTAATGGTACAGAGCTCCAAACCTGCATAGACATAGAGGTAAATGATGATATTCTGACTACCTGCAGCTGCCAGTAGGGGGAGCCCAGGAGCTTACTGTATACTGTGTTATAATAGAGCACAATGTATATACAGTAAGCACCTAAGTTCCCCCTAGTGGTGGCTGCGAGTGGCAGAATTCTAGAATTTAGAGGGTGTTGTCTGTGAATATCGTAAATGATAATATCTGCAGTGAAATACCAAACCAATATCACTGAGCTGTCCAGTTTGCAGCTGTTACATGCTATACGTCCATGAGACTGGCTGCAGTGATCACTTGTGCCTATGGCATGTCATTGCTAGACAGGTGAGAGCCATAAGAGTGGCGGCGCTGGATCTCTCAGGTCAGTAATGATTGGTTTGGTAATTTATTAATTATTATTATATTTGTGGATAACCCATTTAAAGTAATGAATTCTGCTGCCTGCAGCCACCACTAGGGGGAGCTGAGGAACTGCGCACTGTACATCCTTACACTGAGCCCTATTATAACACAATATACAGTCCGCTCCTGAGCCCCCCCTGGTGGTGGGGCAGCAGGCAGTCAGAATATCATCATTGACCTCTATCTATGCAGGGGATTTGGAGCTTTGTATGCTGAGGACTATCTGCTGCTTTCTCTCTGTACCTGCAGCTCCTGTGATGTGTCCCGGATCTCTGGGTAATTCCTAGAGGATATAGCTCAGTGTAACGTGTTCTCCAATGAGCTGCTGTAACAGGCGTCATGTGACTGCGTATAATTAACCCCTCAGGTGGCAGATAATACCCATCACATTGCAAGGTGGAGAAGAGACGATATATCACTTATATCAGGACTCAAAGTATTTACATGCAGAGGCTGAAAACCCATCCTGACCTAATACTACTCACAGCTGAGGGTTCGTTACAGCTGTATTCAGTCTACACAACCCTAAACAGGCCACACTATTTGATACTTCTAACTTGCACCGATACATTGTAACAACAGAAGGCTTCTGCTGCAGTTATTCAATTGTTTATTCTGGATACAATTGTAGCAAACTTTCAGCTGTGAGAAGTGAATAGTTTATTAAAGCATCTCATAATACTTTATTAGGACCTATATTAGCCCTCATAGGGAGTAGTCCGCCATCTGATAGCCCCCTCTATAAGCCAGAAAGGAGAGATGAGCTGTCCATGGGTTACCTTGGTGATATACATCTGTAATACTACATATCTCCTCTAGGAGCGCTGCAGGGGATATGTCTGGCTGGTTGTTGCAGTGTGGTCGGAGACAGTGGGCAGCTTAAATATTTAAAGGGATTTCTTAGATGAGACATCCCCTTTAAAATGACTGAAGAGCAAGGATGATGTACGGCAGGAGTTGCCCTTTAAGTCCCATTCTGTGGGGTCTAGGGCTCCATCGTGGTTGGGGCACATTAGAGGTTTTACTACAGGATCTGTTACAGTTGAAACCAAAAGTTTCCATGCACTATATAAAAAGACACATATGGATGTTTTTCTCACCATCTGACATGAAATCAGAATAAACCTTTCCCGTTTTAGGACAATTAGGATTACCAAAATTATTTATATTTGCCAAAGGCCAGAATAATGAGAGAGAGAATTTTTTTTAAAGCATTTTTATTACTTTCTGCAAAGTCAAAACTTTCCATCCATTTCCTTAGTATTTGGTCCCATTGCCCTTACACTGTATGACTTGGGTCACACATTTTGGATCTCCTTCCACAAGCTCCTCACAATAGTTGGTAGGAATTTGGGCCCATTCCTCCTGACAGAGCTGGTGTCACTGAGCCATGTTCGGAGGCCGCCTTGCTTGCACCTGCCTTTTCAGCTTTGCCCATAAATTTTCTATAGGATTGAGATCAGGGCTTTGTGACACCCGGGGGCGGCCGCATCATGTTGTGGGGTTGTGTTGCTGCAGGAGGGACTGGTGCACTTCACAAAATAGATATCACACATGAGGAAAGAACATTTTGTGGCAATACTGAAGCAACATCTCAAGACCTCAGCCAGGAAGTTAAAGCTTGGGCGCAAATGGGTCTTCCAAATGGACAATGACTCGAAGCTACTGCCAAACTGGTTACAAAGTGGCTTAAGGAGAACAAAGTCAATGTTTTGGAGCGGCCATCACAAAGCCCTGATCTCAATCCTATAGAAAATTTATGAGCAAAGCTGAAAAGGCAGGTGCGAGCAAGGCGGCCTCCGAACATGGCTCAGTGACACCAGTTCTGTCAGGAGGAATGGGCCCAAATTCCTACCAACTATTGTGAGGAGCTTGTGGAAGGAGATCCAAAATGTGTGACCCAAGTCATACAGTGTAAGGGCAATGGGACCAAATACTAAGGAAATGGATGGAAAAGAAAGTAATAAAAATGCCTTAAAAATTCTCTCTCATTATTCTGGCATTTGGCAAATATAAATAATTTTAGTAATCCTAATTGACTTAAAACGGGAAAAGTTTATTCTGATTTCATGTCAGATAGTGAGAAAAACATCCATATGTGTCTTTTTATATAGTGGATGGAAACTTCTGGTTTCAACTGTATGGGGGGAGGGGAAGTGACAACTACTGTGACCTCATTTCATGCTCAGGCGAATTGTCAGTCTTCTAGTTTATGCTAGTCATTTAACCATCTGGACAAAACTCATGCATTGAGGGGGGAAACATAATACAAGGGATCATGTGTCATACTCCGCCCCTTAAGTATAAGGGGCGGAGCATGACAGGGATTCATATGTTAAGCTGTGTCCACATAAGTGTTGTGTAGGCGGTGCATATATCTTAACTGGAGCATAAAGCAGGGTTCACACTACCATTGGATCCCATTATGATTGTGTCCGTAAAAAAAAAAAAAAAAAAAAAAAACACCTATCATAGACATAAACAGACACTAAATAATGGATCAGTTAAAAAAACGGACCCATTAGCATCAGTTAGTGTCCGTTTTTTAACACTGTCCATTTTTTTTTCTGATTTCTGTGCATGCGCAGAAAAAAAACGGACATAAAATAACTATAATGGCTATCAGTTACTGTCCGTTACCCATAGACTTCAATGTTAAAAAAATAACGGACACTTGCTGTCCATAAAGAATCCGCTTTTTCAAACGGACAAAAAGGCCTGCATGTAGGATTTTTTGTCCGCGGAAAAAAACGGACTTCTGACGGATTGGGTGTAAACGGACACTATATAAAAACCCATTGAAATGAATGGAAATTTTAACGGATTTCTGACGGTTCAGCGAGTGTCCGATGCTAAAATCTTGTAATGGACAACAGCAACGGACACTACTGATGGTCACCAACGGTAGTGTGAACGCCCCCTAACACAGGGATTCTTGTGTCATGCTCCGCCCCCGTAAGAGCTGAGGGCAGGGAATAACAGGGATGTATTAACAGTTAGGGGGCAATAGAGCTGCAGAAAAAGGTGGGGGATATCAGGGCACTACAGTGAGTATACTGGTAACCCCCAAACCCTAGCTTCCTGTACCCCCTGACTATGTCCAGCTGTATCTCCATATCACCTCCCTTGTATTAGATACGGCCACGTCCCCTTCATTATTTACATAGTCACAGCAGACTGTCCCATCCAGGGGAATGTGAGGGCCCTGCAGTGGGGTCTCTGGGGACCCATTCCTAAAGATAAGCTATTAATAGTAATGTCCCGGAGAACCCCTTTAAGGCTGGGGGTCCACAGTGAAGTATAAGCAAAAATCTGTGCAGTGTCTGTGGTCACGTAAGATCAATGTACCTCAGGGGTAATACATAGAGGCAAAACTCACCACATCACCCCTCACCCCCCCGGGGCATCTCTACAACTCTTACCCACATTACCTCCACTATAAATATATATATATATATATATATATATATATATATATATATATATATACACACACACACACACAACTGCAAGCTATAGAATCTGTAACCGTCCATTACACCTTATGTATCTATGGCCAAATTCTCAGGCCTTGCATTAAGTTTTGTTACAATGTATCAGTGTAGGTATATCAGCCAGAACAGTGCAGAGATGTGTGCTGCTACTATGCTGCCTACACTGATACATTGTAACAACAGCAGCAGCAGTAATAGGCAGCCTAAATCCTCTATATGCCGTGAGGTCCCTCTCAGTCTACCCTTCTAGTATTGCACTCCCTGGTCATGTGACTCATCATGAATAACTACATTGTAACAAGCTGTTGTAATTAAGTGTTAATAATGACTTATGTAACGAACGTCCTCCTCACCTTCAGACCAGTCCAGAAAAACTGGCTCCTCCGGCTGGGTGTGGCCGCCATGTTTACCTTCCTAATGACTCTATTCCCGGCATGGTGTGTATGAGCAGGACATAACATGGTGAATTGTGTCACCTATAGATCTGATAGCCTGTATAGAAAGATTACAAGATGACCTGGAGGCCAGAGATAAAGGAGGAACCTGCGAGATGATGTAGTTGTCCAGGACGGGAAGGTTTGCTCTTGGTTACCCCTTCCATGCCTGTTGGGCCAATTTCCCACCCTCTTGTTTGCTTACATTGCAGTCTCTATAGAGAGGATCTTCTGCAGGTTCTCACCACCCCTGCTCGTTCTATCCACCCATTTAAATAAGGGGTCAGACTAGGTCAGGTGCCCTCTAAACTAGAGCCCTTTTTTCCTGGTGCCCTTTTCTTCAGGTGCCCTCTGATTTGTAGACTTTTTCTTAAAGTGTCCTCCGATCTTGAGCCCTTTTCTTCAGGTGCCCTCTGGTCTGCAGGCCTTTTCTTCAGGTGTCCTCTGATCTGAAGCCCTTTTCTTCAGGTGCCCTCTTTTGTAGACTTTTTCTTAAAGTGTCCTCAGATCTTGAGCCCTTTTCTCCAGGTCCCTCTGGTCTGCAGCCCTTTTCTCCAGGTCCCTCTGGTCTGCAGCCCTTTTTTCCAGGTGCCCTCTGGTCTGCAGCCCTTTTCTCCAGGTCCCTCTGGTCTGCAGCCCTTTTTTCCAGGTGCCCTCTGGTCTGCAGCCCTTTTTTCCAGGTGCCCTCTGGTCTGCAGCCCTTCCCCTTTTTCCAGGTGCCCTCTGGTCTGCAGCCCTTTCCCCTCGCTGCAGCCCTTTTCTCCAGGTGCCCTCTGGTCTGCAGCCCTTTTCTCCAGGTCCCTCTGGTCTGCAGCCCTTTCCTCCAGGTCCCTCTGGTCTGCAGCCCTTCCCAGGTCCCTCTGGTCTGCAGCCCTTTTCTCCAGGTCCCTCTGGTCTGCAGCCCTTTTCTCCAGGTCCCTCTGGTCTGCAGCCCTTTTTCCAGGGGCCCCTGGTCTGCAGCCCTTTTCTCCAGGTCCCTCTGGTCTGCAGGCATTTTCTTCAGGTGCCCTCTGGTCTGCAGCCTTTTCTCCAGGTGCCCTCTGGTCTGCAGCCCTTTTTTCCAGGTGCCCTCTGGTCTGCAGGCATTTTCTTCAGGTGCCCTCTGATTTGTAGACTTTTTCTTAAAGTGTCCTCCGATCTTGAGCCCTTTTCTTCAGGTGCCCTCTGGTTTGGAGCCCTTGTTTCATGTCATCGGTGTGTCGTTGCCATTCAGTAACATGTATTAAACCATGAAGTATCCTTGTATAATATAATGCAGCTATACAGGGGGATGGGGGGCATTCTCATGACATTCTCATGAAGTACACACGTGTTGTATGTTCCATTAGAGTCTATTTCTCATACTGTGGCCTCGCACACTTGGGGTCATCTTAGTTTACATCTTCTTTAGATAGTATCATACAGAAAGGTTTCCCATACCTGGAAGCCGCGCTGTGATGTCACCTCTGTGATGTCACCTCTGTGATGTCACCTCTGTGTGTCACCTCTGTGATGTCACCTCTGTGATGTCTTGTTTATGTTTTTTCCTTCTTGTGGTTCCGTCACTTATGTGATGTCTGTGATATCTGGAATTCCCAGTAATGGATAATTGGTTGTTTTTAATCACCACATAACAAGCTGTCATAGGGAGGGGATAAATCTGCTAAACCCGCCATAGACACAAAGTTTGTCCACAATGAGACTTTCTTCACAATCATCCTTAAAGGGGCTCAATCTGTTATTATAAGAAGGTCTCCCCAAAGTGAACTAATCACAAGGTGTCCTAAAGAGATCAGCTTTAATGTATGGGGGAACCCAGCAATTACCCTACAGCGCCACCAGTGGAGAAATAAAGCACTGCACAAATCTCAATGAAATCAATGGGCTGTCAGTGGGATGTTTGGACATTCTGGGTCCTCCAGAGAGTAAGACGCTCCGCGCATCCTTTCCATACTTTGGCTAATAGATGAGAGTCCACGTTACCATCCTCTGACCTCCCGTCTGTATTATGAGAGGGTGACTACTGGTGACCACAGGTATTGCATGTCTGTTACATGTATAGACAGAGTGGCCATGTATGTACAGTCCCTTAAAAGATCACTTTTTGGTGGATTTCCCCTTTAAATGTTGTAATATTAACACTAACATAGTGTCTGGGTTAGAAAGCCTATGCCCAAATAGAAGAAAAGTTAATGGAGGGAGGTTTGTTGTGCAGGACCCTCGTATACCCTTATAGCTAAGAGTGCAGGTACCGAGAGCGTCACTGTTACATACACATTGTACTGATTCCAATGAGAAATGTGTAATACTTCCTTTCCCCTGTAGTGGTGCTGCAGGGAAACCGAACACTTACTGCCCTGATCACTGAGATTACTATATGGGCACTAGGATTGGGGGGCTCTCCTAACAAAAGGCAGAGAACCTCTCAAATGACAGCCATGTTGCGGAGTAATTCATATCACAGGCTGTGGAGACTGCACAAGTCATCACCAGTGTACAGAGATATAATCAGGGAGCAATTACCGGCTCCAGATCTCTATCTGCGGTGTAATACCCTGAGCCATAGACTTTGTTATAATCCCTGCAGAGCTCCAGGTGTCTGTGGACAGGACAGTGACACTCGGGGTACAGGATAATGACAGGCTGATACTTGGGGTACGGGATAATGACAGGCTGACACTCAGGGTACACGGTAATGACAGGCTGACACTCGGGGTACAGGATAATGACAGGCTGACACTTGGGGTACACGGTAATGACAGGCTGACACTTGGGGTACAGGATAATGACAGGCTGACACTGGGGGTACAGGATAATGACAGGCTGACACTTGGGGTACAGGATAATGACAGGCTGACACTGGGGGTACAGGATAATGACAGGCTGACACTTGGGGTACAGGATAATGACAGGCTGACACTTGGGGTACAGGATAATGACAGGCTGACACTTGGGGTACAGGATAATGACAGGCTGACACTTGGGGTACACGATAATGACAGGCTGACACTTGGGGTACAGGATAATGACAGGCTGACACTTGGGGTACAGGATAATGACAGGCTGACACTTGGGGTACAGGATAATGACAGGCTGACACTTGGGGTACAGGATAATGACAGACTGACACTTGGGGTACAGGATAATGACAGGCTGACACTCGGGGTACAGGATAATGACAGGCTGATACTTGGGGTACAGGATAATGACAGGCTGACTTGAGGTACAGGATAATGACAGGCTGACACTTGGGGTACAGGATAATGACACTTGGGGTACAGGATAATGACAGGCTGACACTTGGGGTACAGGATAATGACAGGCTGACACTTGGGGTACAGGACAATGACACTGACACTTGGGGTACAGAATAATGACAGGCTGACACTTGGGGTACAGGATAATGACAGGCTGATACTTGGGGTACAGGATAATGACAGTCTGACACTTGGGGTACAGGATAATGACAGTCTGACACTTGGGGTACAGGATAATGACAGGCTGACACTTGGGGTACAGGATAATGACAGGCTGACACTTGGGGTACAGGATAATGACAGGCTGATACTTGGGGTACAGGATAATGACAGGCTGACACTGGGGGTACAGGATAATGACAGGCTGACATTCGGGGTACAGGATAATGACAGGCTGACACTTGGGGTACATAATGACAGGCTGATACTTGGGGTACAGGATAATGACAGGCTGACACTCGGGGTACAGGATAATGACAGGCTGACACTTGGGGTACAGGATAATGACAGGCTGACACTTGGGGTACAGGATAATGACAGGCTGACACTCGGGGTACAGGATAATGACACTGATACTTGGAGTACAGGATAATGACAGGCTGACACTTGGGGTGCAGGATAATGACAGGCTGACACTTGGGGTACACGATAATGACACTCGGGGTACACGATAAGGACAGGCTGACACTTGGGGTACAGGATAATGACAGGCTGACACTTGGGGTACAGGATAATGACAGGCTGACACTCGGGGTACAGGATAATGACAGGCTGACACTCGGGGTACAGGATAATGACAGGCTGACACTTGGGGTACAGGATAATGACAGGCTGACACTTGGGGTACAGGATAATGACAGGCTGATACTTGGGGTACATGATAATGATACGCTGATACTTGGGGTACAGTATAATGACAGGCTGACACTTGGGGTACAGGATAATGATACGCTGACACTTGGGGTACAGGATAATGACAGGCTGACACTTGGGGTACATAATAATGACAGGCTGATACTTGGGGTACAGGATAATGACAGGCTGACACTCGGGGTACAGGATAATGACAGGCTGACACTTGGGGTACAGGATAATGACAGGCTGACACTTGGGGTACAGGATAATGACAGGCTGACACTCGGGGTACAGGATAATGACACTGATACTTGGAGTACAGGATAATGACAGGCTGACACTTGGGGTACAGGATAATGACAGGCTGACACTTGGGGTACAGGATAATGACAGGCTGACACTTGGGGTACAGGATAATGACAGGCTGACACTCGGGGTACAGGATAATGACAGGCTGATACTTGAGGTACAGGATAATGACAGGCTGACACTTGGGGTACAGGATAATGACACTTGGGGTACAGGATAATGACAGGCTGACACTTGGGGTACAGGATAATGACAGGCTGACACTTGGGGTACAGGACAATGACACTGACACTTGGGGTACAGAATAATGACAGGCTGACACTTGGGGTACAGGATAATGACAGGCTGATACTTGGGGTACAGGATAATGACAGTCTGACACTTGGGGTACAGGATAATGACAGTCTGACACTTGGGGTACAGGATAATGACAGGCTGACACTTGGGGTACAGGATAATGACAGGCTGATACTTGGGGTACAGGATAATGACAGGCTGACACTGGGGGTACAGGATAATGACAGGCTGACACTCGGGGTACAGGATAATGACAGGCTGACACTTGGGGTACATAATAATGACAGGCTGATACTTGGGGTACAGGATAATGACAGGCTGACACTCGGGGTACAGGATAATGACAGGCTGACACTTGGGGTACAGGATAATGACAGGCTGACACTTGGGGTACAGGATAATGACACTGATACTTGGAGTACAGGATAATGACAGGCTGACACTTGGGGTACACGATAATGACACTCGGGGTACACGATAAGGACAGGCTGACACTTGGTACAGGATAATGACAGGCTGACACTTGGGGTACACGATAATGACACTCGGGGTACACGATAAGGACAGGCTGACACTTGGTACAGGATAATGACAGGCTGACACTTGGGGTACAGGATAATGACAGGCTGACACTCGGGGTACAGGATAATGACAGGCTGACACTCGGGGTACAGGATAATGACAGGCTGACACTTGGGGTACAGGATAATGACAGGCTGACACTTGGGGTACAGGATAATGACAGGCTGACACTTGGGGTACAGGATAATGATACGCTGATACTTGGGGTACAGGATAATGACACTTGGGGTACAGGATAATGACAGGCTGATACTTGGGGTACAGGATAATGACAGGCTGACACTTGGGGTACGAGATAATGACAGGCTGATACTTGGGGTACAGGATAATGACAGGCTGACACTTGGGGTACAGGATAATGACAGGCTGACACTTGGGGTACAGGATAATGACAGGCTGACACTTGGGGTACAGGATAATGACAGGCTGACACTCGGGGTACAGGATAATGACAGGCTGATACTTGGGACAGGAAATGACAGGCTGACCTGGGGACAGGAAAGACACGGGGACAGGTAATACAGGCTACACTTGGGGACAGGAATGACAGGCTACACTTGGGTACAGGACAATGACACTGACACTTGGGGTACAGAATAATGACAGGCTGACACTTGGGGTACAGGATAATGACAGGCTGATACTTGGGGTACAGGATAATGACAGGCTGACACTTGGGGTACAGGATAATGACAGTCTGACACTTGGGGTACAGGATAATGACAGGCTGACACTTGGGGTACAGGATAATGACAGGCTGATACTTGGGGTACAGGATAATGACAGGCTGACACTGGGGGTACAGGATAATGACAGGCTGACACTCGGGGTACAGGATAATGACAGGCTGACACTTGGGGTACATAATAACAGGCTGACACTGGCAGGAATACAGGCTGACACTCGGGGTACAGGATAATGACAGGCTGACACTTGGGGTACAGGATAATGACAGGCTGACACTTGGGGTACAGGATAATGACAGGCTGACACTCGGGGTACAGGATAATGACACTGATACTTGGAGTACAGGATAATGACAGGCTGACACTTGGGGTGCAGGATAATGACAGGCTGACACTTGGGGTACACGATAATGACACTCGGGGTACACGATAAGGACAGGCTGACACTTGGGGTACAGGATAATGACAGGCTGACACTTGGGGTACAGGATAATGACAGGCTGACACTCGGGGTACAGGATAATGACAGGCTGACACTCGGGGTACAGGATAATGACAGGCTGACACTTGGGGTACAGGATAATGACAGGCTGACACTTGGGGTACAGGATAATGACAGGCTGACACTTGGGGTACAGGATAATGATACGCTGATACTTGGGGTACAGTATAATGACAGGCTGACACTTGGGGTACAGGATAATGATACGCTGACACTTGGGGTACAGGATAATGACAGGCTGACACTTGGGGTACAGGATAATGACAGGCTGATACTTGGGGTACAGGATAATGACAGGCTGACACTTGGGGTACAGGATAATGACAGGCTGACACTTGGGGTACAGGATAATGACAGGCTGACACTTGGGGTACAGGATAATGACAGGCTGACACTTGGGGTACAGGATAATAAGGCTGACACCGGGACAGGATGACACTGATACTTGGGGTACAGGATAATGACAGGCTGACACTTGGGGTACAGGATAATGACAGGCTGACACTTGGGGTACAGGATAATGACAGGCTGACACTTGGGGTACAGGATAATGACAGGCTGACACCGGGACAGGATAATGACAGGCTGATACTTGAGGTCAGGATAATGACAGGCTGACACTTGGGGTCAGGATAATGACACTTGGGGTACAGGATAATGACAGGCTGACACTTGGGGTACAGGATAATGACAGGCTGACACTTGGGGTACAGGACAATGCCGACACTTGGGGACAGAATAATGACAGGCTGACACTGGGGGTACAGGATAATGACAGGCTGATACTTGGGGTACAGGATAATGACAGGCTGACACTTGGGGTACAGGATAATGACAGTCTGACACTTGGGGTACAGGATAATGACAGGCTGACACTTGGGGTACAGGATAATGACAGGCTGATACTTGGGGTACAGGATAATGACAGGCTGACACTGGGGGTACAGGATAATGACAGGCTGACACTCGGGGTACAGGATAATGACAGGCTGACACTTGGGGTACAGGATAATGACAGGCTGATACTTGGGGTACAGGATAATGACAGGCTGACACTCGGGGTACAGGATAATGACAGGCTGACACTTGGGGTACAGGATAATGACAGGCTGACACTCGGGGTACAGGATAATGACACTTGGGGTACAGGATAATGACAGGCTGACACTTGGACACGAAAACACCGGACACGATAAACAGCACACACAGGAAAACAGGCACACGGGACCGAATACACCGGGCACGATAACAGGCTGACACTTGGTACAGGATAATGACAGGCTGACACTTGGGGTACAGGATAATGACAGGCTGACACTTGGGGTACAGGATAATGACAGGCTGACACTCGGGGTACAGGATAATGACAGGCTGACACTTGGGGTACAGGATAATGACAGGCTGACACTTGGGGTACAGGATAATGACAGGCTGATACTTGGGGTACAGGATAATGATACGCTGATACTTGGGTCAGGTAATGACACTTGGGGTACAGGATAATGACAGGCTGATACTTGGGGTACAGGATAATGACAGGCTGACACTTGGGGTACGGGATAATGACAGGCTGATACTTGGGGTACAGGATAATGACAGGCTGACACTTGGGGTACAGGATAATGACAGGCTGACACTTGGGGTACAGGATAATGACAGGCTGACACTTGGGGTACAGGATAATGACAGGCTGACACTGGGGGTACAGGATAATGACAGGCTGACACTTGGGGTACAGGATAATGACAGGCTGACACTTGGGGTACGGGATAATGACAGGCTGACACTGGGGGTACAGGATAATGACAGGCTGACACTGGGGGTACAGGATAATGACAGGCTGACACTTGGGGTACAGGATAATGACAGGCTGACACTTGGGGTACAGGATAATGACAGGCTGACACTGGGGGTACAGGATAATGACAGGATGACACTTGGGGTATGGGATAATGACAGGCTGACACTGGGGGTACAGGATAATGACAGGCTGACACTTGGGGTACAGGATAATGACAGGCTGACACTTGGGGTACAGGATAATGACAGGCTGACACTGGGGGTACAGGTAATGACAGGCTGACACTTGGGGTACAGGACATGACACACATGTTGGGGGTGAGGATTTGGGAAGTGGTCATGTGATGTGATGATTTTGGTGTTTTGATGAGCTGGACCTTGTTGTCCTCCCTATGTCATGTGACTTACATAATTCATTAGGGCTCTGTTCTCAGCTGCAGCCTCGTCACATTGTTCTGTCATTAGTAGACCTGCGGTCACACTAGTTAGTACTAAGACATTGCTGTCAGTGGTGAGACACCGAGCAGTGACACAATAGTCAGACATGTGGGTCTCCTCCTGACATTGAGCTGCAGCCGGAGGATGAGGCTTTATATGACCTGGATGGACACAGATTACAGCCTGGATTGTGTAACTCTGGGATTACTCTGCAGCCATGGATCAGCGGGTGAGAGATCTATATAATATATACGTCTATATAATAAGAGGGATTATAATAACAAGTACTAGAAATGACACTGATGATTATTATTACATTTTATCCTATAGATAGAAGGTTATGTATCTGCTTAGGGGTGATATATACCTTCTGTTTTAGGAATTTCAGTAGACCTTGCACATCACTTGTCAGTCTGTGTGTGGGATATTGTGCACAGGACTAAGCACTAGTGTACAAGAAAGACGCAGCAGAGCTGGAGGACTACAGGTCCCAGAAATATTATCATAATAAGTTATTTAGAATGGAAAAAGACGACCTATGGGCTGTGTATAAATATATCACAGGTCAGTACAGAGATCTCTCCATAACCAGGACTGTGCCAAGGGTTTCTACACACAGAAGGGTTCTCTACGGTAAGAGCAGTGACATTATGGCTATAGGTATAACATGGGGCGTCCTCTACAGCTAGGAGAGAAGGTTACTGTACAGACACAGAAGGGTTCTCTACTGTAAGAGCAGTGACATTATGGGCCATAGGTATAACATGGGGCGTCCTCTACAGCTAGGAGAGAAGGTTACTGTACAGACACAGAAGGGTTCTCTACTGTAAGAGCAGTGACATTATGGGCCAAGGAAACAGGGGCGCCTCTACAGCTAGGAGAGAAGGTTACTGTACAGACACAGAAGGGTTCTCTACTGTAAGAGCAGTGACATTATGGAACTCTTAAAGAGGAAGTTATATTGGGGGGGCATTAATAGAGTCCTGAAGGGCCCGGAATATAATAATATTCCACATTGTAGATTCTATATTTTTGGAGATGGGTCACAGATTCAGAGATATGAGTTTGGGAAGGAATATTTTCCCTAACTGATCTGTGCCTCCTAAGGGTTAAAGCTTTGATGATTTTCCATCCGTTCCTTCTTGCAGTATGCGCTGACACTTGCATTTGTGCAGAGTTGCGTTGTCAGGGTATATATGCGTATATCTATAGAGTTTGCAGGTCACTGGCCCCATTGTTATATAGTATAGTAAGTGGGCTGGTATATGAGTGACCCCCCCCACCCGTATCACGTCCTACTGTATATATGCCATAACATTTATCATTTGAATCCCCAGTAGTCGGACATTTTAAGCCCTTCCCCCAATCTCGTCCTGCCTAATGTATGGACTGATGTGCAGGATGCTGGGCCTATAGATGATGGCCACAGTAACAATAGTCTTGGAGTCCAATCTACTGTATGTTATAAGAAAGAACTTAGTTTAAGTCTCTGTGCCGTGCCTTTAAATATACTTGTCATTCCCTTTATGGCCTGTAGGGGGGGGGGGGTTGTATTTTTTTTCTCAGATTGGACCCATCACTGATCAGTGGTGAATTACGGAGGAGCTCTGCTCTTTTTGTTATATGTAGTGCACAGGCACTTTGTATTATCCCCTCTGACCAATCCTAGTGTGTTACCGCCATCTGTCCAGCACCCCATGGACCCCAGGGGGGCTCAGGCACTTTATATTATCCCTTCTTACCAATCCTAGTGTGTTACCGCCTTCTGTCCAGCACCCCATGGACCCCAGGGGGCTCAGGCACTTTATATTATCCCTTCTTACCAATCCTAGTGTGTTACCGCCTTCTGTCCAGCACCCCATGGACCCCAGGGGGGCTCAGGCACTTTATATTATCCCTTCTTACCAATCCTAGTGTGTTACCGCCTTCTGTCCAGCACCCCATGGACCCCAGGGGCCTCAGGCACTTTATATTATCCCTTCTTACCAATCCTAGTGTGTTACCGCCTTCTGTCCAGCACCCCATGGACCCCAGGGGGATCAGGCACTTTATATTATCCCTTCTTACCAATCCTAGTGTGTTACCGCCTTCTGTCCAGCACCCCAGGACCCCAGGGGGGCCTTTTTATCCTCCCTCACCCCGTGTGTTCACCGCCTCTGCCGCACCCCAGGCCCCAGGGGGCTCAGGCACTTTATATTATCCCTTCTTACCAATCCTAGTGTGTTACCGCCTTCTGTCCAGCACCCCATGGACCCCAGGGGGCTCAGGCACTTTTCTTTGTGTTATCACCCCTCTTATGAATCATCTGTCCCCTCTACAGCTCCATGCGATCCTACAAGCGGGCGCAGGCTCTTTTTCTCATGATCCCTCTTACCAATCACCTGTCCCCTGTAGAGCCCCCGGCCACTCTCAGGGGGTGCAGGAACTTCCCCTCTTTTCGGTCATAGTATGTTAGTTTTATCCCTGTACATAGCCCCAGGACGAGGGGCGCAGGCACTTTCCTTCATGTGACCACTCACAGCCGGTGACTGTCATGTCTTCCCTCTATAGACTCCAGTAACATGAGAGGGGGTATCGGAGCTTCTCTTCACCCCTCTTACCAGTATATGTGCCCGCTGATGTATATTTAGGGGCTCTCTTCTTTCTTCTGTTACACGTCTTCTACCTCTCCTTGTGTCTGATCCTTTATCCATGTGTGAGATGTTTGTGATGTCTCGGACCGCCTTTGCTTTGTTCTGTCCTCATGTGACTTATTCATGTAGACTCAGACACACATGACTTGTATGAGCTCTGCAAATACTGAACTCTTACTTGAGGAGGTTTTATACGTCTCAGGATCTGCTTGGGTCAGATTTTTAGCCACAAATGTGGTTTTTGATGCATCTTTTACAAAACATTAGGGTTTGGTGCAAAATTGCATGAAGGCGCCCATAGATGTGACGTGCTGGGTGGCGTGTTCACATCATACCAGTGTCTGCTTTCATATATAAGGATATGCAGTGATTAAATAGTTTTTTAAATTTCTGGTTCTAATTTTTTATTTTTGTATATCAAATTCCTGAAAGTTTTCCCAAATCCTGTGGCAGAGAAAGCAGTTTAGTGGCAGTTTATTAAGTCTAGTAACCCCTTCTCATACATCCTGAGTTAATAGAGGGGGGTCCTCTGTGTTTTGGGCCCTCATCTCTTAGGCAGAGCGGTTATAAAGAGCGTCTCTCTCTGGAGGACCCGTCATGTCCGGCATTACACAGACGACACATTGATGTGAGTGGTGGACACTGTGTAATACTTCATTTCCCCTGTGGAGGCACTGCAGGGAAACAGAACATGTGCTGCCAGGATACTGCACAGATTACAGCCGACCAGCAGGGGGACACTGTGTGATCTGCTTATTGTCTGGAGACCCCCATAATGGCTTTTTTTGATCAATCCTGCATTTTCTGGAATGTTTCTAGATAAATATTAAATACACTACTGAGCAGTTGTAATTACTTGCAATGCCACCATGCTCCTTAAGGTGTCAGCGTTGTGTAATAACAGTGACACCTTGTGGCAATCGATAGTATAACAGCCAGATGTGATCACTAATTGTAGGGGAATTGCCGTATAAGGCAATTTTCAACAATAGTTTGTCTAAATTTTTGTCCATGTTTTCAAGATCTCTGCTTGTTTACTTCTAGACGATGACTATTGGCCGTGGTCATGTGATGGACACACAGCTGCTGGGTTTGTTGCAGTGCCAGCAGCTATCAGAGCTGTGTATTGTAACAAGCTGTGCTGCCGTGTGTCCATGCCATGGCCAGGCCAGGTAGAGATTTGGGCAGCTGATGTAGTTGATGTCTGGATTCTATAACCGGTCTCTGTTTTTCCCCCATCAGTCTCGTGAAATAGATGGGATAAGAAGAGGGGGGCTGGTCCAGAGACTGGGATGTGATGGCAGCTGTGCCGAGGCCAGTGCTAGCCAACGGACCAGCGGACGACAGTCCCAGGCTCAGGAGAGCCTCTCTGGAACAGCCCAGGGGGAACGATGAGGAGCAGAAGGCCAGTGTAAGTAACTTCTCTGCTCCCCATATCTCATGACATGTGATGTGTGGTCAGTCCTGTGTGTGCGCACTGCAGAAGTCCCTGGGGGTGTCAGTAGGCAGCAGGGTCTGCAGGGGCCACAGCTTTCCCCTCCTTCATCTTTTCCTATATTTCTCGGCTCTTTTTTCTTGTCTTTGTGATATTTTTGTTAATTGCTTTACTATTATCTATGATAGATCTGGCTGCTTGTTCATCAACTGGTAACCATGTGATGGCCATTGCTATATGTACTGGGTCTTCAGTACACTGTGCAGTTTGGGGCCAACTCCTAACTGCAGATAGATAGGTTAGTGTCACCAGAACCAGCATATCACCCCAGCCCTGCAGATAGATAGGTTACTGTCACCGGAACCAGCATATCACCCCAGCCCTGCAGATAGATAGGTTATTGTCACCAGAACCAGCATATCACCCCAGCCCTGCAGATAGATAGGTTATTGTCACCAGAACCAGCATATCACCCCAGCCCTGCAGATAGATAGGTTAGTGTCACCAGAACCAGCATATCACCCCAGCCCTGCAGATAGATAGGTTATTGTCACCAGACCCAGCATATCACCCCAGCCCTGCAGATAGATAGGTTAGTGTCACCAGACCCAGCATATCACCCCAGCCCTGCAGATAGATAGGTTAGTGTCACCAGAACCAGCATATCACCCCAGCCCTGCAGATAGATAGGTTAGTGTCACCAGACCAAGCATATCACCCCAGCCCCGCAGATAGATAGGTTAGTGTCACCAGAACCAGCATATCACCCCAGCCCTGCAGATAGATAGGTTAGTGTCACCAGACCCAGCATATCACCCCAGCCCTGCAGATAGATAGGTTAGTGTCACCAGAACCAGCATATCACCCCAGCCCTGCAGATAGATAGGTTAGTGTCACCAGACCCAGCATATCACCCCAGCCCTGCAGATAGATAGGTTACTGTCACCAGAACCAGCATATCCCCCCAGCCCTGCAGATAGATAGGTTAGTGTTACCAGAACCAGCATATCCACCCCAGCCCTGCAGATAGATAGGTTAGTGTCACCAGACCCAGCATATCACCCCAGCCCTGCAGATAGATAGGTTAGTGTCACCAGAACCAGCATATCACCCCAGCCCTGCAGATAGATAGGTTAGTGTCACCAGACCAAGCAACACCCCAGCCCGCAAAAAGACACCACCAGCATATCACCCCAGCCCTGCAGATAGATAGGTTAGTGTCACCAGAACCAGCATATCACCCCAGCCCTGCAGATAGATAGGTTAGTGTCACCAGAACCAGCATATCACCCCAGCCCTGCAGGTAGATAGGTTAGTGTCACCAGAACCACAACACCCCAGCCCTGCAGATAGATAGGTTAGTGTCACCAGAACCAGCATATCACCCCAGCCCTGCAGATAGATAGGTTAGTGTCACCAGACCCAGCATATCACCCCAGCCCTGCAGATAGATAGGTTAGTGTCACCAGAACCAGCATATCACCCCAGCCCTGCAGATAGATAGGTTAGTGTCACCAGACCCAGCATATCACCCCAGCCCTGCAGATAGATAGGTTAGTGTCACCAGAACCAGCATATCCCCCCAGCCCTGCAGATAGATAGGTTAGTGTCACCAGACCCAGCATATCACCCCAGCCCTGCAGATAGATAGGTTAGTGTCACCAGAACCAGCATATCACCCCAGCCCTGCAGATAGATAGGTTAGTGTCACCAGACCCAGCATATCACCCCAGCCCTGCAGATAGATAGGTTAGTGTCACCAGAACCAGCATATCACCCCAGCCCTGCAGATAGATAGGTTAGTGTCACCAGACCCAGCATATCACCCCAGCCCTGCAGATAGATAGGTTAGTGTCACCAGAACCAGCATATCACCCCAGCCCTGCAGATAGATAGGTTAGAGTCACCAGACCCAGCATATCACCCCAGCCCTGCATCGGGTTTATAAGCTGTGGTCTGGTGACACACCCTCTTAAAGAAAATGCCTGTAATGCTTATTTCCACAATTGCAAGACCTACTGGTTATCATTGAGACATTTCTTGCCTTCAGTTCTGGCATGTAGCTTTTTGTCAGTAACTATTGTCAGCCATATTGTCTCTCATGGAGCTACTTTGCAGTCTCTTGGTCACACAGGGCCTCCTCCTGCTTCTTCTCTTGGCTCTTGTTCTAGTATCAGTGTTTTTAGCTTTTCATGGATGTATCTGACAGACCAGATCTTCTCCTTTAGCAGTTTTAAGAAAGTTCAGATGTTTAGTAGTGACATCAGTGCGGCAGGAAGTAGCTAACTTAGTTACATAGTAGATGAGGTTGGATGAAGACATCAGTCCATCAAGTCCATCCTATAACCCTACAGTCCCCTATAGTGTTGATCCAGATACTTTCCAGAGAAATAGTACTGGAGCAGCCTGGGGCATAATTGCAGTAAAATATAGGCAAGACTTGGGATTCCGACTAAAGATTCAGATCCTGGAGAGATTTTGGCCACATCTTGTGCTCTTCTCCTCCACCGCCTGCTTGTTCTCTCCCTCCGCGGACCCGGCGCTCTCCTCCACCTATCTCCACCTCTCACATAATTTTATTTTAGTTCCTCTTTTTTTTGCCAAGTAGTAATGCCCGGGGCGCCTATTGTGTCTCTCATCCTTCAGGTGTCTATTCAGCCTAGGCAAATATTAGGATTCCGGCGGAGCGGAAAATTTGGGCTGCAGGAAGTTGCAGACGTGGAAGGTTTTGTGCTTCGTGTCCTGTTGTTAATGGTCACGTTATTTGCAGTAAACTTGTATTAAAGTAAAGTGCTGGAGGCTGAATCTGTCCATTGTGCCAGCTTTAGGGGTCTGCAGCCTGTATGCGGTCCTAGGGCCATCTGCTGCTCCTGCTGAAGTGGGCGCCACAGTTACCAAGATTTGTTATCATCACAGATCTTCATAATAATTATTTAGCAGTATTGTTTAGACATTTAGACAGTGTCCTGGGCCTCAGTGCAGACCCTGGAACAGGACCCCAACCCATGTTTTACAATCCTGATGTCATATGAGGCAGTGGGGCCCCCTCAGGCACTAGAATCTGTGTATCTCTGCACCCCCTAGAGCTACATCAGTTCTATAATATTGTGTTTAGATGAGCTTATGTAGCTGGTATTTGGGCACTGTAGCATTGTATAGTATATATTATATAGGTAGGATTATGTGGCATTGCTATCCAGACACATTACTGCAGGGTAGTATATAATGACCCTTGTATACTGTATGTGTATATATATCTCTATATACCATACAAAGGCATGATGCCAAGCTGACCTTGTTGACTTCAGTTATCACCGCTACCATGCTCCTCTGCATATCACACTTGGAAGCTGAGATATAATGGGCTGTTTGTTGGGGTCTGTTTTCCGGTACTAACACAAGGAGCTTGTAAATCAGAGGTGGTCGTAGCGTCCCCCATGTCACAGGCAGGTACAGAGACAGCTAAAGGAACTACAAACAGTGCCCTATAGCTCAGCTTCCTAAGCCCATGTAACTTGAGTGAGGGTTGAACGGTAGTTTTTATTGCTCCTCCACGTGTACAACGTGACAGGAAACAAAAATACAAACAGTTTAATGCAGCCTATAAAGTATAGCACTGTTAATGGAGCCACAAACCGAGCATCAGGAGGGACGTGCTGGAGTTTATGAGATTCCTATGTGGGATTATATATATGATTCACATCGGTTATATGGCAGGGATACGAGTAACTCCACCCATAGTATGTGAGTGCCTGCCGCCGGGGTAGATCAGGACTTGGGGTGAAGATTTACCTTTGGTCACCTTTGAACATGTCATTGAGATGCATCAGAGAAGACAATATGGAGATATCCTAGAGATTTCCAAGTCTTTTATCCAGATGATACTGCCATACAATGCATAAATAATACAGACATACAGTGCTTAAGTAATATCACAATACACAGTATAAATAATACTGCCATGCAGTTCTATAATATTAAAAACATATTATATTTAAGTAATATCACCATACACAGTATAAATAATACTGCCATGCAGTTCTATAATATTACAAGCATATTATATTTAAGTAATATCACCATACTCAGTATAAATAATGCCACCATGCAGTTCTATAATATTACAATGATATGATAGTTAAGCAATATCACCATACACAGTATAAATAATACTCCATGCAGTTCTATAATATTAAAAACATATTATATTTAAGTAATGTCACCATACTCAGTATAAATAATGCCGCCATGCAGTTCTATATTACTATAATATGGTATTTAAGAAATATCACTGTACATTTTATAAATAATGCCGCCACGCTGTTCTGTATTACCATGATACGATATTTAAGTAATATCACTGTACACTGTAAAAATAATACTTACATGCAATTCTATTATATTACTATAATATGTTATTTAAATAACTAAATCTGTACTATACCAAAATTATACTGCCATGCAACATCATGCATTAATAATACTTTAACAGAGTGCCTAAAAAACATTGTTACTATAAAATGTCTAAATAATATAGCAATACAGTCCACATATACTACATCCATACAGTACACATACACATATAATACCTCCATACAGTACGTAAACATAAATCTTCCTAGCAATACTGTCATATATTGTCATAACATGCCTAAGTAATAATGCTGTAAAGTGTCTAAGTAATATATCCATATAGTGCATAAATAATATTACAATACAGTGTGCAAATAATACAGCCATACAGTACATAAATATTATATCCATACAGTGTCCAAATAATATGGCAATGCAGTACATAAATGTTACAGCTATACAGTGTCCAAAAAAATAGCCATACAGTACATAAATGTTACAACTATACAATGTCCAAATAATATGGCCATACAGTACATTACAGTTATACAGTGTCCAAATAATACGGTCATACGGTACATAAATATTACAGCTAAATAGTGTCCAAATAATATAGCCATACAGTAAATATTACAACTATATAGTGTATGAATTATACAGCCATATGGTACATAAATATTACAGCTATACAGTATCCAAATAATACTACTATATGGAACATAAATATTACAACTATAGAGTGTACAAATATTACCACCATTCAGTACATAAATTACAATGCCCACATGATAATCATGCACATATAAAATACTGTAATAATAGTAGCGTGCGTGCCTTAATAAAGCCGCTAGACTATTTCTCAGATAAAACCGCCATACAGTACATCAATGATACAACTAAATACTGATTGAATAATACAGTCATATAGTATATATGTAATGGCTCCATACAGGGCTTAAATAAAATAACTTTAAAATAATACTGTCCTATAGTGTCATACTGTGCCTATGTTATACCGCCATACAGTGCCGAATTCACAGGGTGCAGCAGATACGGGGATTGGAGCGCCTTATAATCTGGTTTCTTGGGGTGCACGGACACATTTTCACAGAATGTATGGGCTGCCCGGCAGAGGATGAGGGGACTGTGGAGTTGTCTGTAGTGATGACATCAGAGGCGCCTGTGTGTCTGGGGGCGGGGCGTCCTGTGCCTGCAGGTCTGCTGTACCCATTGTATTATTTTATATGACACGTAATACAGTGGGAGCGCTCACTGTTCTCCCGCCATGTTCTATGTCATTGTCACAGGTCGTTCTGCTCTGTAGATGACACAGAAATCCCTGCAGCACATGTTCTGCCAGAAGCACGGATCTTTCCAGAGGTTTCCAATGTTTCCATGCTCTGGTTAACGCTTTCTGCATGCAGAGCTGTTGTCACATTTGCTGTAGTTAAAGGGCTACTCCAGTACGATGAGTTTCCCATATTCAGCAGTTCTTCTTGCAGGACCGGCTCCCTTTATAGTGGTAGTCGAGCAGCGCCGCTGCCCTGCGGCTCCTTCTCACCAGATACAGGCTGGTTAGTCCCTGGAGGATAAATACATGCAGTATGTCGATGTTCCACTAGGTGGAGCTGTTCTGTGTTATTTAACTTTGAAGTATCTGGATCAGGACAGTTACTGATCATATGATGGGGCATTTGGACACCACTGTGGGGGATACCTCCATGTATTAGCCCAGAGCCCCCTCTGGAGGACTTGGCGGGTCGTGTATTAGATGCTCAGCATGTCTCTTCCTGCAGACAGTCCTCCACACTCCTAGTTGAGGGACATCGCTGTAGAAATTACTCACCATTATCAGGATCACTGTATGCTGGCAGTGACTATGAAGGATTGAGGACCCTCACCCCATTATCTTGTTCTGTGTGTAGGGGTCCTGAGCACCCAGTACAGGGTTACAGCCGCTGCAGGTGATATTACTGCTGTGCTCCCCCTCCATACCTCTGACTGTATGTGTCCATCTCCCCCAGGTCTCCAGCTCTACCTACAAGCAGAGGAGCGAAGAGTTTCGCAAATTGTTCAAGGACTTACCAGAAAACGATAAACTCATAGTAGGTAAGTGTGTATGATGGTCCAGAGAAGAGCTTGTGTACATATATGATGGTCCAGACAAGAGCTTGTGTACATGTATGATGGTCCAGAGAGACCTGTGTACATGTATGATGGTCCAGAGAGACCTGTGTACATGTATGATGGTCCAGAGAGACCTGTGTACATGTATGATGGTCCAGAGAGACCTGTGTACATGTATGATGGTCCAGAGAAGAGCTTGTGTACATGTATGATGGTCCAGAGAGAGACCTGTGTACATGTATGATGGTCCAGAGAGACCTGTGTACATGTATGATGGTCCAGAGAGACCTGTGTACATGTATGATGGTCCAGAGAGACCTGTGTACATGTATGATGGTCCAGAGAGACCTGTGTACATGTATGATGGTCCAGAGAAGAGCTTGTGTACATGTATGATGGTCCAGAGAGACCTGTGTACATGTATGATGGTCCAGAGAGACCTGTGTACATGTATGATGGTCCAGAGAAGAGCTTGTGTACATATATGATGGTCCAGACAAGAGCTTGTGTACATGTATGATGGTCCAGAGAGACCTGTGTACATGTACGATGGTCCAGAGAGACCTGTGTACATGTATGATGGTCCAGAGAAGAGCTTGTGTACATGTATGATGGTCCAGAGAGACCTGTGTACATGTATGATGGTCCAGAGAGACCTGTGTACATGTATGATGGTCCAGAGAGAGACCGTGTACATGTATGATGGCCAGAGAGAGCCGTGTACCAGTATGATGGTCCAGAGAGACCTGTGTACATGTATGATGGTCCAGAGAAGAGCTTGTGTACATGTATGATGGTCCAGAGAGACCTGTGTACATGTATGATGGTCCAGAGAGACCTGTGTACATGTATGATGGTCCAGAGAGAGACCTGTGTACATGTATGATGGTCCAGAGAGACCTGTGTACATGTATGATGGTCCAGAGAGACCTGTGTACATGTATGATGGTCCAGAGAGACCTGTGTACATGTATGATGGTCCAGAGAGACCTGTGTACATGTATGATGGTCCAGAGAAGAGCTTGTGTACATGTATGATGGTCCAGAGAGACCTGTGTACATGTATGATGGTCCAGAGAGACCTGTGTACATGTATGATGGTCCAGAGAGACCTGTGTACATGTATGATGGTCCAGAGAGACCTGTGTACATGTATGATGGTCCAGAGAGACCTGTGTACATGTATGATGGTCCAGAGAAGAGCTTGTATACATGTATGATGATCCAGAGAGACCTGTGTACATGTATGATGGTCCAGAGAGACCTGTGTACATGTATGATGGTCCAGAGAGACCTGTGTACATGTATGATGGTCCAGAGAAGAGCTTGTGTACATGTATGATGGTCCAGGGAGACCTATGTACATGTATGATGGTCCAGAGAGACGTGTGTACATGTATGATGGTCCAGGGAGACCTGTGTACTTGTATGATGGTCCAGAGAGACGTGTGTACATGTATGATGGTCCAGGGAGAGTCCTGTGTACATGTATAATCGTCCAGAGAGACACCTGTGTACATGTATGATGGTCCAGACAAGAGCTTGAGTACATGTATGATGGTCCAGAGAGACCTGTGTACATGTATGATGGTCCAGAGAGAGACCTGTGTACATGTATGATGGTCCAGAGAGAGACCTGTGTACATGTATGATGGTCCACGGAGACCTGTGTACATGTATGATGGTCCAGGGAGACCTGTGTACATGTATGATGGTCCAGAGAGACGTGTGTACATGTATGATGGTCCAGGGAGAGTCTTGTGTACATGTATAATTGTCCAGAGAGAGACCTGTGTACATGTATGATGGTCCAGACAAGAGCCTGTGTACATGTATGATGGTCCAGACAAGAGCCTGTGTACATGTATGATGGTCCAGGGAGAGACCTGTGTACATGTATGATGGTCCAGACAAGAGCCTGTGTACATGTATGATGGTCCAGGGAGAGACCTGTGTACATGTATGACGGTCCAGAGAGAGACCTGTGTACATGTATGATGGCCCAGAGAGAGACCTGTGTACATGTATGATGGCCCAGAGAGAGACCTCTGTACATGTATGATGGTCCAGGCAAGAGCCTGTGTACATGTATGATGGTCCAGGGAGAGACCTGTGTACATGTATGACGGTCCAGAGAGAGACCTGTGTACATGTATGATGGCCCAGAGAGAGACCTCTGTACATATATGATGGTCCAGGTAAGAGCCTGTGTACATGTATGATGGTTCAGGCAAGAGCCTGTGTACATGTATGATGGTCCAGGGAGAGACCTGTGTACATGTATGATGGTCCAGAGAGAGACCTGTGTACATGTATGATGGCCCAGAGAAAGACCTGTGTACATGTATGATGGTCCAGACAAGAGCCTGTGTACATATATGATGGTCCAGGCAAGAGCCTGTGTACATGTATGATGGTCCAGGCAAGAGCCTGTGTACATGTATGGTGGTCCAGGGAGAGACCTGAGTCCATGTATGATGATCCAGAGAAGAGCCTGTGAACATGTATAATGGTCCAGAGAAACCTGTGTACATGTATGATGGTCCAGAGAGAGACCTGTGTACATGTATGATGGTCCAAAGAGACCTGTGTACATGTATGATGGTCCAGAGAGACCTGTGTACATGTATGATGGTTCAGAGAGACCTGTGTACATGTATGATGATCCAGAGAGACCTGTGTACATGTATGATGGTCCAGGGAGAGACCTGTGTACATGTATGATGGTCCAGGGAGACGTGTGTACATGTATGATGGTCCAGAGAGACCTGTGTACATGTATGATGGTCCAGGGAGAGACCTGTGTACATGTATGATGGTCCAGAGAGACGTGTGTACATGTATGATGGTCCAGGGAGGGTCTTGGGTACATGTATAATTGTCCAGAGAGAGAGACCTGTGAACATGTATGATGGTCCAGACAAGAGCCTGTGTACATGTATGATGGTCCAGGGAGAGCCTGTGTACATGTATGATGGTCCAGGGAGAGACCTGAGTCCATGTATGATGATCCAGAGAAGAGCCTGTGAACATGTATAATGGTCCAGAGAAACCTGTGTACATGTATGATGGTCCAGAGAGAGACCTGTGTACATGTATGATGGTCCAGAGAGACCTGTGTACATGTATGATGGTCCAGAGAGACCTGTGTACATGTATGATGGTCCAGAGAGACCTGTGTACATATATGATGGTCCAGAGAGACCTGTGTACATGTATGATGGTCCAGAGAGACCTGTGTACATGTATGATGGTCCAGGGAGAGACCTGTGTACATGTATGATGGTCCAGGGAGAGACCTGTGTACATGTATGATGGTCCAGGGAGACCTGTGTACATGTATGATGGTCCAGAGAGACACCTGTGCACATGTATGATGATCCAGAGAAGAGCCTGTGAACATGTATAATGGTCCAGAGAAACCTGTGTACATGTATGATGGTCCAGAGAGAGACCTGTGTACATGTATGATGGTCCAGAGAGACCTGTGCACATGTATGATAACTTTCTGCCCCTTACATGCATCTTTCCCAATCCCATTAAGCCTTCCTGTGGCCCCTATAGTCAGTTGTAGATCTCAGGGGCCAGTCGGGGCCACACATAAGATTACAGCCAGATGAATTCTTCAAGGTTTGTAATTTTAAAAATGAATACATGAGATTGTAGGAGCTCCATTGTATCCTCCTATGAGGAGATGTGGAGCGGGGGCCATCACTTCTATATTAGCGGGCTCAGCTCCGGGTATATAACCTGCCTGCATTTACTTCCAGACTACGCCTGTGCCCTACAGAAGGACATCCTACTCCAAGGGCGCCTCTACATCTCCGAGAACTGGATCTGCTTCCACAGCAACATCTTCCGATGGGAAACTTCGGTAAAACCTGCACCCATGTGACCAGTATATGTGTGTAAGCCATACCATATAGGGCAGGCCTGGGCCCCAGGAAGGATGCACAGGGCACCCACAGATCAGACACACCTTAGCATGTCTGCTGCTGGGCCAGTAGTCTAAGATGGAGGGGCCTACACAGGGGAGCCTTTTTGTGGCCCACATTCAGCCCAAGCAGGCCCTAAGATCAGCAGCTTCCAGCTTTCTCTTATTCAGAGCGCCATGGCCATGTGTACACACATAGGAACCTATGAGAACGAGGCGGCCATGTGTTGCTTGCTCTGGGGCCCGCCTGCTCACTGAATGAGTGAGCTGTAATCCAACTGACTCCATGTAATCTTAGCATAGCACGTAGGACAGGTATCCAATGACCAATTTGTGTCACAAGCTGCACCCGATAGCTGCTCAGTCACACCTAACAAACAGACAAAGGAAATCTAGTATTACAGGCCACAACATAAAGGGGTTGGGACCCCTATTAGGGAATTCTGAGGTATAAGAAGATGGGGGTGCCCGATTTAGGACCCTCATCTATTATCTACAGTGGAGGGTGTCTACAAAGAGCGTCACTCACTCTGGAGGACTCAGCATGTCCGTGTATTACACGGACGACCCATTGATTTAAAATAGAGCAGTGCAATACCTCATTACTCCACTGATGGCACTGCAGGTCAATTGAACACATACTGAAGGCTCCCCCCCAAAAAAATTAGGGATCTTATAGGCAGGACAGGGGGTGATCAGCTAGTCCCTGAAGTGTGGTCTCCCTGCAGATATGTATATCCTTGAGAGAAGTCACTTCCATGACCAAAGAGAAGACGGCACGTCTCATCCCCAATGCCATCCAGATCAGCACCGAGAACGAGAAGGTAAAATTCGGAACTACATGTAATTGGGGCATAATATAGCATAACAGCTGGCAAAGGGGGGTCAAAAGACATTGGTGTGTGGGGGGTGAGAGAGGGGGTGGGGGCCGGGCCAGGGGGGGGGGGGGGGAAAAGGTGTGTGAGGGTAAATTAAGGGAGGGGGGGGGGGGGGGGGGGGGGGGGGAGTAATAAAAAAAGAGGAGAAGAGGAGGAGGGGAGTGGTATTATAGTTATATTCTTGTACATAGGAGCAGTATTATACTAGTTATATTCTTGTACATAAGAGGTAGTATTATAGTAGTTATATTCTTGTACATAGGAGGTAGTATTATACTAGTTATATTCTTGTACATAGGAGCAGTATTATAGTAGTTATATTCTTGTACATAGGAGGTAGTATTATAGTAGTTATATTCTTGTACATAGGAGCAGTATTATACTAGTTATATTCTTGTACATAAGAGGTAGTATTATAGTAGTTATATTCTTGTACATAGGAGGTAGTATTATACTAGTTATATTCTTGTACATAGGAGCAGTATTATAGTAGTTATATTCTTGTACATAGGAGGTAGTATTATAGTAGTTATATTCTTGTACATAGGAGCAGTATTATAGTAGTTATATTCTTGTACATAGGAGCAGTATTATAGTAGTTATATTCTTGTACATAGGAGGTAGTATTATAGTAGTTATATTCTTGTACATAGGAGGTAGTATTATACTAGTTATATTCTTGTACATAGGAGGTAGTATTATACTAGTTATATTCTTGTACATAGGAGCAGTATTATAGTAGTTATATTCTTGTACATAGGAGCTGTATTATAGTAGTTATATTCTTGTACATAGGAGCAGTATTATAGTAATTATATTCTTGTACATAGGAGGTAGTATTATAGTAGTTATATTCTTGTACATAGGAGCAGTATTATAGTAGTTATATTCTTGTACATAGGAGTAGTATTATAGTAGTTATATTCTTGTACATAGGAGGTAGTATTATAGTAGTTATATTCTTGTACATAGGAGCAGTATTATAGTAGTTATATTCTTGTACATAGGAGGTAGTATTATAGTAGTTATATTCTTGTACATAGGAGCAGTATTATAGTAGTTATATTCTTGTACATAGCAGCAGTATTATAGTAGTTATATTCTTGTACATAGGAGGTAGTATTATAGTAGTTATATTCTTGTACATAGGAGCAGTATTATAGTAGTTATATTCTTGTACATAGGAGGTAGTATTATAGTAGTTATATTCTTGTACATAGGAGCAGTATTATAGTAGTTATATTCTTGTACATAGGAGCAGTATTATAGTAGTTATATTCTTGTACATAGGAGGTAGTATTATAGTAGTTATATTCTTGTACATAGGAGTAGTATTATAGTAGTTATATTCTTGTACATAGGAGCAGTATTATAGTAGTTATATTCTTGTACATAGGAGCAGTATTATAGTAGTTATATTCTTGTACATAGGAGCAGTATTATAGTAGTTATATTCTTGTACATAGGGAGCAGTATTATAGTAGTTATATTCTTGTACATAGGGGCAGTATTATAGTAGTTATATTCTTGTACATAGGAGGCAGTATTATAGTAGTTATATTCTTGTACATAGGAGCAGTATTATAGTAGTTACATTCTTGTACATAGGAGTAGTATTATAGTAGTTATATTCTTGTACATAGGAGTAGTATTATAGTAGTTATATTCTTGTACATAGGGGGCAGTATTATAGTAGTTATATTCTTGTACATAGGAGTAGTATTATAGTAGTTATATTCTTGTACATAGGAGTAGTATTATAGTAGTTATATTCTTGTACATAGGAGCAGTATTATAGTAGTTATATTCTTGTACATAGGAGTAGTATTATAGTAGTTATATTCTTGTACATAGGAGTAGTATTATAGTAGTTATATTCTTGTACATAGGGGCAGTATTATAGTAGTTATATTCTTGTACATAGGAGCAGTATTATAGTAGTTATATTCTTGTACATAGGAGCAGTATTATAGTAGTTATATTCTTGTACATAGGAGCAGTATTATAGTAGTTATATTCTTGTACATAGGAGCAGTATTATAGTAGTTATATTCTTGTACATAGGAGCAGTATTATAGTAGTTATGTTCTTGTACATAGGGGCAGTATTATAGTAGTTATATTCTTGTACATAGGAGCAGTATTATAGTAGTTATATTCTTGTACATAGAGGTAGTATTATAGTAGTTATATTCTTGTACATAGGAGGTAGTATTATACTAGTTATATTCTTGTACATAGGAGCAGTATTATAGTAGTTATATTCTTGTACATAGGAGGCAGTATTATAGTAGTTATATTCTTGTACATAGGAGCAGTATTATAGTAGTTATATTCTTGTACATAGGAGCAGTATTATAGTAGTTATATTCTTGTACATAGGAGGTAGTATTATAGTAGTTATATTCTTGTACATAGGAGGTAGTATTATAGTAGTTATATTCTTGTACATAGGAGCAGTATTATAGTATTTATATTCTTGTACATAGGAGGTAGTATTATAGTAGTTATATTCTTGTACATAGGAGCAGTATTATAGTAGTTATATTCTTGTACATAGGAGCAGTATTATAGTAGTTATATTCTTGTACATAGGGAGCAGTATTATAGTAGTTATATTCTTGTACATAGGGGCAGTATTATAGTAGTTATATTCTTGTACATAGGAGGCAGTATTATAGTAGTTATATTCTTGTACATAGGAGCAGTATTATAGTAGTTACATTCTTGTACATAGGAGTAGTATTATAGTAGTTATATTCTTGTACATAGGAGTAGTATTATAGTAGTTATATTCTTGTACATAGGGGGCAGTATTATAGTAGTTATATTCTTGTACATAGGAGTAGTATTATAGTAGTTATATTCTTGTACATAGGAGTAGTATTATAGTAGTTATATTCTTGTACATAGGAGCAGTATTATAGTAGTTATATTCTTGTACATAGGAGTAGTATTATAGTAGTTATATTCTTGTACATAGGAGTAGTATTATAGTAGTTATATTCTTGTACATAGGGGCAGTATTATAGTAGTTATATTCTTGTACATAGGAGCAGTATTATAGTAGTTATATTCTTGTACATAGGAGCAGTATTATAGTAGTTATATTCTTGTACATAGGAGTAGTATTATAGTAGTTATATTCTTGTACATAGGGGCAGTATTATAGTAGTTATATTCTTGTACATAGGAGCAGTATTATAGTAGTTATATTCTTGTACATAGGAGCAGTATTATAGTAGTTATATTCTTGTACATAGGAGCAGTATTATAGTAGTTATATTCTTGTACATAGGAGCAGTATTATAGTAGTTATATTCTTGTACATAGGAGCAGTATTATAGTAGTTATATTCTTGTACATAGGGGCAGTATTATAGTAGTTATATTCTTGTACATAGGAGCAGTATTATACTAGTTATATTCTTGTACATAAGAGGTAGTATTATAGTAGTTATATTCTTGTACATAGGAGCAGTATTATAGTAGTTATATTCTTGTACATAGGAGGTAGTATTATAGTAGTTATATTCTTGTACATAGGAGCAGTATTATAGTAGTTATATTCTTGTACATAGGAGCAGTATTATAGTAGTTATATTCTTGTACATAGGAGCAGTATTATAGTAGTTATATTCTTGTACATAGGAGGTAGTATTATAGTAGTTATATTCTTGTACATAGGAGGTAGTATTATACTAGTTATATTCTTGTACATAGGAGGTAGTATTATACTAGTTATATTCTTGTACATAGGAGCAGTATTATAGTAGTTATATTCTTGTACATAGGAGGTAGTATTATAGTAGTTATATTCTTGTACATAGGAGGTAGTATTATAGTAGTTATATTCTTGTACATAGCAGCAGTATTATAGTAGTTATATTCTTGTACATAGGAGGTAGTATTATAGTAGTTATATTCTTGTACATAGGAGCAGTATTATAGTAGTTATATTCTTGTACATAGGAGCAGTATTATAGTAGTTATATTCTTGTACATAGGAGGTAGTATTATAGTAGTTATATTCTTGTACATAGGAGTAGTATTATAGTAGTTATATTCTTGTACATAGGAGCAGTATTATACTAGTTATATTCTTGTACATAGGAGCAGTATTATAGTAGTTATATTCTTGTACATAGGAGCAGTATTATAGTATTTATATTCTTGTACATAGGAGGTAGTATTATAGTAGTTATATTCTTGTACATAGGAGCAGTATTATAGTAGTTATATTCTTGTACATAGGAGCAGTATTATAGTAGTTATATTCTTGTACATAGGGAGCAGTATTATAGTAGTTATATTCTTGTACATAGGGGCAGTATTATAGTAGTTATATTCTTGTACATAGGAGGCAGTATTATAGTAGTTATATTCTTGTACATAGGAGCAGTATTATAGTAGTTACATTCTTGTACATAGGAGTAGTATTATAGTAGTTATATTCTTGTACATAGGAGTAGTATTATAGTAGTTATATTCTTGTACATAGGGGGCAGTATTATAGTAGTTATATTCTTGTACATAGGAGTAGTATTATAGTAGTTATATTCTTGTACATAGGAGTAGTATTATAGTAGTTATATTCTTGTACATAGGAGCAGTATTATAGTAGTTACATTCTTGTACATAGGAGTAGTATTATAGTAGTTATATTCTTGTACATAGGAGCAGTATTATAGTAGTTATGTTCTTGTACATAGGGGCAGTATTATAGTAGTTATATTCTTGTACATAGGAGCAGTATTATAGTAGTTATATTCTTGTACATAGGAGGTAGTATTATAGTAGTTATATTCTTGTACATAGGAGTAGTATTATAGTAGTTATATTCTTGTACATAGGAGCAGTATTATAGTAGTTATATTCTTGTACATAGGGAGCAGTATTATAGTAGTTATATTCTTGTACATAGGGGCAGTATTATAGTAGTTATATTCTTGTACATAGGAGGCAGTATTATAGTAGTTATATTCTTGTACATAGGAGCAGTATTATAGTAGTTACATTCTTGTACATA